>CM076582.1:1182517244-1183050640 GCA_034641835.2 Pinus albicaulis
AACATGCTTGGATCAATCGTGGAACCCAGGATTCTATGACAAATGAATCCCCCTCTGGTTATCACAAAGGATAACGGTGGCATCTAGCACATGCTCGAACAACTCACTGAAGAGATTTCACAACCAAGTGACTTCACAATGGGCCATACATGCTGCAATGTATTCGACCTCAGCGGTGCTCAAGGCTACCGACTTCCTTTTCCTGCCCGAAGCAGATCTACTTGTGAAGTAGCATTCAGATGTGCTCTTACAATCCACCACACTGCCAGCCCAATCGGCATCAGTGTATCCAAGGAGTGTCATGCTCCCGACAGTGTATCTCAGCCCATGGTTTATCGTGCCACAGAGATATCTCAAGAGTTTCTTGGCACCAACCCAGTGAATGTTATGATCAACCATGTGTTGTCTCAAAGTGTTCATTGCACAACATATGTCCAGACGGGTGTTCACTAAGAACATCAGAGCCCCTACGAGTTGACGATACTCAGTAGGATTTTCTAACACGGGCCCAGCAGCGCTGCCACTCAACTTCTTAAAGTTGAGTTCTATCGGTGTCGACACGGACTTACAGTCGACCATACCAGAAGCTTCATAATGTATTTTCCTTTAGAGAAAGGAAAATCTTGCCAGGTCTCTGTCAGACCTTCAGGCCTAAGCATCAATCCTAGGTCTTTCATCTCAAACTCAACAGCGAGCTCCCTCTTACACTAATGAATGAGAGGGTTAGCACCTGTCAGGAAGAGGTCATCCACATACAACACCAAAATGAGAGGCTTTTCTCTATCAGCCTTGAAGTAAAGGTTCGGATCAGCATTACTACGAGTGAGGCCCAGCTTCATCGGGTAGCTATCTATCCTCTCGTACCAAGCTCTGGGTGCTTGCATCAGCCCATAGAGGGCTTTCTTCAACCTTCAGACATGGGTGTCCCGATCCTGGATTTCGAACCCCAGAGGTTGCTCTACATACACCTCTTCCTTTATCGCACCATGCCACAAAAAATGGTCTTTACATCCATCTGATGAAGATTCCGTCCTTGCGTAGCAGCAAGGGAAATAATAGATTATAGGTGCAATAATAATCAGTGCCTTCCTAGAGAAGTCTCGGGCAACACATTTTCCCATCAGATCCATGCTTGATCTTATATCTAGGTGACATCAACTTTGTTCTGTTGTCTAAGGACCATATCCCAGACATCACCCTCGCATCCTTACAGACTTGATGCTTTACAGCTTCTTCAAATGATCCAGGCTCATATTGTACTCATGGCAGCTAGATACCCCTGGTATTTATATGGCTTTTTTTTTTCTACCAGAATTTCCCCCTTGAAGCCATATATCTTTGAGCCATGAGGGTCTTCTTTCATCAATGATATTAACTCAGGAGCATATACAGTTGTATTCTCCCTCTTAATGCCAGCTTCTCTTGTGAGAGAAGACATCTATTTCAAATGAAGGCATCCCAGACACTAACTTGGAAAGGAGTCTTATTCTCCCATAGTCAAAGCCATTCAAGACTCATAGCCATATACTGTCACATAGCTCTCATGCATCTTGACACGTATCATATGCTATCAAATAATGGATTTCAAAAAACTTCACAGGCTTTGTTGACCACGATTCAAGACTCCAACAACGTGATTGAAGGCTGCAAAAACTTCTCAAATCACACTTCCAAGTTTTTCATTACGCTCCAATGTAAGACTGATACTGTCATAGGCTTACTGCTATTATGAGTTTCATAAACATGGGTGACTGTCTATGTCACTGTCATAATGACATTGACATAGAATCATAGATTACATTCTTACTTCCTTTTTGCGGTTGTTGCTGCCCACAGCCTTCACTGTCATTTCCATTCTTATTTATCGTCACTGATATCACCAGAGATGCAACAGAACCCATGCTGAGCATGTACAAAAAACTGTTAAAGACAAGTAGTAGAAGGCAGATTCCTTTTCCAGGTAGACAGTTTATCACAAATATATATTACACAGGACCAGCAGCAGTAAAAAAAGTGAAGTATAAGTAGCCTCCACCAGAGAAAAGAGAAGGAGACGACCAACTCTTTCATATCAAGATACAGGTCAGGAGGACAAGGGTGGATGCTCCCTTCAACTTCAGTTTACAAGCCAACCTTATATTTACTATGTTTCCACTTCAGTTGCATATGCCTTTTAATACATTTCAACAAATTTATCACAGTAACTACTACATCAACATCCAAAGCGTGGGTATTTCAATGTTGTACCTTGTAAGAAGGTTCATCCCAGCAAGAAAAAAAACTTTTGAGCATCTGCTGGTTCAACTGAGTGACTGAGATGCCTAGGAATGAATGACATTCTGAGCCCATTCATTCACTGTGATAGCATCACTATAAAAGCACCAAGTTACAGTGAAAGCACCACTACAATAGCACCGAACTGAAGTCACTTTCTGGCACTAAGATGAGACATCGAACCCTGATTACTGTGGTCATGTGAGAACACCGAACTGGAGTCACTGTTTTGGCATTGAGATCAGATCACTGTCCTTCTGTAATAGCACCGGAATCTTTCTTTTGAGGTTATTCGAACAGTGTATACTTATTTCAGAGTGTGATCTGAATTCTTCTACTGTAATCTGCATCTTATTTCATAAAGGAATGCCGAGAATGTTAGTGTGTCTTGTCCAAACTATTCTCTGTAATTAGCCCTGAAATTCTGTCCGAAATTCTCCACAGATATACCTGAAACCTTTTCTCTGAAATCCGATCCACTGTTCCTCCTCAATCCACATAGAACAGTCTGCATTTTAATTCAGAGATCACCGAATTTTATGTTCATCCGCATTTGATCAAACCAATCCGCAATTTCTGTCTCAAGTCCACACTAAATCTTCTTCTCAGAATCCGCCATTCAACGTGACAACCAATTTGTCGTCAAATTTACAGGTATTCAAATTTTGCCAGAGCTCCAGATCATCGCGTCGCGGAACTGCAAACTTAGGCAATCTCGATAAGCCTTTAAACATCAAAGTTCACCAGAGGCGATGCGAACCCAGTTCCCTGGCCTTTTTCTTTGACCCAGACAAGGATTTTCCAGGTGATGAGAAGTTCTCCACGCGAATTTAGTTCAGTGATATTTCATCCACAGATGCCACAGGCACAGAAATGATTATTACTGACGTGCAATCTCTATTCTCTGAGGTATTCATACGGGCCTGCTGACAGACATGGACGGACGAACATCTGTATGGATCGATCTAGCATATTCGTGCTTGATGGGGAGAGGACTCGGGTGTATCCACTGGGCGATCGAGGTCATTCTGGGTGCCCGTTGTTCTGGCTCTTCTCTTCATTTTTCTCCACGGTTATTGATATGAATTGAAGCGATAGATTGTTGCAAAGTTTCTGTGTGTATTGCTCTACCTTTCCACTTTTCCTCTTCCGCACTCACCGCGTTAAATACTATTGTCATTCCATAACGAAAGGTATAACGAGGCCTTTCAGAACATCACAGCACGGATTCCCCCACAAAATCATATATCCCGCAACGGATATATTGTGACCAGAATTTGACCCTCCACGCTGTTGAAGGCGGCCGAGAACTTTACAGCTTCTTGGAGCTATAAAGCACTCACGAGGCTAGGCTCGCCGAACCTTGTGGTGCTTCTACCCAACTGCTATGATATTGAGTTGGTTCGCCCCTCTCTGATCTGTGTCGCGCCCGCATCCTACCCATGGAGTTTTAGACTCATGGGAAGTACCTCTCATTTGGCCAATGAGGTGGGAAATGTGGATAGAGACCATAGCAAGACCAATGGATGCATCGGAGTTTGTCGTACTCTCTATGTCTAGGATGGCACGTGTCCAACACCTTGATCTGGGATCAAGTATGATGAGGTTTTATCCTCTAAACTGACTTTGAGTCAGTAAACTAACTTCGGGTTAGTATGAGACTCTTTTGAGTTCGAGAGAGGTTTTTACCTCTAAGCTGCCTCAGGGTCAGTTATGTGTGATGTCTTTGTGACTCACCTTTTGTTATGAAATAAAGAGCCAGCAAAGCAAGTTACGGCGGGATGACGCACAATGTTTGGTTTGGTACATGATGGATGGCACTTATGGACAGATGGAGTTCTCCCTAGTTGTGAGGGAGTGTTAATTTTGGGCAACTAGGTCCAAACTCCATGTTGTACTGCTCATATGACGATGGTCATATTTTTGTTGGATTCCTCTTTCAGAGAGGTGCAAGATTGATCTAAAGATCATCTTGATCAGACGAGCAAAACATTGATTTTGAATTTATTTTCCACATGTGCAAAGTCGGCCAAATTTATCCCACATGCCTAAGAGAAGTGTCACACACCCTCATTGATGAATATAAATTGGAGAGACTTGGAGGTCATTTTCTTATCATCTCCTCACACATTCTCTCATTGTGATCTGATTGGTTCGATAACCTTTGGAGGCCTTTTTCCCTCACACATGTGGAGCAAAGCTGTTGTTTTCTGCGCTAATCTGTTTAGGGATTTTTGTTTTCTGCGCTGATATGTTTAGTGCTTTTCTGCTGCAGCATTGACCATAGTCTACCCTTGGTCGTTTGACCTCAATCTTCTGCAGAAATTATGATTTTAGGAGGTCGTACAGCTAGGCACTAAAATCGAAGAATTCCGGGTTGTTTGATTGAAGCCCTAGTTTGTTGCATTGACTTTTCTGAAGCTACCTGCATTGACTTTTTTGCGTTGTCCCTGGTTTGACTTGCGTTGACTTGTGATGAGCTGTCTTTGAGGGTTGTGGGTGTGACACATGAAAGTGTTGGTTGACCGAGAAAGACTTTGCTAGTTGAAGCATCCTGTTGACCGCCGTAACACCACAATATCTCATATCTTTGTTGGACAAAAGGAATTGTAAATCTGATCTATATTTGGCTTGTCTTCTATTGATCTATTATTGTGTTCTATCAACATTTTACTTTCAAGTTTATCTGATTGCTATTGGGCCTAAGAAATATTGAAGTAAAAGTGCATCAAGCATAGAACACCATGATTATCTAAATTTAACAATGAAGCACCAAAAGGATACAAGAGCCCTGGCTATGAAAATGTATGCACCACTTTGTTAACATCAGAAAGACAATTTGTGGATAGACAAGACAATTACAATCAATCCGTGATACATGGGCAGAAACAGGGGTGTCCATCATTTCTGATGGACGGAAAGACCAAAGAAATCGCCCTTTAGTTAATATTATAGCAATATGCCTCCAAGGAGCAATGTTTTTGAAGGCCATTGATTGCACTGGAGTGGAAAAAGATGCAACGTTCATCTCCACAATTCTTGTTGATGCAATAGAAAGTGTGGGGTCAAAAAATGTTGTCCAAGTTATCACGGACAATGCAATGGTTTGTAGAGTTGTGGGCTTGATTGTGGAGGGTCAATATGATCACATCTTTTGGACTCCATGTGCAGTGCATTCGTTAAACCTTATGCTTACCAAGATTGGTGAGATTGAGTGGATCAATAAAATATATGTAGCATCAAAGGAGACCCAAATGCTTATCACCAATCATTCGATGTCCCAAGCCATATATCGGAATTTTTGAAGTTGGAGCTACTAAAGGTACTCAATTTTTAATTAGTGCTATGAATTATAATTTATGAATTCTTAATTTTGACTATTTTTTATTTTATTTCTAATTTGAAATTTGACTTGTGAAAACACATGTAGGTTGCTGAAACTCGTTTTGCTTCCCACACTTTAGTCATAAAGAGGCTTGTGGAGGCCAGACAAGCATTACAAGCAACGGTCATTGACCCTCTTTGGGAATCATGGAGGACTTCAACTTCTGATAGAGGACAAAGAATTGTAGAAATTTTAAACCCAACCCCACTTATCAGTTTCTCCTTATCACTCCCATATAGTTAAATGCCCATTCCCATAATCATACATTCAAAATTCTGGAAATGATAAATATTTCTGAAAACACAAATTCTGGAAATTTCACAGTGCTAGAAATTGCAAAAATAAAACACAGTAAAATATTTTAGCCACACACAGAAAATTAACACGCTAATTTTTGGTCAATATGACCCTAGAAAACCCCCCTACAACTTTTGGGGAAAACCAGTTTGAGAGCTCTTCTTTATTTCTGGAAAATGCTTTTACAAAGAAGCTGAAAACACAGTAAAAATTACAGCAACCAAATCACAGAGTTATCTCATTTTCCATGCTTGTCCTCCACCTCGGAAAATGTGCCAATCAGCAAAAATTATAGAACATAAAATTTTTACAACATTTATGACAGCATTAAATGTTGTACGACTACCTTAAAAAACATGTCGAAACAGTTGTACAGAACTATACTGATTTGTACAACCTTCCTCATAATCCGTGCCCAAAAACTGCCTTGAAATCTGCGCTGAAGCTGCTATCCTTTTTATCGGTTTTTGTGCCAAAAATATCAGATGTACTTCTCCTCGATTTTCATGCCCAAATTCTGCCTCTAACTTCGTGCTTAATGTTGTTGTCCTCTTCCTCGATTTGTGTGCCTCCCTTTCTTGGAAACTGAGCCTCTCTCTTACTGTACAGATTTTTGCCTTGGGATTTGTGCCAATATTGTTGTTTTACGGATTTGCTGAGTGTCCTTGCTGCTCTCCTCCAACTTCTCATTGCTCATAAATTCTCCTTACTCTCATTGCTCCTCTCAATCTGCTCATAAAAGGAATGAATCACATTTTCTCTTCTTTTTCTCCTTTAACCTAACCCTAAGTGACTTTTGGGGAATCCCTAAATCCAATTGCTGAGATAGCTTTAGATCTAAGGCTGAGATTAAATCACCCCACTTAAATAAAGACCCACTTAGCCTTTTATTTCCATAGTCACTTTTTCATTTTCTAATTTCACATTGACTTTAATAAAGTCACTTTAAAATTAGACTTAGTAACTTTATCACTTATAAAGTCACTTTTAAGTTAGAATTGACTTTACCACTTATAAAGTCACTTTAGGAAAAAAAGATAAATACATTTGGACACTTTTCCCTAGGCCAAAGATCACAGCCTTAGGGAACCACTTGTCCTCTGGTACCCAAATTTTAACACTCCCTCTTACCGAGGAAAGTGTTCATCACCATCCCCATCTTGTCTCTGAAGTAGACATACTTGCCCCGTGGTAAGGCTTTGGTGAATATGTCTGCTACCTGCTCATCTGTGGGAATATACTCGAGCTTCACAGCTCCCTTCTGTACATAGTCTCTGATGAAATGATATTTGATCCCGATATGCTTTGACCTGTCATGAAATACTGGATTCTCTGTGAGTTTAATGCAACTCTGATTACCACAGTATACCATTGAAGGTCTCAATGCCTAACCAAATAAGCCAAACAACATCGCGAAGCCATATGGCCTCACAACTAACCAAACTCGCTGCCATGTACTTTGCTTCCAGCTGAACCATGACACAACTGTCGAACCCAATCCAAAACAACACCCTGAAGTGCTCTTCCTATTAGAAGCACAACCTGCCCAATCAGAATCAGTGTACCTTGCTAGTTTCACTCCATCTCCCTGTCTATAATCCAGACATAATCCACTATCCCCTGCAAGTAACGAAGTATGTGTTTTGCAGCAACCCAGTGCACTCTCCTGGGCTCACACATGAACTGGCTCATCATGTTGACTGCAAAACATATATTTGGTCGAGTGTTGACTAAATGCATCAAGGAACCAATCAGTTGTCTATACAATGTGAGATCCACCAACTCGGAATCAGAAGCGTGAAGCTTCTTCCAGTTAGTGATCATAGGTGTCGACGTGGGTTTGCAATCCTCCATGTGAAATTTGCTAAGAATGTCCACAATATTCTTCCCCTGTCCCAGGAAGAAATGCCCCTCCTCCTGCCACACGTCCAATCCCAAAAAGTAATGCATCAAGCCAATGTCCTTCATCTCGAACTCTAAAGCAAGATCTCTCTTGCAACCCTCTATGAGTCTCTGTGCACCTGTAATGACCAAGTCATCCACATATAGCACCAGAATGAGAGGCTCCTCACCTACCACAATAAAGTATAAGTTTGGATCTGCATCACTCTTTGTGAAACCCAACTCCTGTAAGTACGTATCAATCCTGGAGAAACAAGCTCTAGGAGCTTACTTCAAGCCATAAAGTGCCTTCTTCAGTCTGCATACATGGGACTCCTCCCCATGCACCTCAAAGCCCTGCGGCTGCTCAATGTACACCTCCTCCTGTATGAAGCCATTGAGAAATGCGGCCTTCATATCCATCTAGTGGATCTTCCAACCCATCTCTGCTGCTATCGATATCAAGGTTACTTGGAAGCGGGAGCGGGAGCGGGAGCGAAGCGCGGAGCGCCATTTTTAAAAGTTTCCGGGTCCGGAGCGTTTTCGGGAGCGTTTATATATATATATATATATATTTTTTTTTAATATTTTTTATATTTTTTATATTTTGATGCATATATGTCAACAAAAACATGTAGAATGATGAATTAGACATAAAAAACATAAAAACATAGATTGAATCATATAACATCAATCATCTAGAAGTTATAATCTTCATCAACCACGCCCACAAGTTTGAAGCATACAACATATTGACTCTTGAGTCTCGCGAATCATCAATCTGAAGGTTTCAAGCTTTCAAAATTCAATATATAACATTTATCATCATTGATATATAACATTTATCATCATTGATTTCAAATTTCAATATCTAACATTTATCATCATTGATTCATTGATTTCAAAATTCAATATATAACATTTATCATCATTGATTCATTGATTTCAAATTTCAATATATAACATTTATCATCATTGATATATATCATTTATCATCATTGATTCATTAATTTCAAAATTCAATATATACAATTTATCATCATTGATATATAACATTTATCATCATTGATTCATTGATCACCATATAACTTTCATGAAGCATCATATTCATAATTCATAATGACTTGTAAACATTAAACTTATAAATGCCAACTTCAAAGTTTCACCTTTCAAATTCAAACTTCAAACTTAAATTGTCATTAAATATATGAAATCAGAAAGAGTCAAGTTTCAACTGTTCAATTGTCAACAACAAATAGAAAATAGTAAACAACAAATATATTTTATCTGGCTGGCCCCTTGCCACGCCCACCAGAAATGTCTAATTTTTGTGAGCCACGAGGAAATGTTGGTCTTCTAGTACTCTCAGGAGTGCCACGACCACGACTAGAAGGTGGAGGCTAGATCTGCAAAGGAACAATAGTGTGATATCAAGGAGTGGCACTGGCACCCGCACTGCTCCCAGTAGATGGTGGGACTGGCCCTGTGTGTGGCGGTGATGCTGATGCTTCATCATCATCCCTATAAAGTTCTGCTTCCAATTCTTCCAGATGTAACGTGTCGTCCTCCAAATTATCATCCTCTGGGTTGTTGTCCTAGACTCTATATGATTGATCCTCATTTGCCCGATCACAGTAATGGCTCAACAACCTCAAGTTATAATGCACATAAACCAAGCTTTCAGCTCGGTTTTCATTCAGCCTGTTTCTTCTCACATTGTGTATAAAGTTGTAGGTGCTCCAACACCTCTCTGCAGAAGAAGTGTTCACCACCTGTGAGAGAACTTTTTTAGCCAACTTTGGCAAAAGTCCCATGCCGCCATATGATTCCCACCATGTGAGAGCATCAAATATGTCCCTGTCTTCCATTGCATGGAAAGAACCAAAGTTAGCAGTGCAACTGAAGTATTTGCCTAATTCAAGGCGCAATCTAGCACACTCTTCCCTATCAGGTACCAATTTGTCCAATGCCTTCATGTACCCTTCTTGTACCTCTGGATCTGTGTGAGGTTTCACCCTAACCCCACCTCCAGGTGCAGGTTGGCCCAACCAAGATGGAGGGTAATATTTTGGCGTAAGGATATATGCCAAAGCATGTAGTGGAACATTGAGTTTATTCCACCGTGCACACACACAGTGATGAATCATAGCATACAAGTTGGGATCATTATCCTTAACAATATCTTTTATTTGCCCCAACATGCTATCCATCTGCTCATAAACCTCTCCAATCACTGGTTTATCAGTATCTGCAAAGCGAATCATGTTATAAATGGGCTTGGTAAAACTCACAATTTCCCCCATACGTGCCCAAAACAGAGGGTCAAGGGCGGTCTCCTCCACATGTTCGAAACCTTGCCTGTCAACTATTGTTGCCGCCCTGTCCTTTAATAGCGGCCAGTGTGGGCTTGATACCATTGCAGCCAATGACTCTCTTACCTTCAAAAGGCGCCTGAAGGTGAGGTAATAGCTAGCAAATCTAGTTTTTCCTATTTTCAACAACTCCAATTTGGAGTGAGTACGGAAAAGCCCATGGGTATTGCTATGATTTGTAATAAATTTGATCATTTTTTTACCTCTCTTGTACAATTCACCAAGCCATTTGAATTGAGGTTGTTTGTTTTTGATGATATCATGCATCAAAAGGTTCATTGTGTGAACCAAACACCCAGACCAAAAAATGTTGGGGTATTTATCCTCAACAATTGCTCCTGTTGCCTTACAGTTAGCAGCGTTATCAGTGATGACCTGTATCACATTGTGTGGCCCAGTCTTTTCAATTATATCAAGTAATGGTTCTGCAATGTTAATGCCGGTTTTGAATTTATCTGAATAATCATAAGCTGCCAGGAAGACTGCACCACTAACCGACACAGCCAAAACATTTATCAATGGTTTTCCTTTTACATTGGTCCATCCATCAGAGACAATGGACAGCCCATGCTCATTCCATGAACTTGTCATTCTAGCCAAAGAATTGTTTATTTTAGCTCTTTCATGATCAAGACCCACGGTTCTGGCCTTGTCATACCCAGGGCTTTTGTATCCTTTGGGGGCATCATTAATGGCAGAACCCATTTCATGCCAATAAGGTGAGCGAAGAACATTGAATGGCACCCCACATGCATATAGAACCCGGTAAACTTTTGAATCCACATCATTCCTACACCCTTCGTCTAGGAAATCGGATATGGTTCTACGCCTTAATCCAATGCCACTGCCTCCAAAACCACTGGCATGGGTGGAAGTTGAACTTGTTTGTCCATGATGTGTTGGGCCTGAATCAACGAAACCCCTAGATCTTTTAAATGATCTCTGTAGGGCAACCCCCTCTTCCTTCCTATATATCTCTCTCTGTGGTGCTGGCACATAAGTACAAACTTTGATTCCAAAATTTTTAGTTCCATCTCCTGGCATTATCCCACAAAGGTGCCTTCTCAGACGGGTGTATGAACCATGGTATTGTTTATTGCAATGGGGGCAAATAAATTTAGTGGTTCCACCACCTTTTCCTCCTTCCATTTTCTGAACATATTTCCACAAAGGATATTGGTCTTGTTTAGTTGGGGATTCTATGTTCTCAGGGTCTCCACTCCCCACTTCCTCCTCAGCATAATCCTCCTCTTCATGTTTTTGTTCAGATCCACCATAACCCTCCTCTTCATCCTCCTCTTCTCTGATTTGCCTCTTTCTTCTAGCACTCTCCAACACCATTATCACAAAGAAAGGAACCAACATGAGGAAAATTCCTAGCCATATAGCCATGTTGGAAACAAGTTTCAAGTTTCTAGCCTGCAAAACAAATGGAAAAATGCCAAATGGGAATAGGAAATGCAACATAGGAAAAAAACAATTCATTTTTAAAGTTTTAAATCCAATAAAATGCAACATTCAAGAAAAATTCAAGTTTTCATTTTTAAACAATTTAACAATCTACAAATTCATCCTAGAAAATACAAAATTGGATTAGAAGGCCTACCTCTTTCTTGCAATCCTCCTGTCAACCTTGCTCCTTGCTCTCCTGTCAGCTTTGCTCCTTGCTCTCCTGTCAGCCTTGCGCTCTCCTTGCTCTCCTTATTGCTCTCTCTCTCAACTCAACAAACAATAAAACGCAAAATGAAACCCCCCCCCCCCCCGCCGTTTTAAACAATTCGATTTTTCTCAAAAAAAAATCCGCGCGGCGGGAAACGTTTTTTTTGTCGGGGAGTGTTCGGGAGCGAACGCTCCCCGAACGCTTCCGGCGTTTAAAAAACGCTCCTGAAGCGTTTTTTAAACGTCGGAAGCGCTCAGGGAGCGTTCGCTCCCGAGCGCTTCCTGAAGCGTTTTAACACGTTCGGAAACGCGCTCCCGAAAACGCTCCCGTCAGGAAGCATTTTCAGGAGCGTGTTTCCGAAACGCTCCCGCACGGAGCGCGTTTCGGAAACGGGAGCGAAGGGGATTTGAAGCTTCCCCGCAACCTTGTAATGGAGTGAATGGAAGTATATCGAGCCATGGGAGCGAAGGTCCCCTCATAGTCAACTCCCTCTACCTGGGAGAACCCTCTAGCCACAAATCTAGCCTTGAACTTCTCGATGCTGCCATCTGCAGCATGCTTTATCTTGTAAAGCTATCTAGAAGTAACCATTGATTTCCCTTCAGGCCTCGGCACCACCTCCCAAACATCATTCTTCATGATAGAAGAATACTCCTCCTGCATGGCCTCTTTCCAGACCGACTGACTAGCTGCCTCCTCATATAGCTAGAAAGCTCAGAATCAACGATGCTAGTGATCAATGCCATATAGCTACAGAACTGCTCAGGTGGTTTGCTCTCTCTAACCTGTCTCTTCGGCCCAACAACAGATGTGGCCTCTCTCAAGGTGTCCTGAAGCCACTTGGGCTTCATCTTCCCTGAGCACACTTCTCCCACCGGAGTGAAAGAATCTTCATCCTCATCAGAAGCCTGAACTCCTGAAGGCCTGCCAACCGACCTCCTGCCTGAACCTGTGCCTGTAGATGTTGAAGTACCGTGTGAACTGTCCATCAATGGGCTACCCTGTGAACTGCTTGCATGCTGCCCGAAGCACCACCCATCTGACTCTGCGAGCCACTGCTCACTGATGGACCTGACACCGTAATCGATGTACCTCCTAATCTCTGTCCACTGGATCCCTGTGACCGGCTCAGCTGCTCTTGAGGGTCTGGTGAATCCAGATGCTCTAACTCCCGTGACCTCCTGAAAGCCCTATCCTCCTCAAATTTCACATCCGCCCTGACAACAACTTTCCTCATCGCAGGAATATAAATCTGAAAGGCTTTTGAGGTCTCACTGTAACCCATAAATATGCCCTTCTCTGCAGTGGGCTCTAGTTTGGTCCTCTTCTCCTTGGGAATATAGGAGTATGTAATGCACCCAAAGATGTGAAAGTGACCAACATCAGGCTTCTTCCCAGAAAAAGCCTCCTCTGGGGTCACATGCCCCAAGGCACGATGTGGACTCTTAACTTGCAAATACACAGCAGTGTTGCAGGCCTCTGCCCACAAAAACAACGGTAACCCCTGATCATGTAGCATGGCTTTGGCAGCCCCAACGATGGATCTGTTTTTCCTCTCCACAACCTCGTTCTGTTGGGGGTTGTAAGGAACTGTGAACTCCCTCCTGATGTCTGCCTCCGCACAATAATCAACAAACTCACCAAGGTATACTCCCCTCCATTGTCCGACCAAAGGACTTGATCTTCCGACCTGTCTGAGTCTCCACAAGAGCTCTTAACTCCTGAAACCGCTTGAAGACCTCACTCTTGGTCTTCAAGAAATAAATCCAGGTCTTCCTGGAGTGAACATCAACGAATAAAACATAATACTCATATCCACTCAAGGATACATGAGACATCAGACCGCTCACATCAGTATGTATCAAATCAAGAATCCCTGTCGATCTGTTGTCACTGCTAGGAAAAGGGGATTTGGCAAACTTCCCCATAGCACATCCTCTACATGTATCAATGTGATCAGAACTGAAATCTGGCACACTTGTGGTGTTCTCCCGCAATGTCCTCAAGGCCCCATGATACATGTGCCCCATACTGCGATGCCAAATCTCGAACAGCTCTAGACAACTAGCTCTGCTATCGGTACTACTGCTCAATGCCATAAGGGGCTGGAATGAAAACTTGTACACTTTGGCAGGGCGCACACTAATCACTCTAGCTGAAGACGCTGGAGTGCCCCTAGGATATATAAGCACATGTCCTCTCCTGAACAACACCTCATACCCTCTATCATCCAATGCTGAAACGGATATAAGGTTCTTCTTCATCATTGGCACATAAAGAACATCCGACACTTTCAAGGGAGGTTTGGGTTCCCTATCAAATGTCAATGTCCCCACACCGACTTCTCTAACGTTGTTGTCGTCTCTGAGTACTACCTCTATATCAGTGCCACTCTCTGAAAGCTTCGAGAAGTACTCACGGACTCTTGTCATATGACGTGAAGCCCCACTGTCAACATACCAAATACATGAAGATGCCTCGCTAGTAGAGGGAAGTGCACACTCCCTCTCAACCTGTGTGGCATGTGATCCTACACTAGTGGACTCAAAAGCAATGAACCCAAACTTTCGGTCAAAGCTCTCTGAGAAGTCCTCTATCTCTATTGATGCTGCCATGGTCTTGTCCTTTCCCTTCTTCTTCTTCTTCGGACACACAACTGCATAGTGTCCCAACTTCTGACAATTCCAACATTTGACTTTGGAAAATTCCTTCTCCTTGCTCCCCTGCTTACCTTTACCTTTGCCTTTGCCCCCACCACCACTTGCAAAAGCTTACTTCTTTCCTTTGACCTTCTTGCCCCTTGCTAACAATGCTACATTGTCATCCTCCTCTACCTGTTTGGTTGTCCCAAGATGGTTCTTTCTGATCTCATTCTAAATGCAATCATCCCACAACCTCTCCCAGCTGGGAAGGTTCTCCCGTGCAACAATCCCATCCACAAAACTCTCCCATGTCTTGGGAAGACCATTCAATGTGATCTGCACCAACTTAGTGGGTGGAATGGTCTCTCCAACAGCAACCAACTCATCTCTCACAGAAGTGATCATTGTGAGGTATGTTGTAATATCATGAGTCTTAGCCATTTTAATGGCCTTCAATTTCTCCCTTAGGACCATTTTTCTGTTTTCATTGGTGATCTAGTAAAGATTGGTCAAGGTTGTCCACATCTCATGTGCATATGTCTTTCCTCTCACATGAGGAATGACATGGTCTTTAACACCATCTAGAATCAGTCTTTTTTCCCTTGGCATTCTTCTTGTTAAAATTTGTCAACTGAACAGGGTCAACAGGCACTGCTACTGGGTGTTGTGTGGTGTTAACCATGATGCCCTAGACTTACTGCCTCCTCAAAGATGCTTTGGATTCTCTCCCTCCATGCACTATAGTTGCTTTGCCCATCCAACTTATCCTCCACCCTCAAGCCCAAAGACATGCTTGCTATCCTAACAAACTAAAGTTTTCAAATCTGTGGTAAAGGTTCAGTTTTCTGTGTCAAAATAACTTGTTGTAATTTTTCACTAGTTGTCCCAAACTGCACTTTTCAGCCACCCAAGCTCCAATACCATGTAGAAATTTTAGACCCAACCCCGGTTATCAATTTCTCCTTATCACTCCCATATAGTTAAATGCCCATTTCCATAATCATACATTCAAAATTCTAGAAATGATAAATATTTCTGAAAACACAAATTTTGGAAATTTCACAGTGTTGGAAATTGCAAAAATAAAACACAGTAAAATATTTCAGCCACACACAGAAAATTAACACGTTGACTTTTGGTCAATATGACCCTGGAAAAAACCCCTACAACTCTTGGGGAAAACCAGTTTGAGAGTTCTTTATTTCTGGAAAATGCTTTTACAAAGAAGCTGAAAACACAGTAAAAATTACAGCAACCAAATTACAGAGTTATCTCATTTTCCGTGCTTGTCCTCCACCTCGGAAAATGTGCCAATCAACGAAAATTACATAACGGAAAATTTTTATAGCATTAAATGTTGTACCGCTGCCTTGAAAAACATGTCGGGACAATAGTACAAAATTGTACAGATTTGTACAACAATCCTCCTTGAAATCCGTGCCAAAAACTGCCTTGAAATATGTACTGAAGTTGTTGTTTCGAATTTTGTGCCAAAAATATCAATTGTACTTCTCAATTTTCGTGCCCAGATTCTGCCTCGAACTCCATGCTTAATGCTACTGTCCTCTTCCTCAATTTTCGTGCCTCTTTTTCTTGGAAACTGAGCCTCTCTCTTGTTGTACAGATTTTTTGCCTTGGGATTTGTGCCAATATTGTTGTTATACGGATTTGCTGTGTCCTTGCTGCTCTCCTCCAACTTCTCACTGCTCAGAAATTCTCCTTGCTCTGCTTGCCCCTTCTCTCAATTTGCTCATGAAAAGAATGAATGACCTTTTCTCTTCTTTTCCTCCTTTAACCTAACCCTAAGTGACTTTTGGGGAATCCCTAAATTCAGTAGCTGAGATAGATTTAGATGTAGGGCTGAGATTAAATGTGCATTTAAATCTCACTTTCTATTTTTTAATTCACCCCACTTAAATAAAGACCCACTTAGCCTTTTATTTCACTTTCTAATTTCACATTGACTTTAATAAAGTCACTTTAAAATTAGACTTAGTAACTTTATCACTTATAAAGTCACTTTTAAATTAGATTTGACTTTACCACTTATAAAGTCACTTTAGGAGAAAAAGATAAATACATCTGGACACTTTTCCCTAGGCCAAAGATCAAAGTCTTAAGGAACCACTTTTTCTCTGGTACCCAAATTTTAACAAGAATAAAGTCTATCATTCTAGATAATGCATGGTGGGACAAGGTCCAATACCTGTTGAAGTTCACAGAACCAATCCTAACCATGATCAGGACATTTGACACAGATATGCCTTGCTTGGGGGAAGTCTACGAAAACATAGATAGTATGTTGAAGAGGATACATGAAATTATCAAGGCAAGTGAGCGTGACCCATTTGAAGTATTTTACAATGAAGTGACAGACATAGTTACAAAAAGGTGGAACAAAATGACCATGCCATTACACCTTTTGGCATATGCACTACACCCCAAATATTATCATTCCAAAATATTGTCTTTACCAGGTAGAGCAGCTCCAAACAAAAATTCTGAAGTGGTACAGGGAGGTGGTAATTGCAAAGGAAGTATGTGAGGAATTTGGAGCATTTGTACAATCCACTGGGATATTTTCAGATCCACTAGCCATGGATGACTGAGGACATACGGATTCTATTACTTGGTGGGGCTTCCATGGTGGAGATAACACTCATCTCTCATCTCTAGCCACAATGTTGTTATCACAAGTTGTCAGTTCTTCATCAGCTGAGAGGAACTGGAGTACATATGGCTTCATCCATTCAGTGAAGCGAAACATACTAGGAGCAGCGAAGGCTGAGGATCTTGTATATGTTCATTTTAACCTTCGCCTTCTATCACATTCTAGTCCAGAGTATAAGAAAAGTCCAAGTAGGATATGGAATGTGGAACCTGAAATATCTGACTTAAACATGACATTGAATGTCATGATTCACCTTAATCTACTTGAAGATGCTACACATTTAATTCCTACTTCTACGGCAACATTTGACATTCCTGGTCCACCATCGTCTATTCATGACGTAGAGTTTCAATATGCAGATGATGATGATGTAGACCCATTTCAAGATTTGTAGACAAACTTACTTTATATTATCATACTAATAAAGTAATCATTGATTAAACACTCATTTTGTATTTACTACTATCGTTTTTGTATGAGGCAAGATTGCATCATTTCAGTGTTCAAATTCATAAATTATCTAATAATTTTAGTTTTATTGTTGTGATCCATGAATGGTTTTGATTTTTAACATCAAATATGTTTTCTAAAATTTTAAAAATATTATTATATATTCTTCTACCTGCCATATCCTCGTCGTATCCGGATCCTGGCTTTTCAAAAATCCAACGTATCCGTATCCGTATTCGTATCCTGGTAACTTAGCTGTCAACAAAAGTCTGTGTGAAAGCTGTGATGAGAGACTGAGTTTTAGAACAAAGGGAGACCTGTTCAGAGATTTTTATTCCCTGTGCACAGAGAGCTGAAAAGAGGCCAAGTTCTTTACTGGAAGGAGAGGACTGTGAGAAGAAAATATCAGCCCAAAATTTCAGTGCAAAAGCAACCTCTGAGATGCAGCTTAAAGGGAAGATATAAGTAAATCTCTATTGTAATTTTGTTGTAAAAATTTCCCTCAGAAGCAAAATAAAACTCCTCAGAAGACTGGTTTTCCCCAACTGTGGGATTTTTCCAAGGTCACGTTGACCAAAATAATTGTGTCACAATTGTGTGTGTTTGCTTATTGTTCATTGTATTAGTTGAAAGGTAGCACTCTTTATGTTTCATCCTTTTGGATGAAAGCTCAGAAAATTTATATCAGCATGTAAAAACATGTGGGTTGGGCTTGAAAACCCTTTCAAAATTTGAGAACAGGGAAAGGGTGCAGGTCATTAAATTTTCTACACAATCTAAAGAAAATATCCTTCCATGGCCCCAGCAGATGCTCCTTATGCCTTGCTGCCTCAGAATCATTTAAACACTTGTTCGCAGGCTGTCCATTCACGCAGATGGTCTAGAAGGAAATTCGAAGCCAAGAGGGTCCCTCGCATAATTGGGAGGGCCCTTCCATAGAGGAATGTTTAAAGACATGGATCTCCACACACCACAAAATCCAACACAACACCCTTCCACTAGTTATGGCATGGGGAATTTGGCCAGACACAAATCAAGCTATTTTCGAAAATCAGGTTCCATCATACATCAAGATGGCTTTGCATAGCTTGGCTATTATAAACTGAATGGCTATTAAACAATCTCATGCTCCCCCGGTCCTTCCATCTGAGGCAGAAATTCAGAAGGATGCCCCCAGATATTTCTTTGATGGAGCTGTTCAAAGCTCCCCTTTCTATTGTAGGTTCTGGTGGAATTATCTTCCTGGGAAAATCACACTACTATTTCTCTGCAAACATAGGTCCTGCTCCAAACAATTTTGCAGAATTATTTGCTCTCAAACTTCTTATGCACCTTGCTATTTATCAGAGGATCTCTTTATTACATATTAATGGGGACTCACAGGTGGTTATAAAATGAATGAAAGAAATGGCTAGATTGAGAAAGTATACTCTTCTGCCCATATATCAACAAATCACGCAAAATATTACTTTTTTCTCTGACATCTCCTTTGATGATATTTACAGGGCAAGACATGTTGAAGCAGACTCCCTCTCAAAAGCTGGACTGGAAATGGATGGAAGCTCATGGAGAATCACAGGAGTTAAAGAAGGCCAGCACTCATAATTTTTTCGACACTAGGGTCTGATTAGAGACATCTTTATATATCAGTTTTTAGTACAAAACTTTCCTCTATTTTTGAGAAATATTATGAGAATATACAGGCACTATTATAGTTTCATTTTATAATCTGATTCATACAGTACAGGACTGTTTAAGATACTACAAGAGTTCTTTTATTAGCAAATGAAAAGCCATATATATCTTTGTATATGAAGCCTGATTATTTTGGGAGCTAATGCGCTCAGTTTTTGGGGCATAAAAGCCACAGGAATGCCTCAGGAGCCAGGGCATATGCAATTGTAATTCCTTTCTATAAATAAAATAGCAGATTTTTTTCTTTGGGAATAAAATAATTATAATATATATTGTGCCACATTTATGTTTGATGCCATTTTAATTCTTAACTGTGATTCTATGCAAAGAAGCATTGGAATGAACAGCGGTGCCGTGGATACTCCATTTATATACATAAAATTGTTAATAAATTGACTAATCATGATTCATAGAATGTGATTTGATTAACCAGCTTAGTTCAACCTGTAAATTTTTTATATTTTATTGGGTTTGATGCTTTCCTTCTAAGCCTCTTTTTCTGACAGCTTCTAATTTGAACTTCTCAAGCTATTACATACAGTTTGGTACATTCAAAAACAAGTATCAATCACTCAATCCCTCTCTCTCACGCCCACGTGCAAACAGGCATACAGTTTTTATTTGATATTAAAAAGACCTCTGTACATTATAGAAGTCTTAAAAATTACAAATAATAAATGCAAATGTGATGTTCCCAATTTTTGTGCATGCAAAAATCACTTAGGAGTTTTGCAAAATTTTGGAAATATTAAAAAAGGGAAAATATTATTTTGAGAGAGAAGGGAGAAATTGTCATTTTAATGGGATGGCAATAAATAATATTTTATTGGAGGGAGGCCATATATTATTTTAATGGAAAATGGCGGCAAACTAATATTTTATTGGGGAGTGAAAGGAAAATTATTATTTTATTGGAGAAGGACGGCAAGATAATATTTTATTGAGAAATGAGGCAAATTACTATTTTATTTAAAATGGCAGAAAAGTCTCCCAGTGGAAAATGGGCCCCACCAATAAAATAATAGGAAAAAAAAGGAGAATCTAGAAGCTAGAAATGGAGAATAATAAATAGAGGATTGGACTCAATTGAAGGGCATTCTATTTTATCATTTCTATTTGACATTATGAAGAAGCTCAGGCGAGTTTCAAGAGTTTCAAGCGAAACTCAATAGCTAATTTCGGTGGACTTTGAGTGCCACCCTATAGTTAGCTCTTTGGGAAGATTATTTCAGATCTTCCATTGTGCTCATTATAGAGAATCTTCAGCATCTGATCCTAATCATTTGCAGGAGGTTCCAGCATAATAATTTGATTTGGTTGCAGGGTCCTACTATTGCCAAGAGGCCGAATTATATTCCCTTCAAGAGGGCCGAGGACCAAGAACATTGGACGGTCGAATTCTGTGGCAAAATCATCAAGGGTGAATTGCTAAAGTAAAGGGTTAAAGTGTTGCGAACATCTCGATAACATCCCGATTTTATCTCGAAATCACGATTTTTTGGCCTAGCCGATGTTTGCCGATTTTTAAAGATATTTTTATGGTATCTTAATTTTGCCGATGTTTGCCAATTTTTACCAATATTTTCCCGATTTTTTGGTTTTCCAGACCCTTGCCGATTTTATCCCGATGCCGATGTTCAAAACAAGAACAGAATTGAGCCTCTTTCAAAATCAAGTGGGCCAAGTAGTTCTGCCATGCCAAAATGAGGCCAAGATATCTAATTTCAAGGAAGGGAATTGATTGCATTTTCAGATTGATTGGTGCGTGCTATTTATAGTTATTTCCAGAATTTGGGACGTCAATTAGGAGCAGAGTTTTTCAATGATTTGTGGACGAATTTTTTCCACAAGAGAAGGATGATTTCTCTGAGTTGGGACTGATATATATATATATATATATATATATATATATATATATATATATATATATATATATAAATTCATCATCACAGTTCAGATCTGAAAATTGCATTCCTGGACCGAGACTCGAGTTGGTTCAATATCATTTCCATATCTAAAGTGGAAAGTGCTGTAGCAACTCATCTAGTGAGAAGGCTGAATTACCTTCTGTGCACCAGCAACAGTCAATTCTTGGGTACTTATCAGATTTGGAGCATGTCCAAGTGGGAGTTCGCATCCCACAAAATGGGTCGAATATATTGTGTTGACTGCCAATGAGTTCCAGAATTGAAGGACTTCATTTGGGCCAAATTTTGTAATCCTGTAGCAGTTTGTCCACGTTCCCAGCGCATCCAAAAAGAAATATCAGAGCTGTAGCAGCTGGTAACTAAGGGGCTGAATTTCCTAATCTGACTTTCTTACCATTGTGGAGCGCTTCCCAGGTTTTATCTTTCAGTGGCCATTGTAATTTTCTGAATATTGCTATTAATAAGGGAATCAGATTTTGCCTCTGATATTGGTTGAAGATTCTTTATGATTTTGTTATCAAACTGTTTGACAAAAACACCATGAAAGAAATTCCCAAATTGGCACATAATGGTCATGTCACTTTGGTTAGTTAATGATTTAACTTTCAATAGTAAAATCAAGTCACTCTCTGAGTTTTGCATGGAACATCAACTGCTGGTCTAAAGCTGGTTACTCTCTATATATGCTATTGTATGTTTACACTAAATGAGGGAAAATTAAACTACACCTACAGCAGTATGCACATGACTTGTTTGATGAAACTCGTTAAATAAAAAGGAGACATTAAAACTCAGAAATTATTGGCCAATTTGGAATATTTCCTATTGGGAAAATTACAGCAAATCTTATAATGTAATTTATAGTAAAAGCATGTGTACACAAATGCAAATCATGTGAAGAAGCAGCATAGATAACATACTTGTATTTCCAGAGGATGGCCATGGATTCCCATACGACGATCAATCATGCATGATCCATCTGTTACTAATAATGTGGGGAACATATCAAACCCATCAGCAAGACACAACTTCAAAATCATTTTAATCCCTGTTTGAACATCAGTCCTCTCCTGAACAGAAAGATCTCCTGTAAATTTGCCATATGCTCTAAGAAGAATAATCCACCATAATCCTGGAATTGCCACAAACATAGAATGCTCATCAATGGCAATGAAAATATAACTCTTCCCCTTAAACCTCTTCTGTGTAAATTTACTAACTTCAAAAAATACTTAAGTAGTTGCCTTCTAATAAGTAGTTTCGATGCATACCAGAGTCAACAGGGGCCACGCGGCCTATTGCCGCCTCTCCAAAGTCGGGGTCCAGTATATCTTCAGTGGCATCATCATCCCCATCACGGGGGACAGTCCGCACTTTGAAGCTTGCTGGCATCAAACCTTGTCCAGGGCTATGACAGTCCATTGTTTTCTCCCAACTCTGCAAAAATGACAACCCATATTACTTTGATAGTTCAGATGTAGAAAATAAGAGTTCCAAGATAACATGCAGCAACATAGTGAAACTGACAAATATTAATACTGATAATGATTTTATAATGACAAGGTAGCAAGAAACCATGGACCGAACTGCCACAAATAGATTATCCTCTTTTATCATTAGTTAAGCACTCCAAGTGATTGCTTGTCCAGAATTGGGGGAAAATGCACAAATGTTAAACAGTGGAGAGTGATGCCTCTGTGTATAATGGAGTGCGTATAATATCAATTCATTGTACTTCAGAGCAGCATGGTCAAGTTCTGTAAAATGAATACCTCCTTGACAGCCATCACGATTATCATGAAATAGGAAAGAAGTGCACGATAATCACCAACATAACTGACAGAGGACTGAGAGTAGTAAGGTAAGAGGATACCAAAAGGTTGCTATTCAAGATTACAGGGATAGACGATGGAAAGAATACATAAGGATTGGTCTTGAACAGTGTCCTTGATCTAAAGAACAGATGGAATTGTGTGATTGTATCTATCTGCTTAACTGGGTTTTAGATAAGGCTTCCGATATTCCCTTGAGTGTTTTACCAGTAGTGGAAGGATTTGTCGAGAATGGCAGTGTGCTTAATTGGTTGGAATATTTGGCACCTATATTGAACACAAACTGCCGGGTATGCAAAGAAAAGGTGAAATACAATAGATTCCTTCCCCTCCTCATCTAAATAGTCAAGTAGCAACTTGAAACCCCAGGAGTACCCAAGCTAATAGCAGAAATCGAGCCTAGGTTGTGGAAATATATTTCTCTAGCATTGATTTGGCATGTGCAGCCAGTTACCCTTATCCTTGCACAAATGTTTAATGAGTGGGTAAAACAAGTCAAGTTGCAACAAATGGAGAATAAAATATCCTGCCAGGAGGCACCTACCTCTAGATGTTCAAACTTCATATACAGTTAGGCTTAAACATTACCAAAGTCTCATTCAGCGAGGAGCTAGTGGTGAGAATGAAGAATTAGAATTTTACCCAGAAATCAACCAGATATTCAGAGAAATTTCCAGAGTCTAGTCCAATTGCCTGATTCAGAAATGCCAGACATAGAACTTGAAAACATCCTTATGCCAATGAATCTAGGAGAAGTAGAAGAGGAAGAAGGCATTGCATTGTATATAGTTCCCTGTACATCAGGGAGAGCTCCCATCCCTCAGTAAACCACGAAAGCACCAGCTTCCACTGGAAAGAAGAAAGTTACAAAGAAAGAATTTAACAAGGACTCCACTAAGTCAGATTCGAAGTAAGAATTGCCAGGTCAAAGAAAATAGACTTCAGCAACCTCAAAGTACAAACCAAAGTGATAAAGGTTAGCTACACAATACTTATCAACCCTGAGGGAGGAAATAGAAAGTTCACCTGGAAAATTTAGTAGAATGACAAGAGAGCAACCTAAGAATAGAAAATTGATATCTCAATAATAAGTGGGAAAGGAATATGTAGCAGCAATCAAAAAGCAAAATATATTCTCAACAAGACCATCCAGATGAAGATCACAATTTAAAGATAAGTTGCATTAGCAGTGAAGAAATAAACTTGCATGGCAACTGCAGAGGAATCTATGTGAACAGAGAAGAAAAAGAAAGAAAGACACAAATTTCAGACAATGAAAGACGAAGGAAAGAAGAAGCAAACGAGGCAGAGAAAATATAACTCAAGGCAAAGGAAAAGAAAAAGAGTCTGGTTTGATTGTTATATCCTAGAATAAAATGCCACCGATGGAAAATTTGTGGCAGCTGGAAAGGGATGAAGAAAAGAAAAGAGATTGGAAAAGCAGAAGAAAGAAAGAGAGTTGGAGGAGAAAGAAAAGAAGACACTAGAATAAGACTCCACTAAGTCAGATTCGAAGTAACAATTGCCAGGTCAAAGAAAAATTAAAATAGACTTCAGCAACCTCAAAGTACAAAACAAAGTGATAAAGGTAGCTACACAATACTTATCAACCCTGAGGGAGGAAATAGAAAATTCACCTGGAAAATTTAGTAGAATGACAAGAGAGCAACCAAAGAATAGAAAATTGATATCCCAATAATAAGTGGGAAAGGAATATGAAGCAGCAATCAAAAAGCAAAATATATTCTCAACAAGACCATCCAGAGGAAGATCACAATTTGAAGATAAGTTGCATTAGCAGTGAAGAAATAAACTTGCATGGCAACTGCAGAGGAATCTATGTGAACAGAGAAGAAAAGAAAGAAAGACACAAATTTCAGACGATGAAAGACGAAGGAAAGAAGAAGCAAACGAGGCAGAGAAAATAAAACTCAAGGAAAAGGAAAAGAAAAAGAGTCTGGTTTGATTGTTATATCCTAGCATAAAATGCCACCAATGGAAAATTTGGCAGCTGGAAAGGGATGAAGAAAAGAAAAGAGATTGGAAAAGCAGAAGAAAGAAAGAGAGTTGGAGGAGAAAGCAAAGAAGACACTAGAAGAAAGAAAAAAAATCCACTTAGAAAAAAGATCAGTTGACTCCTCTAGACAGCCCACTAATAATAACAAGCAAACAAGCAAGAATCAAGGGAGCCAGACTAAAGAAGCATACAACACAAAGTAGTTGAACACTAAGTCAAGTACGCCTCAAATTCAGTGTTGAAATAATTAATTTGACTCGAGAAGAAAATAAAGAACCTGATGATGCCCAAATAATTCAAAAGATTGGGAACATATAATAAGAAACGAGATATCCACAAGTTGACCCACCAGCAGCATCAGACTAGCACATTAGATCAACAAAATTTCCCAATGACCGCTCCAGCTGAATGTAAGAAGCCAAAAAGAAAATCTCTAGAGAGGTTTCCAACATCAGAGAAATCAAGTATGAGAAGTAGTCACATTCAATCCCAAGAATGCACTAGACAAGAATCTTAAAAATGTAAGGAAAGGAATTACCAAAGAGACAAGTCGATGATGGAATAGCACTACCAAGGAACTGGAGGAAAGAATGCAAAGGAAAAAACAATGCTCAAGGAACTCAAAGAAAAAGCTAAAGGCATCCCAGACTTGCCTCTCCTGAAGGATAATGACCCACTTGATAGTCTTTAAGGAATTTACTTTTCACATTCTGAACAAATATGAAGCATTGGACCAGACAACTAATATTTTACAAGAGTATGCAAACTTAGAACAACTTCAGACATCATTGAAGTAGAATGGCACAGTCGCTATCAGGTCAGAAAAGGTTCCAGAAAATTGTCCTACATATTATGTGCAGATTTCCAATGATTTGAACACTGGGAAAATTAATTGAGTCAGCTAGAGTAGACAGTACAAGCTACTAAAGACAAACAAGAAAGGAAGATAGTAGAAAGCCACAGATTATTAAAGAGCAAGCAGAAAAACCAGTTGCGCAGGTCTATGAAGCACACCAGTTAATATGACAAACCACTCTTCAAAAGGAAGTTATTCTACAGAAAGTATAGGACATACCTCTGCACAACAAGTTACAACGCTTCGTACAACTATAGACAACCAAGGTCGTGACAGAACCAGAATTGAAAGACTGGGGAGAACTTAAAGCAAGTTAAAGTACCAACTATGAACGGCACCTGCGTGAAAGAAACTACAAATCCATCAGTTCAAGTTGACCATCCAACACCACAGACTTCAATTGATCCTACCCAGTTTATCTTGAAAATTTGCCAGAGTACTGCTTTTTTAGCTCTGAGATTGGAAAACCTTGATTGCAACAGATTTTCGTATAAATTTGATATTTTGCAGCGCTTCTTTGGGATGGAGGATTTTCCATCATGGAAGTTTTTAGAGAGAAATTATACCTTCTTTGTAAAGTCTTAAATGTCTTTAGTTTATGTTGTATTAATATATGGATTGGTTGGTTGAGGAATCCAGTCAGTCAACTATCGAACTAGTGCCAGTTTCGGCAGTTATAACTACCTATCTCTCTGTGTATTCATTGTAAGGTTGGAAATTGAAGGGATTATAATTGGGTAATAAAGGCTACATTCTGCTGATTACTGTCTCTTCAACAATGCATGTCCGGCTTGTATGTATTATGTTGTGTAGAATCTAGATAGACTATGCATAGATTTTTTCTTTGATCGTTGTTACACAACTTCAAGAATAGACTGGATTACATTGCATATGTACTCCCTTGGATTACAACAACTTATATTTATTTTTCTAACAACCAGCTGGAAGCCATTATACGTTCAAGCTTAGGGACATTTACCTATTTTAGAAGCCTATTCCTTAATGACAATAATCTGGTGGGGAACATCCCTAAAATCATAGGCAATCTAAGCAGTCTGCTTGTCCTCAGTTTGGACAAAAACCAATTACATGGATGTGTTGAACACCTAACCCTCCATGGGTAGGTGTGGAAGGCGAAAAGTCACAAAGGAGTCCAAGTGACCTTGGAAGATGAATCCAAGAGTCACACCATTGTATTATAAATGTACATCTATGTGTAATAGAGAAGCAACGAATGCCTATCTTTCTATGTGTGTGTTTATCTTTCCTCATACACCATGTGTGTGTTTAACAGGATGCATACCTGCAGAGTTAGGTCTCCTTCACCACCCTCTTTCTTTTGCAAAACAAACTACTCGGGTACATACCATCTTCATTAGGGATCATGCAACAACTTAGCATGCTTTATATATACAACAAGAAGCTTACAAAGACAATCCGCATTGAGCTTGGCAAAAGTATTTCTTTGTTGATGTCTAGTTCTTTCCTTCCACCTTCCAGGTACGACAGAGTCACAGATTGCCTCCATCATGGCATTCTACTGGACCTATGACAGCCTGTCACGTGTTGTCCCTATGATGTAATCCATGGCTCTTGAATTATAAAATGTTTTGGTTCGATTATGCCTTGTCTCTGGCCATTAGAATCTCTTGATTGGATGATTGTCTAATAGAAGTTCAGTGATTTGGTTGGATTGGATGCACTTACTCTGGTTTCTTATTCACTTAAGGTGCATTTTCTCCTCGTTTCAATCATTTCCACTGACTGCTACAATTGTCTCGTGAATCTGATCTCAATCAATTGAATTTTGCTGAGAATTTACCCTTTCTCTTGACTGCTAACAGGCATCTTAAGAGTGAATTTTTGTGTGCTAGTCAACTAGATTGTTACGCAGATCTACTAGTTTCATGACAGCATGCAACCCCTAGGACCATTACCCTTAGACTGGAAAAGCACCAGTCCGAACAAAGAAGAATCTAGCCGTGACCAGGCTAGACGAGCTATAAATATTAGGCAGGTCTGCTGGTGCAGATTTGTGTGAAAACACTTAGGTATGTACTTTAATACCAGGGTTATAAAATTGCTACCAAAGAAATTCACCAGTGAACTGAGGATGACCAGTGAAAGTGACTCCAGTCGGCAATAACTTGGCCTATTAAAATATCAGAGGACATGAATTCGGAATAAGTTAGAAGAGAGTTAATGTGGAACAAAATCCCAATACAAAAATATGCTAGTAAGACTGGCAATAATTATGGCTAGTCATATGGATAAAAGTCGGAAGCCAGGGAGGGCCCAAATTCAGGGTGAATGCCATCACATCAACACGTTGACTTCAATTTCAAATCCATAAGATTTTGGTGTGGAAACATAAACTCGACAAAACTCTCGGCAAACTCCGTCCAGATTTACCAAAATAGGATGACTTTTGATCCAAATGCTAACTAGATCAGATTTGCCCTGAACTCACCATATTCCACGAGTCCTGTTACAGAGATCCTATACAACAGCACCCATATCCGGTATGCAATTGCTGTGATTTTGCCCCATTTTTTTGGTTTTATGACGAATTTAACATTCTGCACATAGGCATTCAGCAAAAAATAGATGCAAGCCATGAATAAAATATCATATACTTATGAAACATTCTAAGTACCTGCAACTGCAGAGTATGGAGAATAAAATTCCTGACGATGTCATGCTCTCCTTTGAGCAAAAACGCCACTCCGGTAGGTATAAAATCGCGAATGAAAACCTGATCATAATTAAGCATACTGGGATCATTGGGATCATTTGCAGCAATAGTTCCGATCGGGCTCCCGCAGTAGTTTACAACAGCAGACCTGAGAAGGCTCCACGCTTCCTTCTCAATCTGACTCTCCTTCTCATTTGTCCCTGCTCTCGGTTTTCTCTCTGCCTGGTTGGCTACAATTCTATCGACTAGAACATTATTCGCGTTCAATTCAGCCGCCACCATATCCACGGGTCCGTTAATTTCCTTGCCGATAATGTCATTCAATCGGTCGGTCTTCTGGCAGCGACAATTACCGAAACGCCCTGGCTTCTTCGACACAAATACCGGCAGATTGTCGCCATTTTTCCTTGTCCGCCATGGCTGCAATTTGTTGCGGTTCTGAAAAGGGATCGAAACCCCAATCGGGGCAATTGGGGCAATTTGAATCATCTTTTTCAATCCCTGGAACGCCAATTCTTGAAATTCAATACAATTAATTTTACAGCCGAAATTGTGCAGAAAAGCAACCGGTTCTCTTCACAATCCATGAAATTCCGTCATGACACCCTAAGAGCCGTCGTCCAGGGTGCCAGGAAGGGAAAATGGATGGCCGAACGCAGGTTTGATCTGCTCGGCGATAAACTGATAACGTTACGGGGAACGCGAGTTTATGCATTTACTCTCCTGGTCGGCTGTTCAGTTGCACCTTTCCAGGCGATATCTTTTCGCCAAATATTTGATAGCAAAATCCAAGCGCCGTCTGTCGAGCGAGCGGTCATAGGTGTGACCAGGTTCTGTGCCCTTATCTCGCGGAGAATTTCATTTTGAACCCTATATTCGCTAAAAAAAATTGAGATTGAAGATAGATATATACAGGTGTAAAGTTTTGGATATAGAAATATACGCGTGTAAAATTTGAGCGCATTGAGATTTAAAATTTTAGATATAAACGTGTAATTTAAGCGCATTCGAAAAAGTAGAGTTTGATCGTTTTAAAACATACTTAACGCCATAAACGAAAAATAAATTGATGGGGAATATTTTTTAATTTTTTAATTTATTTTCAATAACATAATCAATTGTGAGTTAATTGGTATTATTAATTATAATTAGTATCAGTGGATATGGACTGATTTATTATTATTATTTTTAATTATATCATTTTATGTTGATGAGGTTTTGGATTGTTATTTTATTTCTTAACATATTCATTAATTTTAAATTATTTTTGTAATTAATTTAAAACATTGTTAAGTTTTATTTTAAAAAACATTGTTAAGTTTTATAAAAGATATTGTTGATATAAAATTAATTTAAAACATTGTTAAGTTTTATTTTAAAATTGAAAGATATTGTTGATATAAAATTAATTTAAAACATTGTTAAGTTTTATTTTAAAATTGAAAGATATTGTTGATATAAAATTAATTTAAAACATTGTTAAGTTTTATTTTAGTTGATATAAATAATATTTTTGATTTTTTTTTAGTTTATTTTAATTATTGTTTTATGTTTTCTAGGTTTTTCTATTATATTTTTTTAGTTATAAAAAATTGTAATCAATTATGTATAATTCTAGAGTGTTTTGGGAGTTTTTCAAGTTGTATTTATTTATATTCTAACCAAAAACTCTAAAACATAAAATAGTTAGACAATGCCTTATACATAATGATATTATTTTGATTTTTTTAACATATAAAAATAATATATATATATATATATATATATATATATATATATATATATATATATATATAATAGTTTATGTGGTTAAATAATTAGACGTTGTCACTCTCGAACTTCATATTTGGTTTTTACAGTCAAATTCTCTACATAAGGTTTGAACTTGGTCAAATTGTGTGGACACTTAGATTAGTTCATATATCAAATTTGTCATTCTAATAAATGTATTCCAATAAATTTGAGAGAAAAAAATATAATTAGAAAACCTTTAAAAGATAAAATAGTTAGAATATTATATATCGTTTAATTCGAAATTATAATTAGATTGATATTAAATTAATTATTGTGAAAAATGGATAACAATCTATCTAAATTTAACAAAGTAGTTATTATTATTAAATAAATCTATATGATTTAAAATAATTCGTTAATGATGGTTAGAAAACAAACTTTTATTTTTATTAAAAAAAATTAATTAACTTATTAACATATTGTAATTGGGAAAAAAATTCGGTAAAAATCAAATTAAAATTGTTGAGTTGACATGTTTCGAACCACTCAGTGTGGTTCATCATCAGGACTAAGATGAACCACACTGGGTGGTTCGACACGTGTCGACCCAACAATTTCAATGTGATTTTTACCTCAAGATTTTCCTAAATACAATATGGATCACAAAAGCTTAAATTTAGTTATTAACATATTTTTTATATTCAATTTTATTTTTTTTGTTTGCTCTAATAGGGTGTTATGTTGTGACTTAAATGGGGTTTGGGTTCAATGTGCCCTCCTACCGCCATTCCCTGTGAATGTCATTCACTCGAGGCACATTTAAGGAGCCTTGTCTCCCAAGGAGGGAGGGTGAGGCCCCTTGACATCTCCAACATGTTCTTTGTCCCTAATTGGTGGCTCGACCTTTGTGTTCCCTTTCGTCGCATCCTTATACTCCTTTGTTTCCCCACCATGCACCTGGACTCTCGCCTGGTTGCTTGGATGGGTTGTCTCTCGTCGTTATCGTTGAGTTTCCCCCTTACGTTGTCAACTTTTTTAGCAGGTGAGGGTATAGTCCTTAGTTTGAAACCAATGCATCCTAACTGGCAAAATTGTTATGGCATCTCTCTTTCATGGTCGCTTCATGCAACTCCCCTCTCACCTCAGTCCTAGTCCATGTGATATCTCACTGCCTTTTGACATCCATCACATGTCAAAGAGGTTGTTTTTGGTGCAACAATGGTGTTTGTGGTGCTTCAGGGGATTCTAGGGCACGCTTTCGAGTAGAATCCTCAGCCTGTAGCTTCCATGCCAACACACCCACAAACATATAGTAGGGAAATCGCCTAGTGGAGGAAGAAATCTAACATGAACGACAGGTCACTCTTGATTAAGACGTTATGGTTACCATTACACATTGTGCTCCTAATACAGGTAATTCACAAGACTATCAAAATCATTATCTACATATTGTTGATTTATATTAGCATGTCAAGTTGTTGCTCGAAAAATTCTGGAGGATAGGAGACAGTCCCAGGGCAATCATTTGCACATGTTAGATGAACTCAATGACCTCATGCTTGATGTGGAAGGCCAACTAGTCAGGTTGTGATGGGTTCTCCACACTACTCTCTAATTCTCCACGATGCAAGGTTGAGGAACAACCTATCAACGAGGATACTTCATTATCATCTTGATGCTTTAATTCCTTGCAATTTCATCTCATTTCTTGCTTCTCTAGTTAGCTCTTAGGGCTAATATCATGTTTATATTTAAAACTCTGCTTGGTTTAATTTTCTTGTTGACTCAAAAATTGTAGTCTAATAAGATTGCATTTTTTGTCTCTAATTGTTGATTTCTCCATGGGTGAGACAACCATTATTTTGAGTCTCTGCTAATCTTAAACACTTTTTTCATTTTATTAGTTCTCAACTCTTTGCTTTAATGTCTCTAATTTGATTTCCCAAAAAAAATACCAAAAATAATAATTTTGCATTATCTAATATAAATTTTTTCTTTACCATAAACCCAAAAAAACTAAACACCAATTTTTATTTTTTTAAACAATACAAAATACATGTATACTTAGTATTATTTTAAATTAAAAAAATTATAAATATTATTTAAATTTCTATAAATAAAATTATAACATAATTTTAAAATTTAATTAGAATTATATATTACTATTAAAAAAAATCATTTCATTCATCTAAACTCACACTCGATTAATTTTATATCTTGATATTTTAAATTGAGTACAAATTATATATATATTCAAAAATAGTAGTGAAAGGAACTTAGAGTGATGTGGCACATGTTTGGTGGGTTGAAGTCTCATAGGAACGTTGTAAACTAGCCTCGTAACACTTCTGAAAAATGTTTTAAAAATGTTTTATTTAGTGAAATAGTAATAGCAATATATACTAAATTATGGATTCCACTCACTGAAATATTCTCATTCTATTATAATAATAATATTAATATATATATATATATATATATATATCTATCATAGACTTTTAATATTTATTTAATTATTATGGATATATAATTTTATTAATTATTTTTAATAATATGGTGTTTTTGAAAAATCCAATTTTTTTATATATTTCTCTTTTTTCAATTCAATAATTTTATTTATGCAAGATATTCTTACTTTTCATAATCCATTTAGATTATGTCGTAGTCTAACTAGATTGTTTTTTTGCCTTAAAATTATGGAAATTTCGGTAAGATTTTAAGAAAATCTGGCAAGGATTTTTGTAAATCCACATTATAACTATCCAAAATCATGATTCAAACATTACTACTGTAAAATTTCTTAAAAAAATTTGGCCCAGATTCCGACCAATTTTGACTATCCGAACAATTCTTCATCTCGTTAGACAACTCCTTATATTATAACTCACTTTCATAACCCGTTTAGATTATAACTCAATCTTACCATTTAGATTATTATTTATTTCTTTAGATCATAAATTCATAAAGTTGTACATAGGTACTTTGGAATACATTATCATAACATACATCACTCATGACTTTTATGGGTGTGAGAGAAATATTCACGAGGGTCCACGAGATGTGACTAGAAAACTTAAAACGAGAAGTTCAAAGGGAGATGTTGGGTGTATACACATGATCTTAAAAAGCAGATTGGGATACTTTCTTTAGATGATCTGGCATTTTCTTGAGCTCTAAGAGCGTTTTAGTTGGTTTGGATATCTAAGATTGACTTGCAAGTATCATCAACATCCAATACATAAAGTGAAAGTTGATGATGAAGATTCTAAAGTGGTTTAATGATATTGATGTGGATAAGGCTTAAATCTAATTTTATAATTTTATTTCTCAAAGTTTTCATAATATATATTATGGTTTATTCGATCAATTTATCATTTTTATTTTAAAAATTATATTAATTAATCTTTTAATAAATTAAAATTATAATTTAAAAATAAATTTTAATTTTAATAATAAAATAAAAAAGGCAAAAGTAATTAACTTCTTCCAAAATACCATAAACCATTTTTACAACTAAATTGAATTTATAATCAAAATTAATAATGGTCACTTACACAATGTGGATTTTTTAAAATACATTTTCTATTTAAGAAAAAGAGGTGATATTTTTTATTTCTATCACTTTAACTTGTGGTTGTTATGTTGAAAGGTGTTTCTATAATACAATATGGTAGAGATTTTGTCACATGGGTAATGTTTTGTAGGCTCACTTTAACTTGTGGTTGTTATGTTGAAAGGTGTTTCTATAACACAATTTGGTAGAGATTTGTCACATAGGTAATGCTTAAGTTGTTGTAGTTTGAAAAAATTTAATATTTATAATAAATAATAATTGTAGAGATTTGTCACATGGGTAATGTTTAAATTGTAATAATTTGAAAAAATTTAATATTTATAATAAACAGTAATGGTAGAGATTTTTCACATGGGTAATGTTTAAGTTGTCATAATTTGAAAAATTTTAATATTTATAATAAATAATAATTGTAATATATATGTCATTGAATTAAACATAAATATAAAATATCTTATATGTATGTGAATGAAAGAGATTTGATATATAAACATGTGATAGTTGTTATTATATAGAGATATATAAGATTTACATATAATTAAAAATATTACAGATATAGAATTTGCATTTAAATATTATCGTAATAAAAATATAAATATTTTTAAAATAATTAATTATTTTTATTTATTTATTTATTTTTCATATTTGTGAGTTTTTGGTTCTATAGAGTTTAGGGTGTCTATAACCAACCTAAGCCTATATTAAAATCATCAAAAAATTTACACCTCGAGGGATTGGATCTCTCTCAATGCTTAATAGATCCAAAGTTCAGATGAACCTACATTGTGATGTATTTGACACTATTAGTACAATAATTTGGCTCTATAATGAGATTTTATTCCACATTAACAATCAATCTACTACACTATTAACACAAAGATGTTTCATTTAGTAGATGAAAATGCAATTGGGGAAGAATGCACATAAAAAATACAAGAGGTGTCACCTAGTTTGACACCCTTGTAATCTTTGCTAGTACCCCTTCAAGCAGTATTGCATCACAGAATGCATATATACATAATTGTATTCCATGTACCTCAAGGTATATCAAAAGCCCCCAAGGCCCACTTGAAGTTAATCTTAGATAAGCTTGTCGAACATCCTATTGATATAGTATAATAAAAACAACATTCGAGGAAATCACTCTTACATGACACAAAATTAAGTAGTATATCTAAGGGTATGGTTTATCCTCCTTTATGATATGAAAGTTGTGTACTCTTATTGGAAACTCTTTGGTATATCAGTGAGCACATAAATTGACACTAATTTATCATTAGGACCCTGCAAACCCTAGTTTTGTAGGAAGGGTAATGAAATTCCTACACAATTTATAATATCAGGAATCTGGGAATTTCATTAATTCAATAATACTTAATGGGGATCCCCCACCGCGTGATAATTCATGCCACCTGGGTTAATCATGTGCAATACTCTTGGATTTGACAACCATATGTCTCTCGCGCAACCCACAACCAATTGGCATGGATGGCTTCAATACGTAACAACGAGCGTGCTTTCTCCGTTCAAATCTTAGTACGAGCCCTCTCTCATAATTTACAGAGTAATCATGGTGGTTCATTATTATTCAGATTGGCATTCAAGGAGGTGGTGAATGGGCAGCTTCATGGCTAGCCCGCTCCCTTGTTTCGTTCTATTTACAAGCCAAGAAGGTTAGTAATGTTTGTGTCTTCCTCCTGCCATGCTTGCATTCTTGTTTATTTCTCTTCATTTGATGGTTAGTCATTTCATTGGTCTAATTGGTCCTTGCATCAGTGGAGTATCAACATTGCAGTTGTCCTCTACACCATTCCTCCTCTGCGAGTATGCGATTCGTGGGTACTATCTTGGCCTCTACGATGTATGATAATGATGTGCCTCTCACAGAGGATGTTTGGCTTCCTCTTGATGAGCAGACAACGTTGAATGTCCATTATCTCACAGGCGACTCTCGTATGGTTTACCAATGGCTCCCGTAGTGCAGGTCTGGTATGAGCACTCTCTATATGCTAAGCTTGACTTTGCATATGGAGATAATTACATGTCTCCCCCATATATCTACTGAAAATTATAGTTCTCGATGGGTGCTCTGTCACTTTTGGAATTGGAATTTCGATATGGTGAACTTGGCCCAGTTGATTATGTTCGTCACAAGCATCCTTTCGATGTTTCTTGAAATTCATGGCTCCCAACGAGAATTCTCCTTGTTGTGTGCATGGCTTTCCTAGCTTATGCTTCGCTGCTTTGAAAGAGGTATAGATGGGGTGAACTAGTGGGCGCTTTCAATTGGTGACAGTGCTCTACATCAGCTCTGTGGCTAAAGGTATGCTCATGCAGTGTTTTATATCAATGCTTCTCAGCATGCTCAGTGGATGGAAGCCTCTTCTTATGACCCTTCATGTTTGGTTTCTACTTATTACCATGGATATGTCTCTTGGTCAATTGGTAGCATGAAGGAAGTGCGGCCTCATTTGAAGTTGGCGTTGTTCCATTAGCTCACACTACAACCAAATAAGTTTGAAGGATCAAATCCAAATAGTTGGATTACCATATGTAGCAATACTTTTCCCTTAATTCCATAGTATATGAACTAATGATACTCAAAAGAAGGGTCCTCTATTTATATAGGGAACGTTGACGGTGATGGCAATGGCGTAAGAACACATATATATGGTCACTACATGGAGATAGTTTGTGAAAGCCTTGTTTTCCTACTTTACCAAATATAGAAATTTTGTGGGCTAGCTTACCAAATTACACCAAATAGGGATGGTGGAAGGCTACATTGATGCTTTTGAACATTTGATTGTTAGAAAAAGCCAATTAATTGATGAAATTTTTAATCAGTGCTTTCTCGATGGTCTTAAGATATAAATTGGAGTTAAAATTGATCCTGTGTCACAAGAGTACAAGCACGACCTAGTTGTCAATTCTACCAATTCACAAAAAAAAGATATAAATTGGAGCCCACGAAGAAATGAACCACCCTACTACTTGGTTGGAGGTGAATCAACTTTCTCATGATGCCCAAGTTATATGCTATGCGCAATATAAATGCCACGACTTTGCTCCACATCCTTAGTCAAATATGGTAGCTCATCAACAACCTACCTTGCCCCTTAAGGTCCCAAATTGACACATGTTGAAACGGTGAATGTCAATTGAAGGATCTTTGCTACAATTGTGATGAAAAATATTCCATAGGACAAATGTGAGGAGAATTTTTTTTTAATTGTCATTTTTTGAACATTTCTGATGAGGAAGTTGATGGTGGGAATTAAGAGGAAATTACTCCCATCACCGAGCATGTTCCTCTTGTAGAACAACAATGTGAAGAACCCTAAATCTCCTTCTTCTCCTCTTATGTTAAATTCAGTTGTATCCAACAACAAAAGTTCATTGCCTTAAGATACAACGACAACACCCATAATTCCATTCATTGTTGTGTTTCCCAAACAACACATTGTTATATCCATGTTGTTACAACTTTCAGATTATGATTGCTAATGAGGGATCCATTAAATGCAGTGGTCAGTCTATAAATGTGAAACTCCAAATGTGTAATTATTCCTTGAAAACTCATTTGTTTTCCATTTAAATGGTTGGTTGTGAAATTGTTTTGGGTGTTGAATGGTACAAGCATTATGCCCTATCACCATGGACTTCATGGGATTATAAATAAGTTTTCAAAAGGATGGAAATTACTACATGCTCAAAATTCTCAAAGAAGGCTCTCCAAAAATCAGTAGCTCCCACCATATGGAAAATATTCTAAAAAGGGTCATTAGGCATTATTGCAAAATTCGATATGATTCAAGCCTCTGAGGATGCTTCTCATCAAATTCATCCAAATTTACAATTAGTATTTGACAAACACAATCTAGTCTTTGATCACCCTTTAGGATTACCACCCTCGTGTGGACAACATGATCATAGCATCTTGTTGATGTTATGTATCTTACCACCCAATGTGTGGTCCTATTGTCATCCTTGTGCATAGAAGAATGAAGTTGAAAAAATGTATAAGAGCTATTATATATTGTTATCTTAGTATTAGCTCCTACTCTTCTCTGGTTGTCATTGTCCCTAAAAAAGAAGGCACTTGACGAATGTGCCCTAATTTTGCACCCTTAACAACTTGATTGTTCGAGATAAATTCCCCATTCTAGTAATTGATTATCTCTAAAATGATCTACATGGAGCGCATCTTTTTACCAAACTTTATCTTTGCTATGATTATCACCAAATTCACATGAAGGAACATGATATTCCTAGAATTTCTCTTCACACTCATGATGGTCATTATGATTTTTTGGTGAATCATTTCCCTTTAGTCTTTGGAGAGCACCTTGAACCTTTCAGAGCCTCATGAACCACATCTTAAAGCCACTTCTACATCATTTTTCCTTGGATATTTTGATGACATCTTGGTTTACAACAAAACTTGGTTGACACATATGGCACATGTGGATAAAGTGTTACAAGTCCTCCATCATCAACAACTATACCCCAAGTGTTCCATATGTGGTTTTGATGCTTCCAAATTTGAATATCTAAGACATGTTGTTAATAAGGAAGGTGTGCATGTGGATCCTAAGAAAAATGAGGTGATGAAAAATTGACCTCATCCCAAGACCCTTAAAAGGTTGCATGGTTTCCATAGCCTCATAGGTTGCTTTTGGAAGTTTGTCCAAAACTATGGTAAAATTGTTTCTCCTCTCATTGACCTATTTAAATTGAACACCTTCAATTGGAATGAGCTAGTCAAAAGAGGTTTTCAGGCTTCAAAATATGTTATGGGAGCCACACCAATTCTTGCCCTACTTGACTTCAATAAAAAGATTATTTTGGAAAAGAAATTGGAGTTGTGTTAATGCAAGAGAGATGTTGTCTCACCTTCGCTAGTAAACAATTATGTTTTAGAAACATGGGAAAATCCACCCATGATAAAGAAAATTTGGCAATTTCTCATGTAGTTGATATGTGGTGTCCTTAATGGGGCATCCATCCAAGGTTAAAATAAATCATCATGGCTTGAAATATTCCTTGGAATAAAGGAATTCCTCCTTAGACCAGCAAAAGTGGGTCACCAAAATGTTAGGCTATGACCATGTGATTACCAAGAAGAAGGGCAAGGAAAATGTGGTGGTTGATGCTCTCTCTAGGAAGCATGATGAGGAAGGGTAGATATTTTCCTTATATTTCCTAGCACTTGATTGAACATAGGGCATATGTCAAGAATGGTAAAAAAATGCCAAGATATGCACATGATCTACTAGCTATAGGCTCACTCATAGGCAAGATGATGAGGTCTGTTATAAAGGTTGTATTGTTTTGGTTCATTATTTCTCATTGAAATCCAAAGTGATATCTAAATTACACTCCTCTCCTGCAACAAACCATTTTAGGTTTCAAAAAACATATGACTGATTAAGTGATCAATCTTTTGGGAAGGTGTTGTACACATTCCCTTCTCCATTTAAATTTTGACCACCAGCTCCTCTAAAATCCATTTCCAATGTTTTCGTGGTCAAACCCCCCCCCCCATATCATGCTCGTCGCCACCTTCTCCGCCTCAAAATATATTGCTCAAATGATTAAAAACCCGCAATTTAAATCTGTTTAGCCGAAAGCCCCCCAGTCCTTAGCCCGCTTGCTGTTGTCGTCACATGACCGGAGACCGCAAGCCAAAAATAAAAGGGGCCTATCGTTCGAATGATCGAGCGCAATGGTGGCCGTCCGATTTAATTAAATCAACGGCGCGGCAATCGTCAAGTAGGAGGGCCCCATGCACGCCTAAAACCAGCAATATACCCCTCGCACCACTCTCATCGGCAAGGTGGTATTTACTGCGGGGGCAGCGATGCCACAAATCTTCTGCCGCGTGTCCTCAGTACGGGCGGAAAACCACTCCTCCCCCGCGCGTTAAAGTTCGTCCCATCGCCGGGCAGCGGAATTCGTTGGAGTCGTTGGATCCACCAAGCCTGATCTGATGGTGGATTTTCTCCGGAGTTGCTCGCCTGTTATTTCGTCTCCGCCGTATTATATGGCCCGCCACCGTGTCATTTTCACCCACTTCCACCCGTTAATTCCTCCGCCACGTCGTCTCCCCACTTGTCACTCATGCGCCTATGTGTCTCGCCCCCGTACATCCGTAATATTTCTCCGCGCCAATATATATATATATATATATATATATATATATATATATATATATATATATATATATATATATATATATATATATATATATATATATATATATATATGTGCGTTATGTGTTTTATTTATATTTGCCGCCCTTTCTCCCAACCCGACCGTGTCACAAATAAAACCCTATTTCGCCCATTCGTGAAAGCCCGCGTTTCATCCGTTCGGCCAAACACCCACCCACGCCCCCCCGCCAATTTTATGTGTTTATCCGCCAATCGATGGCCCGCTGCCCGCCCATGAGTTTTCGCTCTTCGATATTTTATGGATTTTGGTGTTTTAAGATAGTTGGAAGACATTTTAATCCGCTACCGCTATTACAAAGGTTCAGGGCCCATGAAATATGATTTCCGCCTGCAGAAATTTAATGAAAAAGCTGGAGCTGGTGCGTGAAATGACCGCCATTTAAAGAAAACCCAGATATGGATTCTCAGAACCCTCCAGAGAAATTTGCCCCGCATTTAAGATCCAGGATTCAAATCCAAAGCGAAGGGCCGAGAGTACAGTACAGGAAGTCAGATTATTCCAAATCTCTTACAGCAGCAGATTTTCCCTCAGCTAAAAGCATCACAGTGTATATATTTTATTATTTCTGTCTTGTATATAAGGAGATTTTTATCTCCCAACATTTATTTCTTTGGACAGATTGTTAGGTATATTCATTTATAGCCAGTCATTCATAGAGAAGGCGCGAATGTTTTCCGCCATTTTATTCAAATTGAGTCATTAATTGTGCCTCTTCTCCCTCCTCCTCTAGAAGTTTCTGTCTTCTCTATAAATACTCAAAAATAAGACATTGTAAGGGTTCCAGATTTCTGTCAGCAAACTGTGCAGCGAGAGGACTTCTGTATACATTTTTGTAAGATTTCTGTATGAAGCTTCAGAGCCCGTAGGGTCTTAGTGAGGAGGGGTTATAACTGTATTGAGGATTCTGGTCTTTAGTATCTCACAGTATGTAATTTTCTCTCATGTGTTAATACAATATCTCTTTTCACGCTATTTATCTTCTTGTATCATGTTCTAGAATGCGAGTGGCTCACTACTTTGGTGCGTACATTCATCTGGTGGTGCCCTTTCCGGAATTAGTCAAGCGCTTAAATAGGCTCAGTCATGATATATAGTCATGATATGTCGTTCCATGTTCACTACTTCCATATTTTTCTCGCTATATTAGTGACTTAAGGATTCGTAAATTGGTGCGCCCTTATGCCTCGCTAATATCTTCTTATATTTCCTCATTGCACACACCTCCTGATATCTCACGTGATATATTATTGAATCTACCATAAAAGAAGCTGTCTCTTAACTGTCTGATGCTTTCATGCCGAAGTTTTACATCATGTTCCTACATTATTCTTATCCTTCTGTCAGCTTCTGAGAGAGATTGGTCCCATTCAAAATTAATTTCCTTGTTTAGAACAAGAGATAGTAAGCGAGTTCTTGGACTGACAACCCAAACGAAAGGAGCTCCTTGCTATATTAAGATGTCCTAGGCACTGGCCTATAGCAACTCTAGGCTGTCTCTAGGAGGGTGACAAAATCATCCACTAAATCTTTTCCTGGCGCGTTGCCGTGGACACGAATTCAAGAATGTCTCGTTTCCGGGTTTCTCACAACTGTTTTCACCTCTAACCGGTGAGCACAGAGAGGTGAAGAGTTGCGTATCTTGAAGAGTTGCGTATTTCTCACCTTGGCGACTCCACCTGTGACCTGTCTTTATTTGATAAATATTATTGGAAGTCCTAGCCGAAGCCCCATTTAAGGCCTGATACCTCCTGTACCGAAAACACTGCAACTGACCTGGAAAGATTATTCATCTAAGAGCTTGAAGGAGAGGAAGTCTACTCGTTCTAAAATCCCGACGTTTCTGCTGAAGATCATCCGCCCATCCGCCTTCTTCTCAAGAAATTAGAACAAAAACCCGAGTTTTACCCAGGTAGACTCCACGTAGGGGAGATACCTGGGTCGAAGGAGAATCTCATCCTGCTTTCGAGGCTGAGGAAATTAAAGAAGTCACAGAAATAGCCGCTGTTAACCGTGAGTTATTCCTATCTACACCTCAGGCTTTTGTGCAATATATTCCCATTGTTATTCATACTTCACTCCCTCCTACTCCTCTCCCTTCATCTGTATCCCAAACTGTTGTACAACCCCCACCTCCTCCAATGGCCAATGTTCCTGTTTTTATTTTGAACAAATATGCTCCTCTGGCCTTACCCCCAGTCCTTAATGATATGCCACAGGATTATCTGAAGATTTTGCCAAGGTTCAATGGTGAAAATGATATCGATGCTCAGAAACATCTTGAGACCTTCTGCTCTTTTGCGGAAAACCTGAATGTTGAACATCTCGACGTGGTCTTGAGATTATTTGTGCAGTCTCTGGAAGGGGAAGCCAGAAAATGGTTTAAGACACTGGGGAATCGCTCAATAACCACCTGGGATCAAATGGAAAATGATTTTCTTAGGAAGTGGGGAGAAAAGAAAGATTATGGTCAGTGTCTTATTGAATTCAATACTCTGAAGAAGAGACCAAATGAGGGGGTGAAAAAATTTATTAAAAGGTTTAATAAATTGTATTTGAGCCTTCCTGCTGATATGAAGCCTCATCAAACTGCTGCTAAAGTTGTTTTTGTAGCAGCCTTTGACTCAGAATTTGGTTTCTGTCTGCGGGAAAGAATGCATGTTACTTTGGATGATGCTCAGACAGACGCTCTAGAATTAGAAGCAAATTTTGCAGCCACCGGAAAATCAAAAGGAAAAGTCGAGCAGGATGCCAGAAGAAGAGGTGAAGAGGAGGTATCTACTTCCAACCAGGATAAAGATTCGGACCGAATGGAAGAAATAAGTAAAATGATCGAAAAGATAGTTAAGTCAATGGTAGCTCGAATCCACCAAAATTTTCTTTGCATTTTACGAACAAAGAGGATACAATCCCGCACAGTAAAAGCCTACTACAAATATTTCCAAGGGAAGCGAAAGAATAGCAAGATCAGGTATCTCATCCCTTGTACCTGGAAGGACCAGTAGATGACTCCGCTGGGGATGCAACTTATAGACTAGAAGATTCAAATCTGGCTTTTTCAAATAACGATGATATGGAGTGCCCCCTGCAAGAAGAAGACGAAGAAGCAGAGATTGACCATTACTGCAAGCAATTTGCTGATTTCATGGAAGCCCAATTCAACGTCAAATACGATCTCCGATCCTCGAGGAAGAGGACCAGAACTCAGGAGCAAGAAGAAGAACCACCTCAGAAAGAGGTGTCTGCTCAGAAGGAATCAGCAGCAAAGAAGAATGCGGAGAGAGGTAAGAATCTTCTGAACACCCCCTTGCCGTCTAATGATCAGATTCCCTCCTCTTCTAAAACGGTCAGTCCTTCTAAGTTTGAGCTAGTGTCAAAAGAAGTCAAGTCTTCAGTCGAAAATATTGAGTCGAAAGAAGTAGTGCTAGAAAAGCCCACATCTGCTTTCAATTTGCAAAAAGAACTTGAAAAGATTAAGATTCCTGTCCCTCTGACTGAGTTGTTAAAACAACCTGCATATCAGTCTCAAGTTACCTCTTTCATTCTTCCTCCTGAACTACCAATTGCACCTGATAGTTTAAATCTTCAAGAAGAGAGACCCATGGTAGTCTTCGGCCCACATGTCGAAGAGATAGACCCTTCCACTCCTCCTTTTTATGTGTCCCTAGTCATTCATGACCTGCTGCTACACAATTGTATGTTAGATTCTGGGGCTTCCCATAATCTTATGCCTTTCTCTGTCATGGAGCAGCTAGGGCTGCAAATTACAAGGCCATACAAAGATTTATATTCATTTGATTCTAAAAGAGTTAAATGCTTGGGAATGATTAAAGATTTAGTGGTCAATTTGGCCCAAATCCCAGCAAAAAGTGTGGTCATGGACATTGTGGTTGCCGATATCCCAGCCCGCTTTGGCATGCTATTGTCAAGGTCCTGGGGTACAAAGATTGGGGGATCAATTAAATTGGATTTAACATATGCTATTGTCCCAGTCTTTGGAGGTCAAGAAAGGAGGTTATACAGGGAGACTAGATTTTTCAAGATGGTAACTAAGGCTGACTGCTCAGATAATTCCCTAGTTTATAACAAAGAGGGAGACTTTTCATGTTTAATGTTGGAAGAAAATCAGGATTATGCACATGAGCCCCTTTTTGGTCAGTTCCAGGCTGAGCAGCCTAAAGAAGAGCATGAATCAGGACTTTGGACTTTACATTTTGACGGAGCTAATTCTAGAGAAGGCAATGGAGCTGGGGTATTATTGATTTCCCCTGCAGGAAAATGGGTGCCGCTCTCTTTTAAACTGGAGTATGAAGCTACAAACAATGTAGCTGAATATGAAGCACTATTATTGGGACTCCAGACAGCCAAGGATATGGGCATCCAGTGTTTAAAAGTGTTTGGAGACTTTGAGCTGGTGGTAAGGCAGATAAAAAATGAATGTCAAACTAAGCATCCACGGCTCAGAGCATATAGAAATGAAGTATGGGACATGATAGAGAATTTTTTCTCAGCGTTTAACATACAGTTCATGCCCCGGGAGCAAAACAGAATAGCAGATTCTCTCGCTGTAGCTGCCAGTACCTTTCGTCCTCCTCAGAATCCGCTTTTAAGATATGAAGTGGAGGTACGGTACAGACCATCCATTCCAGACAATATAAAGCATTGGCAGGTATTCGAAGATGATGAACAAATGAAAAGATTTATCGAGACGGTGGGAGAATTCACAAATATGGAAATTGATGATAATGAGGAAGAGGAAGTTGAAAACATTGCAGAAAATAAATGGGAGGAAAACATAACAGGGAATAGAGTGTTGCAGCTGAAAGGAAATGTTATACCTAGGGGATTGGTGCCTCTAGAAAGATTATTCAATAAAGATGATGTTCCTTTGCAGCCAAACAAAATAACAGAAGAAGATCAAGTGGGAGATTTGAATCTGGGTACTCCTACTGATCCCAAAATGATCAAATTATCTAAAAGAGTCCCAGAAGAATACAAGGAAAAGTACTTGAAATTATTTCAGTCTTATAAAGATGTTTTTGCCTGGTCCTATCAGGACCTAAAAACTTTTGATGTAAATATAATACAGCATAAGATTCCACTGAGGGAAGATGCGAAGCCGTACAAGCAGAAGCTCCGACAGATAAACCCCTTGCTGCTTCCCTCAATTGAAAAAGAAATTAAGAAATTACTGAAGGCCAAGATAATTGTACCATTAAGATACTCAGAGTGGGTAGCAAATCTTGTCCCTGTTAGGAAGAAGAATGGAGAAATAAGGCTGTGTGTAGACTTCAGGAATTTGAATAGAGCATCTCTAAAAGATAATTATCCACTGCCTAAAATGGACCACATCCTGCAGAAAGTAGTGGGAGCATCCAGAATGTCAATGATGGATGGGTTTTCTGGTTATAATCAGGTGGCTGTTTTCCCAGAAGATCAGAGGAAAACTGCATTTACTACACCATGGGGAACCTTTATGTATGCTCGGATGCCATTTGGATTAATCAATGCAGGAGCTACTTTTCAAAGGGCAATGGACATAGCCTTTGTCGGAGAACAGGACAAGTTTTTGGTAGTATATCTTGATGATATCACAGTGTTCTCAAAGAATGATGATGAGCATATTGAGCATTTAAGAAGAACTTTTGAAAAATGCAGAAGGTATGGCCTTTCTCTTAACCCCCAAAAATCTTTGTTTGCATTAGATGAAGGAAAACTCTTAGGGCATATTGTGACTAAAGATGGTGTGAAAATTGATCCTAAGAGAGTTGAAGTGATAAATAGCATTCCTTTGCCAAGAAATAAGAAAGAAGTACAGGTGTTTTTAGGTCGAATAAATTTCTTGAGAAGATTCATTCCTAACTACGCCGAGATAGTTAGGCACATAACCAATATGTTGAAAAAAGAAAATGAAGTAAAATGGTCCCAGGAGTCGAGAGATGCATTCACAAGGATAAAGCGGGCATTCGCTGAAGCTCCTGTACTAGCAGGGCCAGATTACAAAAGACCATTTATGATTTTCTCATTCGCTTCACCTCATACCATTGCTGGAGTGTTATTACAGAAAAATGAAGAAGGATACGAACAGCCCATAGCATTCTTCAGTCAAGTACTTTATGATGCTGAATTGAAATATAATATACTGGAAAAGCAGGCATATGCCTTGGTAAAGTCCCTTAAAGCTTTCAGAGTCTATATTTTGCAATCTCACATCACAGCCTATGTCCCTACAGCAGCAGTCAAAGACATTCTGGTTCAAGGAGACAGCGAAGGTAGAAGGGGAAGATGGATTGCAAAAATTCAAGAATATGATTTGGATGTAAGGCCTACTAAATTGGTCAAAGGACAGGGACTTGCCAAGATGCTATTTGAATCAAATCATCAAGCTTTGGGCATTAATCTGTCTGTGATAGCAAATGAAGAATCAGAAAAAGAAGAGGAACAACAAGGACTAGAAATGGCCACTCAAAAAATACATGTGAAATATCTAACTAGTCCTTGGTATAAAGAAATTGTTGAATATCTTTTAACACTTAGTTGTCCATCGGGCTGTGACAAAGTAAAGTACAGAGCTGTAAGGATGAAATCTCAGAAATACGTCATTGCCAATGGACATCTCTATTGGAGAGACCCTCTAGGTATACTGCTGCTATGCCTCACAGAAGATGAAGTGCAGAATATAATGACAGAATTTCATGAGGGCATATGTGGAGGACATTACAGCTGGAGGGCTACCACTCATAAAATCTTGAAGGCTGGCTTTTACTGGCCAAAATTGTATTCAGATACTTTTGCTTGGGTTAGATCATGCGACAAATGTCAAAGGTTTGCAGAAAGACAGAAATTAGCAGCATTGCCCCTAATCCCAATTCATGTAAATGAGCCATTCCAGAAATGGGGATTAGATTTTATAGGAGAGATACATCCCCCATCCAGTGGCCAACATAAGTGGATATTAACAACCACGGATTATTTCACAAAATGGGTGGAAGCCATACCTACCAGAAAGGCTACAGATGCTGTAATCATGAATTTTATAGAGGATAATATCATATCCAGGTTTGGTTGTCCTGCCAGAATTGTAACTGACAATGCGCAAGCTTTCAAATCTGCCAGATTTATAAATTTCTGCCAAAGATATAATATTGTATTAACTCATTCCACAGCATACTATCCACAGGGAAATGGTCTAGCAGAATCATCTAATAAAACCCTGGTGAGAGCCCTGAAGAAGACAATAGCTGAAAATCAGAAAAACTAGGACTCTCAATTGAAGTTTGCTCTATGGGCAAATAGAATAACCAGCAAAAGAGCAACAGGGAAATCTCCTTATGAGCTGGTGTATGGCAGAGCAGCTGTGTTCCCTTTGCAATTGGCATTACCAGTGGCTCGTTTTATGCAGGAAAACCAAGAAGAACCAGATGATATGATCAGAAGAATTAATCAGCTGGTAGAATTGGAGGAAACAAGGAACCAGGTAGATCAGAGATTAATAGAATACCAGGAAAAAATGAAGAAGGTCTTTGATCAGCACACAAAGGATAGAATGTTCCAAATTGGGGACCTGGTTCTCAGATGGGATGTTCGTAGAGCAGAAAAGGGCAAGCATGCTAAATTCGATCCATTATGGTTTGGGCCATTCAAAATAGTAAAGCTGGGAAGAAACAACACTTTCTATTTAGAAAATCTACAGGGTGATTTGTTGGATGCTCCCGTGAATGGCCAATTCCTCAAGCCATATTTTCAATTCTGACCTAGGAGGAGAATGCCAGATTGTATATACTGTATATAAATGGTTTTGGTTTTTATTTCTATTAAGGAAAGAATGCTGATAATTACCTGAAGCAGAAGCGCAGAGGAAATTGAGCAGCGGAGTAAAATATTGAATGGTCTGCGTGTTCTCGACATGCTCGAGGACGAACATGCCGTCCCCAGATGGAGCCGATGTTGTACACATTCCCTTCTCCATTTAAATTTTGACCACCAGCTCCTCTAAAATCCATTTCCAATGTTTTCGTGGTCAAACCCCCCCCCCCCCAATATCATGCTCGTCGCCACCTTCTCCGCCTCAAAATATATTGCTCAAATGATTAAAAACCCGCAATTTAAATCTGTTTAGCCCAAAGCCTCCCAAGTCCTTAGCCTGCTTGCTGTTGTCGTCACATGACCGGAGGCCGGAGACCGCAAGCCAAAAAGAAAAGGGGCCTATCGTTCGAATGATCGGGCGCAATGGTGGCCGTCCGATTTAATTAAATCAACGGCGCGGCAATCGTCAAGTAGGAGGGCCCCATGCACGCCTAAAACCAGCAGTATACCCCCCGCACCACTCTCATCGGCAAGGCGGTATTTATTGCGGGGGCAGCGATGCCACAAATCTTCTGTCGCGTGTCCTCAGTACGGGCGGAAAACCACTCCTCCCCCGCGCGTTAAAGGTCGTCCCATCGCCGGGCAGCGGAATTCGTTGGAGCCGTTGGATCCACCAAGCCTGATCTGACGGTGGATTTTCTCCGGAGTTGCTCGCCTATTATTTCGTCTCCGCCGTATTATATGGCCCGCCACCGTGTCATTTTCACCCACTTCCACCCGTTAATTCCTCCGCCACGTCGTCTCCCCACTTGTCACTCATGCGCCTATGTGTCTCGCCCCCGTACATCCGTAATATTTCTCCGCGCCAATATATATATATATGTGCGTTTTTATGTGTTTTATTTATATTTGCCGCCAGTCTTTCCTCCCGACCCGACTGTGTCACAAATAAAACCCTCATTTCGCCCATTCGTGAAAGCCCGCGTTTCATCTGTTTGCCGAAACATTCCACTGTTCTTCTTCCGCCACCCTATGTGTTTATCCCAGTCAACCATGTATCCGTCGTCCCCGCCTCCATCTGAGTTAGTTCTCTCTGATATTTTATGGATTTTGCAGGTTTCAAGATAGCTGGAAGACATTTTAATCTGCTACCGCTATTACAAAGGTTCGGGGCCCATGAAATATGATTTCCTGGGGTGAAATTTAATGCAAGAGGCTGAGAACTGGTACGTGAAATGACCGCCATTAAAGAAGACACAGATATGGATTCTTAGAACCCTCCAGAGAAATTCTCCCCGCAGTTAAGATCCAGAATTCAAATCCAAAGTTAAAGGGCCGAGAGTACAGTACAGGAAGGCAGATTATCTCCAGTCTCTTACGGCATCAGATTTTCCCTCCGCTAAAAGCATCACATTGTATATATTTTATTATTTATGTCTTGTATATAAGGAGATTTTTATCTCCCAGCATTTATTTCTTTAGACAGATCGTTAGGTGTATTCATTTATAGCTAGTCATTCATAGAGAAGGCGTAAATGTTTTCCGCCATGTTATTCAAATTGAGTCATTAATTGTGCCTCGTCTCCCTCCTCCTCTAGAAGTTTCTGTCTTCTCTATAAATACTCAAAAATAAGACATTGTAAGGGTTCCAGATTTCTATCAGCAAACTGTGCAGCGAGAAGACTTCTGTATACATTTTGTAATATTTCTGTATGAAGTTTCAGAGCCCGTAGGGTCTCAGTGAGGAGGGGTTATAACTGTATTGAGGATTCTGGTCTTTGATATCTCACAGTATGTAATTTCTCTCATGTGTTAATACAATATTCTCATTTCATGCATTTATCTTCTTGTATCATGTTCTAGAACGCGAGTGGCTCACTAGTTTGCAGTAAGGATTCATCTTAAGTGGTGCCCTTTCTGGAATTAGTCAAGCGCTTTAAATAGGCCTAGTCATGATATGCTGTTCCATGTTCACTACTTCCATATTTTCTGCTATATTAGTGACTTAAGGATTCGTAAATTGGTGCGCCCTTATGCCTGCTAATATCTTCTTATATTTCCTCATTGCACACACCTCCTGATATCTGATTTCTGTGATATATTATTTGAATCGGCCCTCTTTACAGTAAGCGGTCTCTTAACTGTCTGATGCTATCATGCTGAAGTTTTGCATCATGTTCCTACATTATTCTTATCCTTGTGTCAGCTTCTGAGAGAGATTGGTCCCATTCAAAATTAATTTCCTTGTTTAGAACAAGAGATAGTAAGCGAGTTCTTGGACTGACAACCCAAACTAAAGGAGCTCCTTGCTATATTAAGATGTCCTAGGCACTGGTCTATAGCAACTCTAGGCTGTCTCTAGGAGGGTGACAAAATCATCCACAACAGAAGGCATGAAGAAGGACATCAACACCTTTGTGGCCAAATGTGATACTTTCCAATAGCACAAAGGGGAAATGATAAAGCCTTTAGGTATATTACTACCCTTACCCATTTTTATAACTATGTGGGCTAGCTTTTCTATGCATTTCATTGCGGGGTTGCAAAAATCAAGCTTCAAATCAATGATCATGGCAGTGTTTCATTGCATTTCCAAATATGTTCACTTACGTGTTTTATAACATCCATTAAGGACTCCAAAATAGCGCAAGGCTCAATGGAAATCATTTTTAAATTATGAGTCATGCTTAAATCCTTTCTGATTGATCATGATCCCACCTTCACCTACCAATTTTTGGTAGCAATTATTTTGTCTTCAAGGTACCTATTGACACTGCGATCAACACCCTCCAAAAATTTGCCTACATTTGATTTATGGAGCCTACTGAGGATCTTATGATCTATTTTCCATAATCCTTTCATATTTGATTGATGTTTTGTGATATGTTTAAGTCTTCTTCTCAACTTCTACTTGTCAAAGTCACTTGCTCACACATGCACAGTGATGGTTGAACTTGTGAGCACACTTTCCTTATGCAATCTTAAATAAGCATAACATTGTCCATCAAGACAGTGCTTGTGTGATGTTCAACTCATGTCGACAATTAGTGCACACTTCTGTTGACAGTCTCCCTCACTTTGGTTGTGTTTGTACTTCTATTTTGATGAGTTTTTCCAACCGTCGCTTTTGGTGCACCTTTGCTTTCACAAGTATCACTTTCACATCTGCGACTGCCACTTTTGCTTGCTTTCACTATAATAAGTGTCTTTTTCATGTTATCTTCGATCTAACATGTGTCACTTTCAAGGTCGTTCACATTTTGCAAGTGTCGTCTTCATGTTTTCCTCCTGTCACAGGTGTCATTTTTGTTGTTTTCACTCCTACTTGTGTTGTACCTTTGCGTATCACCAAAGTTAGTTATGGCAGATTCTTATGCATTAGATGGTCTTACATATCATTTGAATATGCGCTAGACACATTCTTACAGCTTAGCACACATTTGGTCAAAATTATCACTTATGTCTTAACTTGTGTTCTAAGTGTCATAATGTGTCGTTTCAACTGTCATGCTTAGAAATAAGTGTCGCTTTGTTGTCATTTCGAGGTGTGATTGTTATCCATGAGTCATGGGTATCCTTTTGACTTGTAGTGATGGTTTTCATGTGTGTGATCCAAGTTTGAGTCATGGTCGGATGCATTTCCCTCTCTTACTCTACTAGTCCCACACTTAGCCATTTTAGGAGCTCTTATTGGTCCTCCTGCTCAGTGAAAGTTGTAAAGGCATTAACCCTCTAACAAGGTGATGAGCGCAACTTATTCATGAGCCTCATTGACATATATTTTCCTCCCATACTTGTGCACCAAGTATTTTCTAAGGTCTCCTCCCTCTCACAGTGAATTAGTATTTCATAGGATACATGACCTATCCTTTTGTTACCTCCCTAAGTGAAAAAGTGCACTTCAGAAGAACAAGGACCATTTGAGTGCACTTCGGAAGAAAAAGGACCTTCTCTCCCTTCAAAAGCGCACTTTGGAACAAAGAAGAGCACCTCGAAACAATAAGGCACACTTCAGAACAACGAAGAGCACTTCAAAACAACAAGGCACACTTCAGAACAACAAAGCGCACTTCAAAAAAACAAGGATCCTTTGTCTCTTAAAATGCACATGGAGCAGTCACGAAGCACAGAGCCTTCATCCTTCCCTCTTCCCTTAGGGCGCATGGCACAGTCACGAAGCATGAATCCTTCATCCTTCCCTCTTCCCTTAGGGCGCATGGCGCAGTCATGAAGCACGAAGCCTTCATCCTTCCCTTAGGGCACATGGTGCAATCACAAAGCACGAAGCATTCATCCTTCCCTATTCCCTTAGGGTGCATGGCGTAGTTTTGAAGCACAAAGCCTTCATCCTTCCCTCTTACCATATGCACTCTGCACTCAAGACTTGCTTAGACCCTTCCTCTTTAGTGGATGGTGCAGTAGGAAAGGCTGAAGGAAGCCTCCTCTGAACCCTTGACTAGTCAAACTGCACTTTCCAAGTATTCCTTCTCTTTCATTCTAGGACACATGGTGTAGCCTTAAGCAACAAGCCATCCCACCTTATCCCTTCACCTTCCCCACTGCATTGGACCAAGGAGAGTTCCTCTTCATAGTTGCATGGTGCAGTAAAAATGAACATTGGATCCTTCCCAAGCTACTGATAAGTTTGACTGTGACCTCCTAATCAAGCCTCCTTTTAACTCTCTCACAGGCCTATCATGAGCTGATCATTCCATGAGCTAGGTAGTGATAAATGGATGATTTTAAGACTAATTTCGTTTTATCATGAATGATTTTCATTAGCAAGAGTACCTTCCTAGCATGATAAGGTTACGCACAAAGAAAATAGCAAGGACAAAACATAAAGAAATGTTGGAAAATGTAACTATGTTTGGTCTTCATAATGACGTGTAATTGTGATTTTTGTAAATGATGAGAAGAAGAAAATAAAATTATTCTTGTAATACTTTCTTCATGGCTTTCATGAGCAAGGGATTTTGTTTTTAGAGTCAATTTCATGTATAACCCTTCTTGGGCATATAAAGAATGTATTTAAGTCTATAGGATTGTCATGAAGCCCTCCAAAGACAAGCAAATGTTCTCCTCTTCAAAGTCGGCCTCAAGATGAAGAAAAATGAACTCACGTTGGCTCAAATGAAGACAACACGATTCACCCAGTCATGTTAGCTTATTTATGGAGGACAAACCACTTTATATACTAGTGTGAACTTCGCAGAAACCACAGAAAAATAGAAATCAGATCTCTCTGAAATAAATTTGGATCATAATACAGTTTCGTTGATTTCAGTAAGTAGTTTCAGTGTCATAACAAAAGGATAGATATTGGACTAATTGGAGAGCATGAGTTTTGGGTAACCACATACAAGAAGTTCGGATCTATTGCAGCTCAGATCACAGTTCAGAGATATAGTTCGATGCAATCATGATCTCGGTGTAATTGCAGTGATAAGGGTGTGGTGCAGTTACATGAAAAGGATGCCATAACAGTTTGGTGCTATCACAGTGACAAGGGTCTCATAGGTTCGACACTATATTTCAATGATACCACAAAAGGAAGCTCGGAAAACTTCGGTGCCATCATGGTGATACGAAAGTATCGACACTATGATGCTCATAAATATCAGTGTTATCTCAGTCATGGTGTTACTACAGTCTTGGTGCTGCAACAAGGTGTGATCTCGGTGCCATAAGTAGACCTCGATGCTATGACAATGATGAGACCTCAGAGGTAACAACATAGTGACAAGGATGACAGTGATAACAATGATGGCAGTAATGGAAGAGGAGTCAAGAAGAAGGAAGGAGCAAAAGGCATTCAATAAAACTAGTGTCTTGGTCTTGGAGTGGCTACTAGGTCAAGGGTCTTGGTATTGGTATTCGTCAATTGGAATCTCTATATGAAGAATTTGTGCAGGTTTTCCTCTCAAAGAGTGAGAGGTTTTGGCACTGGCTGATAACCTACATTATGTGTCTCTTATCTATTTATGTTCATGCATTAGTAGTTTTTTTATGAAGAAGAACACTAATAATCTAAGAGGAATATTATCCTAATCTAAAGTTGTAAAAAGAACTCACAAGAAATTACTAATTAAAGAGAAATCATCTAACTATCAATGCCTTAGATTTCTCAACATGGTTTCAGAGCTAAGGTGACAGTTAAGGAAGGGCATCTAATCAAAGAGACACTCAAGGATCGAGTTTCAAGGAAGGCATCAAAGCAAGTTGAAGGATATCAAAGTAGAGTCGAGATCTACATTGAAGAAGAAAGTCTACTTAACAAGGAAGTCTTGGGATCATCAATCAAATCAAGGTAACTATAATTCTACACCAACAAAAGTGTTGGATCCTCTAGTCATCGTCAAAAGACCACAAAGACCCTCATCACGTTGAAGAGATCTACAATGCAAGGAAGCATAAAGCATAAACATCCAAGAGAAGCATTTATGATATGCACTCATTCACCACCAAGAAAGTCAAAGTATCTTGAAGGCTAGAAGGCATTATCATCATCTTCAAAAAGCTATAAGGCAAGTCCCTCTCATTGAAGGTTGTTCATCAATAAAATACTAGATCTAAAGGCATTATAAAAGGAGCAATTTCCTTTCATTGAAAAAGGGATTTTCATTTGGAATAAGATCATCCAAAAGTGGCACTAATACATCTTCTCCAACCACCATCAAAGTGATCAAGTTGAAGATTTCATATTCACTTGTCGAGTAAGTATCTTTCATTTTATAATCTAATATAGTAAAATGACTTCGTTTTGCAAGGAGATCTATAAGTTGGTGGGGTCATCGAACGTCCTTGCATGAAAAAGGAGGATAGACATAGTCCTCGAAGAAAGTGAAGTCATTTCAATGGAAAAGTCCCCAAACCATATGAAGGTCAAGCATGATTTGAATACATGGAAAGGGATCAATGGGCTCAAGGGATTCTTATGAAATCAGTCACAGGTCCCCTCATTCCTTGATATAGCAGGATTGGAGACATCAAAGAGATATATGATAAGATGGTAAAACTTTTCACTGAAGATGTGATAAAGAAGGTCATATCAATTAGATCTAATATACATAAATTGAAGGTATCAAAGGATAAAAGGTTATCTTCATAAGATCTCAACTACAAGGATCTAGGAGAGATGATAAGGAGATAATCTGCATTATTCTAAATGCACTAATTGATGAACAAGGTAACAAATTTCTATGAGGATAAGAAGGCTATCCCATTCAACAACGTGTGGTTTCTATCCAGGATAGAAGAAGACATGTTGAGGGCAAAAGTGTTCAGATATTTGTCGAAAGGAAAGAAGAACAAAGCTAAGACTCAATTCTATGAGCATTACTAGAAAGATTGTCGTAAGTTCAAGAAGGGAAATAACAAGGAAGATAGAAAATAGTCCATTTCACTGAAGAAGTGGAGGAAGTTGAAAGAGGAAAAGCATTAGAAGCAAGAGCTCGTGGCATCACCATAGGGAATCATGAAGGAAAGCTAGAACAAAATCCATGGCAATCAAATATTAAGGATATAGCGCTTGGGAACCTCACTGAAAACTTAAGGAAAGGAAGAAGTCATCCAAGAAAAGTCTCATCGTACATCAATCAAAAGGAAACATCTATTGAATGGGGATATGAAAGATCCTCAAGATTCTCTAATGGAATCCTCATCGCAGGCTTCATCGATCTAGAGAGGAAGCAAGTGTTTCATCAAGAACTCCAACTTGTGGAATTCATGGGATGATGGTATGATGACATAAGAGATGAAGCAGATCAAGGGATTGAAGATCTTTTCAATCAATGAAGCTGCTAAAAGAAATATGACCTAAAGGTAAATGAGGTATGTATGATCATATTCGATATTATAAAGTCATATGGTTGTAGGTAACCTTGATCACTCCTCTATCTTGAGAAGCATGATCAAAGGAAAGGAATCTCCTCCTATGAAAGGATTTTGGAAGGCATGAGTCATGCTAGATGAAATCAACATAATATGTCCTCATATGAAGTATGAGATGGTTGACTACAATTGAGGAACTCTGATTGGAAGCTCCTGGGAATGAAATGAAATGTGTGAAGAAAAAGAAAGGAAGACAACATGAGATATTTAACCATGGTAAAGGAAATAAACTTCCGAAAGACCAAGAAGATTTAACTAGGAAATCTCCCTGAAAGATATGAAGGCTCTGATGAAAGGTTGGAAAAGATGGAGACCCTTAACAATGGATATCTTTGGGAGATATGTCAACATGTATGTAGGATGTTGATGCACACTGAAAGATGTCATGATGAAAGACCATCACAAAGGTAATTTTGATTTAAGTGTTCATTTCTTATTTTTTGAACAAATATTTGGATGGGCTTATGCAAGACTGCCAAAGGGAAGAACTGTGAATGTCTTCCAAGAGGACCATGTAGAATGGTGTAAGATATTTCCGAAGAGAATGGTATGAAGAAGGAAGCATGGCATGAAGCAAGGCCAGATGTAGACTAATGGATCACTTTCTGATGAAAGAAGTGATGACATGACTGACTCATGGATTAAAGTGATGGATGGTATGTGCCCTATGAAGCAGCCACAAAAGATGAAGACTCCTTGACAAAGAAATTCATGACATCGAAGGAAGGAGCTCTTAAAGAAACTAATTGAGGAGATGTTGTAGGTGCCTAATTAAGAGGGAGCCTGAAAAAAAAGTTTCATACTTGGAAGAAACTTGGAAATTCCTAAGCCAAGAAGGGGCTTAGGTACATTCCTTTTGTAGGAATGAGTACATTCCATTATTGGAATCAATATGTCCTCCCTAATTAAGAGGGAGAGATAGACACATCATTTGGTCTTCACTTGGGAAGACAGAATGGAGGATTGGGTAATAATTTGGCATATGATGTTCCTTGAGGATGAGATAGAGCATCCAAGATAAGAGTAGTTGTAGAGGACCGATATTCTTTGAGGACTGGGAATCTAATATAAGAATAGCCCTGATGGAACACACCCTGAGAACCCGAATGTGGTATGTTCCGGGAGAGACCATGATGAGGTTGTCTATAGATCATTAGTCTCGCCAACATTGAGCTCAAATCTTGTGGAGAGATGGAGTTTTTAGCCAAGGCCTTGCTATGTAACAATGTTGGTTGATATGATGCTATACAAATAAGTTACCAATCTTATTCTTCTTATGAGAAATTCTTCAGATTGAGAATGACCAAGTACCATTATGAATACCTCCCTAGTTAAGAGGGAGTGCTGGAAAATGTAACTAGGTTTGGTTTTCATAATGACATGTAATTGTGATTTTTGTAAATGATGAGAATAAGAAAAGAAAATTATTATTGTAATACTTTCTTCATGGCTTTCAAGAGCAAGGGATTTTGTTTTTAAAGTCAATGTCATGAATAACCCGTCTTGGGCATATAAAGAATGTATTTAAGTTATAGGACTGTCATGAAGCCCTCTAAAGACAAGCACTAGTTCTCCTCTTCAAAGTCGGCCTCAAGATGAAGAAAAATGAACTCACGTTGGCTCAAATGAAGACACAACGGTTCACCCAGCCATGTCAGCTTATTTATGGAGGACAAACCACTATATATACCAGTGTGAACTTCGCAGAAACCACAGAAAAATAGAACTCAAATCTCTCTGAAATAAATTTGGATCATATCACAGTTTCGGTGATTTCAATAAGTAGTTTCGGTGTCATAACAACAACAAAAGGAAAAATCTTGGACTAATTGGAGAGCACGAGTTTCGGGTAACCACAAACAACACGTTCAGATATATTGCAGCTCAGATCACAGTTCAGAGATATAGTTCGATGTAGTCATGATCTCGGTGCAATTCTAGTGATAAGGGTGTGGTGCAGTTACATGAAAAGGATGCCATAACAGTTCGGTGTTATCACAGTGAGAAGGGTCTCACAGGTTCGACACTATGTTTCAGTGATACCACAGAAGGAAGTTCGAAAAACTTCGATGCTATCATGGTGATACTAAAGTCTCGACACTATGATGTTCATAAATATCGGTGTTATCTCAGTCATTGTGTTACTGCAATCTTGGTGTTGCTACAAGGTGTGATCTTGGTGCCATAAGTAGACCTCAGTGCTATGACAGTGATGAGACCTCAGAGGTAACAACACAACGACAAGGATGACAATGATAATAATGATGGCAGTAATGAAAGAGGAGTCAAGAAGAAGGAAGGAGCAGAAGACATTCAAGAGAACCAATGTCTTGGTCTTGGAGTGGCTACTAGGTCAAGGGTCTTGGTATTGGTATTCGTCAATTGGAATCTCTATAAGAAAAATTTGTGTGGGTTTTCCTCTCAAAGAGTGAGAGGTTTTGGCCTTGGATGATAGCCTACATTCTGTGTCTCTTGTTTATTTATGTTCATGCATTGGTAGCCATTTGATGAAGAAGAACACTAATAATCTAAGAAGAAGAAGATCCTAATCTAAATTTGTAAAAATCACTCACAAGAAGTTACTAATTAAAGATAAATCATCTAACTATCCCCTAGATTTCTCAACAAGAAACACCTGTGGAGAAGAAGAATAAAAGAGAGATATCATGGGGACATGAAATAGATGATGAACCGAGACAAAAATAATACATTGCATGATGACTCAGAGGATTCTGATATGGATCAAAGACCCTTTGGAGGGTGAAGGAGAAGAACAAAGTGGATCCTTCATGAAGATGAAGCATAGATTAGATCTACCATCAAGAATGCAAGATGAAGTAACAAGGAAGACAAATTCGCATTTCCACTTCATCATGAAGTCCATGTCATCATTTTCAAGTTGTAACTTGTACAAGTGTCATCATAATGGTAAATATGTGTCCATGTGCCATGCCACATCATCATGTGGAATGTAATGATGTATATTCAAGGAAAAGGACAAAATGTAATGCGTGGAATTCCAAAAGTCACATATCGAAAAAAGTCACATGAAGTCATGTATGGAAAAAAGTCACATGAAGTCATGTATGGACAAAAGTCACATGAAGAAGTCCAAAAGTCACATAGAGAAGTCCAAAGGTCATTTAGAAGTTCAAGAGTTATTTAGAAGTCCAAGAGTCAAGGGGAGATGAAATGCCATTCCTCTTGTTAAAAAAGCAACCTCATAACTCAAGCAAAAGGCTTTTGGAGGCTTAAAGCTTTTAAGAGCTAGTCTTGGCTTCTCTACTTGGCATAAGAGAGAACCATTCTTTGGAGAAGCAAGAAGTGACTTAATATTCCACTACTAGAACTAGCGCCTCATCATTGTAACTATATACTTGGATATTTCACCTAATTGAAATTCAATGAGCCAACACATTCTCATGCATGTATCATAAATGTTTTAGGACTATTCTTGGGATGTTTACGGTATATGTTGTGTTCATATGTACTAGAGATATTGAACTATTTCGGTGTCTTTGGTACTCATCTTGTTGAATGTGTGATGTATTTGCTTTAATAATCATTATGTGAACTATTTTGCTAACGAATCTTTTCACGCTCTCGTGTGTCTCTCTTATGTTAGTATTATTACTTCCTTCCAGAGACTCACTCTTGTCTCCCACTCGTGAAGGTCTCCTTTTACACATTACAATCAGTGTTTCGTAATGTCAAGTTACTTTCGTGTTCAAGTTCTATGTATATAATCTCTTATGTTATTCGTTGAAACCAAGGCGAACCTTTGTGTTATGGTGGTCTAGCCGATACTATGGATGGGCCCCTACTCCAAACAATGTGAGGTCTAATTGAGACTTCACATTGGGAAGACCCCCTGTATGTTGGCAGTATCCGACACCATTAACAGTACCCAAATACATCTCAACAGGACATATCACCCCAAAAATGATGGCCAAATGAAAGCAATCAATAAATGTTTGGAAGCTTCTTTACATTGTGTTGATTTGCAATGGCAAGCCTAATTAGTCCAATGATTACCCATAATAGAATGGTGGTATAATACACCTCTCATGGTGCTACTAAAGTGACCCCCCTTGAGGTAATCTATGGAAATCTACCCTTGTAAAGGATTAGGAGGTTGACACTACCATGATAGTATGTGTAGACATTCTTCATACCCTTAAAGATAATTTGATGTTGACTCAAAAGTCGCATGAAGCAATATACTGATCAACATTGCTTCGAATGTCGTGTTGATGAAAGGAATTAAATATTATCATGTCTCCAACTCTATAAGCAAACCTCAATCAAGGAGGAGCCACCAAAATTTAGCTCCTAAGTTTTATGGATGATATACTACAACACATAGGCCCAAAGGCTTACAAATTGGCTCTAGCCAACCATTCTAAACTCCACTCAGGTTTTTATGTATCCTACTTAAAGGAGGTGCTTATGTCTAATTGTAGAGTATAAACTAACCTTCTAGAATTAGACAAAGGGGGTTCCATTTGGTTGCAACTTGAGACAATTTTGAACAACCATATGTATCGGTTTCACCAGTGCACTATCTAGGAAGTTGTGGTCCAATGGAAGGATACACATCCTAAAAAATCTACATGGGAACCAATAAATATTCTCCACCAATTTCCTCATCTCTAACATTAAGGATAAGGCTTCTTTGTGAGAGGAGGGCATGTTAGTGTCCAACCCTAACTATCCTAGTTAGTATAATAGGTTGTCACTTAATGTATTGAGGGTCATCTCTAGTAGGCAAGGCCCCATGAGTTAGTAGAGCGTGAAATCAATAAATGTAAGTGGCCACATTAAAGAAGGCTCACTATGTTAGATATTGAGGCTTCATTAATGGAGGTCCACTAAGAGGTTAGGGTTTTAGTTAATTTGAAACTACATATTGTAGTAGAAGGCATGTAGTCAATTCCCAAGTGGATTTTATTGCATTTCGAGCTCTACTCATGTTCAAGGTCACCACTTCCTAAAGGCAAGTGAACATTGCATCTAGTTTTGAATATCAATAAAATTATGCTTACTATTATCAATCCCGATTCCAATTTTGTTTATTTACTTTCACAATTATATTTATTTATGTCTTGCTCTATTTATTTGTTGCCCAAAGATAAACTCTATATATTCTACTTTGAATCAACTATTTTAGAAAACAATGAACACAACCCTTTGCTACCACAACCCACTTGATTTGTGCTTTCAGGTTCCATGAAACATGGGCATATTAAAAGAAGGGACGAGCACTACTAGAATTATTTGCATGGGCCTTCATAGTGCATAAATGTCAAAATAAAATAAAAACTACCACATTTTAAAGAGAACAAACAATGACACCCTTTAATGTGAGAATAAATGTTGGATGGGATTATCCCATTGTTATATGATAAAGAATTTTCTCTTGCAAGGGAGAACTACAAAAAAATATCCTTTGTGAGTTTTCTTTAGCCTATGGTTGTTATTTATGTGATGTTACATCTTATCTTGTTATAGTGGTATACTAACATAATGATTGCTTGGGTGCAAGAAGTGTTATAGTATGTTTTAATGTTATCTAGCGGATTGAAGTAATCTTGTACTCAGTGTCATAATGATAATTACTACAACATCATTTGTGGGGAACTTATACATGTAATATGGCCTCACTAGACTTTTGTAATATGGCACATGTGCATATGTAGATAGTTTTTGGTAGTTATTTGGTGGTGACTTTCCTATAAAGTAATGATGCCCTACACTCATAGGTCATTCTTATCCACTACTACTCTCTTATGTGTCGATGAACTTATCAGCGACCTTTGTAGATTGGTTGATCCCCACTCTTGAATGGGCCTTATGATCAAAGGTTTGAGTTTCTCCTAGCTCATATAAATTGAGGCAATTGGTCATGAATCCAAAAAGTTGGAGGGTGACTTATGTTGTTGGTTATTAGCTTGGACCCTAGAAGTCCCTAGGCTAAATCATCCATATACTTGACATCTGCATGGATCCCATTGGATCCCATACATTCATGTGCTCTAGTTGATGTAATTGGGAGATTTACATGAAAAATGGAAGGCCTTGCTTCTATAGGTGTTTCCCTACCTTCGGTTTTTGCCACATAAATTTCTTGTTTCCTCCATCTTATTTGATTGATCAAGTTTTATTTGTTTGATGTTGATTTGTAAATTGTCGTGGATATTCCTGATCCAGGGGGATATTGGTGGCCACCCACCTATTCCATTTGGACCTACACCATCATTTCTTTCAGTTTTTCAGTTTCAACACAACTTACTATTTTTAGCAGGTTTTCGGGTCTTGAAATTCCGGAGCCATTTGGAGGCCCTAATGATCCAGGTGGATATTGGTGGCCGCCCACCTATTCCATTTGAAACCCCACCATCAGTTCTTTAAGTTTTTCAGTTTCGGCACAACTTACTATTTTTAGCAGTTTTTCGGGTCATGAACTTCCCGAGTGGTTTTGAGGCCCTAAACGACATTCACATCAAAAGTTGTAGTCCTCGGTTAGATATTTCTAACGAGGTATGACGCGTGTCAAACGAATATTGTATGCCAAAGTTACATCCCCGGAAAGTTGAAACACCAATTTACCCAAACGAGGCCCATAGTTTTGACGCTTCATCTCCTACGGTGAGGTTTTTGGATGTTTAGGGTTTTCTATTGTTTCTCAACAATAAATAGGCCCTTGAGCCTCATTGTAACACAGTTCAGAGGCATGTAGCCGCCACATCTCTTCTCAGAGATAAGCTTACCAATGCCCTAGCTGTTTATTTCCATTATGTCTGTAAGCATATTTCTATTATATGATATTAATGAAATGAAGTGCTATTTCCGCTGCATTTTTATATTTATGGCTATATGTGTATTCTATTGCGTTCTGGCATAAATCTGGACTAGTGGTATCAGAGTGGTCTGCTCTTTCTTTATTTTTATTTGCATGTCCCCAACACGGTCAGGGTATAAGGAGTTAGGGCTCGATCTAGTTGAACCCTTGCAAGATCAGCCTCGCAAACCCCGACAACCTCCCATGGTGGAAGAAAAGAAAGACGAGGGAGTAGGAGATCCTATCAAAATATTGCTCGAGGAGGCCCTCGAGAAACACAGGAACACGATGATGGATATCCTTGCTCAGATCCTTCAACGGTTGCCCACCTACGACGCATTTGCATCCAACAAGCACTCTGGAGGTGCCACTCCCTTCAAGGTACAGGTAAACTTTGACATTCTTGTATTTGAAGGCTAGATAGATGCAAACATCGTCGATAGATGGTTTAATTTGCTACAAGGGTATTTCTCAGTCCATGATTTCTCCGACCGAGAAAAAATTATTTTCGCACTCCTCAAAGCAGCCCCTAATGTCAAGGATTGGTGGGAAACGTAATGTGATAAAAATGACGAGGGGGAACCCTCTCTTTTCTCGGCCGCACCCACTTGGAAATCGTTCTGAGACGACATCAAGGAACAATATTACCCCGTGGGGAGCTATGAGGACAAGTACATCCAATGGACCACACCGCGACAACAAAGGGATCAAGATGTGCACGAACTAACGAATTTTTTCCATACCCTGCACACAAAGTTGGGTATTAAAGATTCAGAGAGACATTTGGTGCTCAAGTACCACAGTTGTCTGCATAGATAAATTCAGGAGGAAATGGAGTTCCTCGACATTACATCGCTTGGCATGACATATCGCTATGCTGCCAAGATCGAGCATAAATTTAAGCAGAAGAAGCAAGACTTTGGATCCGCGAATTTGAAGCGAGGGAAAGGCGCCCCCAAACCATAGAATAGAGTGCAGATCCAAAGCGGGGCGACTCAAAAAACCACCACAAATCCAAAGGACACGGAGAAGTGGTGTGAATTTCATAACAACCCCACTCACAGCACAAACGAGTGTCGGACCAAACAGTCGTTGGTGCCCGAACTGAAGGCACCCGAATCAAATGCATGTTCTGATCCTGAGCCAGAATCAGACAAGGGAGATGTTGGGGCCCTTGTTTTGAATTTTGCATGAAGACAGATTTTGGGTTGCGGAGCGGCACGTGGCAAGCACAACAATGGTAAGCAGCGGAGTTGCCGAGGTTGCAAAGGAGCAGGGGATAGGTGACGAGGTTGGCGCAGACAAGTGCAGACGAAGGGAAGATGTGGCAAAGGACAGATAATGGAACTCATGTGCAACAGGAAGAAGTCGAAAGCAGCTGAGTAAGAACACGAGAGAAACTAACAGTTGTGCTCGTTGTTGAATAAAAAGGCCGTCACCAGCAGAAAAAGGCTAGACATGCACAGATACAGAGAGATCGGAGAGGTTAGGGCAAAACGAGGCCGAGGAGCAGATGCCATAGGAAAGCTTTGTTCTGGTCTCAATACCATTGTACTTCCTGTGTCTCCATCGATTTTTTATTGCTGTAGTATCTCTTTCTTTGTCCTGCGGGACCTTTTTAATTGAATTTAGAAGCTCATTCTGTCGAGCAATGTAACTCTTGGTCCTGCTGAATGGTTATTAATATATCTGAAGGTTGCTGCTATATTGGGCATCTTGAATGCGTTGCATGATTCCTGTAGTTCTTTAAAATTTTATTTGCTTAGTATCTGCATGATTTTCTAAGAAGATCTTCTACGTATGATGTTATGTATGCGTATGATTATGTGTTAGCTTTGAGTTGCGGATCCATTTGCCAATACCGATCTGTTCTCCTCCTTCATGTGGTCGCGGCACGCCTCGGGTGAGACTCTCTCCTCTTCGGAGTAGGGTGAAAATGCTGGTGTGGTGCTAGACTACAGCGGACTCCCTTGTTGGCCCAATCCCTGAACCTGGATCTTGCTCGCGAGACCTGTTTCCTCGCCAACAAATGGTTCCATTGCCGGGACCATAAACTTCATTAGGGGAAATAGATCATGGTATCAAGGATCCTCGAAGGATAAATACGGAGATGGTGGGATAACCACCTGGACCAGTTTATAACTCAGCAAGCTGAGAAGTCAAAAAGAGAAGGCGATCAGAGATCTAGTTTTGTTCTCTGATTCTGCTAGCGATATCTACGAGATCCTCTGGGGAAAGTTCCCCAGCGAACTCTATAGCTGGTTGCGGAGGCTGCAGAGCAAAGTGACTAAGGACAAATCGTGGAATATCAATCGCAAGTGGGTGCACGGAGATCTGGTGGCCCTTCATCGGCTGGATACCGAGTTGACCTGAGCTGTAGATTTCTGGGTAGAATCCACCTTGGATAGGTATATTGTGGAGTTTGCAGCGGAGTGCTACAAGTCTTTCTCCAGAGCAGAAGCTATATTCTGATCTAGACTAAGAGGGAAGCTGTTGAAGGAAATTCCATTGTTGATTAAGGCCCTGATGGTGGACGAAGGGCTGATGGAATTCCAGAAATTAGGAATGGAAGCGTAAACCTCCAGTGCTGGGGGAAGGGCCTGAGGGACAAATGCTACACGAAATGTGAAGCGGGGGAGAAAGGGAATGGATGCTGAAATCGCGAGGAGGTTGAGGGAGTGACGTGCACATCAGAGGGCGCAGATCGCCGAAAGGTGGCAAGAGAGGGTGATGCGAGAGTTGGAACGACAGGGGAGTAGTCGGAAGGATAAAGAGGAGGCGCCTCAGACAATAGTGGACATGGAAGGCCAGGTGGGTCCCTAGGAGATGGGAGGGACCGTTGAGGGAGTGTGGTGGGTGCATGGGAGCCCAGCCAGGAGGAAGAGGGAGACGATGTATGACGAAGGAGATGCAGATGCGCGCCCTGAAGAAGATTCCGATGTCAAGTGGTACGTCACGATGCAACAGTTATTCCAAGAAAGGACAACATTCATATGTCCAGGTATTTCTACTCCCCAAAGTTCGAATAGCACAGATCCCTACCTTCCCCTGGTACTCTATAAACCCTTAAGTGATATTTTCGTTAAGTTAAAAGAGTTGAGTCGATTGAATAGCAATCAGTTGTCAGCAGAAGCGCATGCTAATAGTAGCATTGCCAGTGGGATACTTACGCAACCAGGACCCTGAGGGTTCATTCTAGTTACACCTCCACAAGCGAATATGGCGGGATCATTCACTCGGTACCCAAAATTTTCTAGGCGGGGTAACGATGATGTGGAACAGCACTGGTACCTTTGTGAAGCCATATGGAGGGCTAGGCAGACGCCAGATGCAGGAAAGCTGATCGAATTCCAAACCACGCTGAGAGAAAGGGCATTGCGCTGGTTCATAAAGTGGTCAGAGGCCCACCATAATCCAGTGACTGCAGATGTCAAGCGGGATTTTGTCAGAGAGTTTAAGCTACCCCAAACAGACCAGCAGGGTCTGTCCGAACTATGGGAGATCAAGCAAAGAGAAGGAGAGACTACGTGGGAGCTGATGCACAGGTTCAAAGATGCGATCGGGAAACTCAGCTACCCCATCGACCCGAATCATCAGAGGGACTGGTTCATCAAGGCTCTACTTCCCTTAACACGAACCCCCCTCACTCAGCAAAAGATCGACAACTTGCAGGATCCATTAGAACAGGCTATGAAGATAGAGGCGATGGCGGGCTACCCGCAGGAATATAGGGGAGGGGCGACCTCGCAAGACCCATCCCTCCTGGGACTGCAACATTAGATTGCCAATCTGACCGAAAAACTCAAGGAGATGCAGCCCATAAGACCAACCAGGCCAAATGTCTGGTGCACACATTGCCTGGTAGAAGGACACATGGCGACCGAGTGTCCTCGGTTGTGAAGCCAGGGAGTGGGGACCTCAGTAGCAACAGTGCAAGGGGCTCCACCTATCGGAGGAGTTGCGCAGATAAACTCGCAAGGGGTCTATCCGCCGCAACAACCGTATACCGGGTTCCCAAATCAACCGACCCAAGTCGCAACAGAGTATTGCGAAATCTACCGAACAGTGGGTCATCAACCTTGGATGTGTCTGATTTTGCAGAAGTACTCCAATGTTTCGAACAACGTGTACTGTGAGTTCTGCGCTTCGAAAACTCACAGAACTGAACAGTGCGGAGCTTTAGATGCACTGGCAGACCGATTAGATCGGCCCTCCTACAGAGTGAATGAGGTCCCCATGGGCAAAGGAGGCAGTATGAGGGGAGGCCGTACAGGAGGGCGGGGTCCGCTGAGATGCTACAACTGTGATCAAGAGGGTCATGTGGCTCGAGAATGCCCCCTACCCAGAAGACCGTGGTGTTCCCAATGCCGCGTGAACATACACGCGACAGAGGACTATCCTGAACTTATCAAGAAGTGGGAGGAACGAGCAAGGCAGAGAGGCACAAATCTGGTGAACGCAGAACCTCGAGGGACAGCGACTCCAGCCATGCAGAACGTAGCCATAGTTACGCGAGGAGGAAAGAAAACGGGGGAAGATGCACCTGAGAAGGACCCGATGCGGGTGATTAGGCCAGCATCCCCGAAACAACTAATCAGACCGGAAATGCAGAACAAATATTTCCAGGAGGTTGTAGAAACTTTTGCCCAGCTGGGGGGAGACAAAGATATTGAGTTACCTGTGAAGAAAGATACCGGAGAATAGAGCGCCACAGGGGCTCTGATCAAGGAATGGCTCCACCTATTTCTCAAAATTGTTAACAACGCTTCAATGCGGGAACAACTCAAGCATACCCTAGAGGAAGTGTTGCAGGGGGACACAAGAGCAAGGGAATCCCCAGAAACAACACCACTGTATGTACAGCGAGTAAAGCGGAACAAAAGGAGAACGAGAAAAGAGTTCTAGTTAGACACGCAGGTTGCGGGATTCCAGATCAGGGACACCATGCTCGATTTGGGATCCGAAGTCAATATCCTGCCTCGGAAGACTTGGGAAGCTTAAGGGCGACCATGGCTGACCTATTCACCAATCCAGCTCAGGATGGAAAACCAGTACTGCATTGTGTTGATCGGCAGACTCGAAGACGTCGAGGTAGACATCACAGGGATAAAGACCTACACAGACTTTGAGGTAATAGATATTATGGGAGACAAAGATCCGTACCCTGCATTGCTAAGGATCGACTAGGCTTTTGAAAAATATGCCATCATTGATCTCAAGAAGGAGTTAATGATTTTTGAAGATGGGGAAGTTAGAGTCACTCAGCCTCTAGACCCGTATCAAGGTCCGCAATATACATAAATAGTAGATAACAGGGAAGATGCTTAGCTATTGGACAACCTCTATCAGATGACAACAGGGAAGAGGGAGGATTACATTAACCCGACAGCAACCAGCTCCGTAAGCTGGTGAAGTGTCCAGAGCTCGGAGCTGGGTTCCAAACTAGGTTGGGAGGACTAGCAGTAAGGCGGGTATGAGACCAGTACAAGGAGATGCGCCAGTATTGCAAGAATCCATTGGATTGGGGCCGAGATCAGGGAATACCCCACCTTGTCCAATATGCAAGCAGTAAATACCTTCATTGCAAAGGTAGAAGAGAAGGTATCGGAGGAAAACAAAATACCACTCTTGGATGTGGCATTACAGTCCACCTCAGCTAGGTGGTGGAAAAACCACCACAACTCCCTATCGCGGTGGAGTTGTGTTGCAGCGGCTTTGAGGGCACGGTTTAAGGAAGACGAAGGACCTCGAAGCAAGCGACGGTACCAAAGAAATTTCGACCCGGAAGACCATCTGAAATTATGTCGGAAGTAGTGGAGGAGTGTGGGATATCCGGAGGAGCTGTGGGTGCATCAGTTTGTCCACTCCTTGGATACTATTCCGCAAGCCTGTTACTTGGAAGAAGAGAGGAAGAGAGGGAATGCTTCCTGGCCAGAGGTTGCAGACAAGTTTTTTCAGTGCTTCTCGTTTAAGGGGAAGACAGACCCGATATCCCAAGCATTACAGGCCATAAAAGGAATACTATTTTTCCCCAATCAGAGCGTAGACGGAAGGCCATTGGTGCTGAACCTCGATGGTAGATACAAGTTGGCTTGCCAAAGGATTGATAACAAACCAGAAGATGACAGTCTGGAGGACCTGAGGCACCTGTACTTTGAAGAGACAGAAGGAGAGCAGAACATCAAAGAAGAGCCTACCACCGAAGGAATACATCTACTTTCGCTAAGGACTAAAAAGCTAAACATCGGCACGGAGGAAAAACCCAAGCTGGCTATAGTTGGGCACTACTGGGACGAGGAGATGACGCAGGAGATTTTTAGTCTCCTCAAGGAATACGAAGACCTATTCCCTTCGTCGGTTGCGGATTTGAAAGGGATCAAAGGGGATCTCGGAGAGATGAGGATTATAGTGAAGCCGGACGCCCGACCCGTGAAGCATCGACCTTATCCACTGAACCCGCAGATAAAGGAGAAAGTCAAAATAGAGATCGACAAAATGTTGAAGGCAGGCCTAATTTTCCCTGTGGAAGAAGCAGAGTGGGTGAGTCCCATCGTCATTCAAAATAAGAAGGATAAATCAGAAATCCGCGTCTGTGTGGACTATAAAAGTTTGAACAACGCCTGCATCCATGACCCATTCCCCACCCCATTCAGCGACGATGTACTAGATAATGTTGCGGGGAATGAGGCATACTCCTTCACTGATGGGTTCTTAGGATATCATTAGGTGTGCATCGCGGAAGAGGACAAGAAGAAAATGACATTCACCACAGAGTGGGGGTCCTTTGCCTATCACATAATGCCGTTTGGGTTGAAGAACACACCTGTCGTGTTTTCTAGGATTGTCATAGTTGCTTTCCGGGAATATATTCATAAGTTCCTGGAAGTCTACATGGACGACTGGACAGTGTACAGCTTGCTAAAGGATCACACCACCCTGCTACGCATAATGTTCAACTAGTGTCGGCAACTGCAAATTTCGTTGAACCTGAAGACATGCATCTTCGCGGTTTCGTTCGAAACGCTCCTAGGACATGTGGTGTGTAGGCAAGGAGTCTGTGTCGACCTTGCAAAGGTGGCAGTAATCGTCCACATGGAAGCATTGGAAACCATGAAGCAGTTGCAATCACTACTGGGATACACGGGCTACTACAGGCGATTCATTAGAAACTATGCGAAGATAATTGCTCCTTTGGAGAAGTTACTACAAAAGTCAGAGGTGTTCCAGTGGACAGATGACTGCAGATTAGCTCTCGACACTTTAAAGGAGAAATTGGCAACTGCACCCATTCTGGTTCACCCATATTGGGATAAGCAGTTCCATGTGCATATCGATGCTTTCGGTATTGCACTTGGGGCTGTCTTAGCACAACCAGGGGAGACGACAGTCGACCACCCAGTGTACTTTGCCAGCCGCAAGCTATCCAATGCGGAGCGGAATTACACCACCACGGAGAGGGAGGCACTCGCAATGGTGTACTCGCTCCAGAAGTTTCACCACCATCTCCTAGGAGGTAAGTTCAAATTCTTCACTGATCACTCTGCACTGAAGTACCTAGTCAATAAGCCAGTTTTGGAAGGACGGATATGCCGATGGCTCCTACTCTTTCAAGAGTTCACCTTCGAAGTGATTGTCAAGCCCGAGAGGCTGAATGTCGAGCCCGATCACTTATCTCGGTTGGAAATTGGAGAGAACGCGAGCTATCTCGATGATCAGTTGCCTGATGCTGATCTTTTCCGGGTAGAAGCCATACCAGATTATTTGGCCGAAATCGCAACATACCTCATCATGGGGCAGTGTCCTCAGCACTACACTCCGGTCCAGAAAAGACACCTGGTTGTCCGAGCTGCTGAATACCAACTGATTGTGGGGCAGTTGTATAAGTTGGGGCTTGACGAGATTCTGCAAAGGTGTGTCCTTGACCATGAACGCGAAGCCGTTATGTTGGAATGCCATAGCGGCATCGCGAGAGGACATGTGGGGGCGAAAACCACAGCCAGGAAAGTGCTACAAGCTGGACTATGGTGGCCAACGGTCCATGCCGACAACAAATCTTTTGTCAAGAAATGCGATGTTTGTCAGAGAACAGGGAGGCCCTCTCATAGAGACGAACTCCCACTACACCCGGTGAACGTATTGCAACCGTTTGAGAAGTGGGCTGTCGACTTCGTAGGCCCCATAGCACCTATAGCTAGGCATTCAAAGGCCCAGGACATCATCACTGCCACAGACTACCTAACCCGATGGGCCGAAGCAGAGGCAGTAAGGGATTGTATGGCAGAGACGACAACCCGATTTATTTTTGAAAACATCATCAACAGATTTGGCTGCCCAAGGAGCTTAACCAGTGATCAAGGTACACACTTCATTAATGAAACAATCAAATCGCTACTGGACACCTTCATGATACAACATCACAAAAGCAGCCCGTACCACCCACAGGCCAATGGCACTGTTGAAGCGTTTAACAAAATCCTTGAAAAAGGCTTGACAAAGATCTGCAACACAAAACATGATGATTGGGATGAACATCTGCCCGCTGCACTGTGGGCCTACCGAACAACAGTGAAGCGCTTGACAAATAAACACCTTTCCAGCTGGTGTATGGCCGTGAAGCTATGATTCCAGCCGAGTTCACCATACCAAGCCTTCTGATCACCACATCCCTAAAGTTATCGGAGGAGGAATCACTACAGGAACGCCTGCACGAATTACAGGAACTTGACGAGGCAAGGTTCCTTGCTAAGTTTCATCAAAAAGTTCAGAAAGACAGGCAGAAGGCGTGGCATGATCGACACATTAAGAGCAAAATGTTCTAGGTTAGCGACAAGGTTTTGCTATATGATAGCAGGTTTCAAAAATTTCCAGGGAAACTGCAGATGCACTGGTTGGGACCATACTTCGTCGTTGAAATTAAGGATTTCGAAGCAGTTCAGTTGGCTCAACTGGACGATACTGTTTTACCTGGATGGGTGAATGGCGCACGCCTGAAGCCCTACCATGACTAAGTTTCTTTAGCTTTCTTTCAATAACTCTCGCACCCGAGAAAATTCAGTAGGATAGAGTAGTCGAATAACTCTCTCACACCCGAGATGAGCGTAGGTAGAGTCACTTATCCATGCATAGGTCGTCAATAATAGTTGGGTTGCAGGGACCGCAACGCAACCGATTGTGGTCGGGGAGGGGCGCGTCCAGCATGCCATCCCCGTAGGATAAGAAAACATGTCAAGTGTCAATCCCCATCATTTCATTCAATACTTTTGTCAGTCCGTAGGATCGCCAGGATTCACAAAATAAATTGCCATAATTAGAAGTAACCTTGTAGTAATCATTTTGCCATAATTAGAAGTAACCTCAGCCGTCGCGTCCACCCATTTCCCCACACCACCGTCAGTAGATGTCAGAACACATCTCAGCCGGCAACTAATCACACGATTATCGCCGCAGAGGACGCCAACAAGAATTAATTAGTTATGGGGTCTCATCAACCTCACTCGTGCTGGTTAATTACATAGCCCGCATGCAAAAAAGAGCGAGAATGTCGGAGATTTCTGAGTTAGAAACATCTCAAGGAGCAAGGGAGGTCATGAGTGCAGAAGAACAGGGAAGGTTGTAGGAGGAAGAGAGCCAGGGACGCAGAGGTGAAGCAGTGATACAGGTGTACCAGTGCAGAGCGAAGTTGGCTAGAACAATACTAGCAGTTGTCAAGCCTGAGATAGACGGAAGAATTGCAAAAACGGAGTCCCTAGTCGGGAAATATGATAGTGCAACTTTGATAGACTCGGACCTCACAAATTGGTTCGAATTCCTGGCCATGAAGCAGCAACTGTATATGGAGGATTATCTAACAGCAACCGAGACTCCTGCATCAAGAATGCGGCCAGAATTCTGGGGCCTCCGACAATCAACTCTACTGAATCTAAGAGACTTGCTGGTATTTGGCACCACGGGCGTTGCCATGCAGTGTACAAAACTCTTACTCAGCCAGATTCAGAACGACTCATTGTGGTTAGGGAAGGAGATCCCCATACACGCAGAGGATATTAACCGGTTGATAGGATTATCACAAGAAGGTCGGGAAGTCTCGACCACATTCCAAACAATATCAAAGCGGGCTAGGAAGGACGGAGAGAAGAACCTGTACACCAAGTATGGTATGCAGTGTGGAGGCAAGGGAGCTAGGATAGACCTGATTGATCAGCCCAACGTTAAAGTTGCATGCTACCTCATCGCTAGCAAAACGATGAGGCACTATACGAAGGGCGAGTGCACTCTAGACACCATCTTGGTGGCAGAGCACTGTATCCAGGGGACGCAGCTCAATTAGTGTTCATTCATCCTCCGCAAGTTGTTTGAGGCATGCGAGGACAACTATCGGAGAGTGACGGGATTCATATATGGGTACTTGATCATGGCCTTCGCCATGTGGAAATGGTCCTTCCCCGGCAAGCGAACACCAATTGAGATACTAGATAGCCAGCCACTAGCAATGAAATACACTCCCTGGAGGGTATCCAGCAACCCAGGATCGAAGGAGGCCAATGAGGAGGGATTCCAAGTTTGGTATGGTATGATGGTAGACGTGGTCACGAGCCAGCAGCGAATACCAGGGGTCCTGCTGGACAAATACAACGAACAGGTCTGGTTCGAGGTCACCCACAACAACACTCTCCTCATGCCAAAAGGCGTGCTGGCGATGCCCTTTGAAATGACGCCCCTAAAGATGCACATTGATGAAAACACCTTCCACTCAGAAGTCTGCGGATGGCCAGGAGTGCAGATGGAGGTCCGGGAGGGAGAATACGTCTATGACTTCGCAGGAATGATGGCTGTGCCGCTACCAGGAGAGACACCAGAGAAAACAGCAGCCAGGGTGACGGGACTGTAGCTGAATCCAGTCATCAATCGGCTAAATGACAAGGTACACAGTCTCAATCGTACTGTTCAAAAGATAGTCAATGAGTCTCATGAATCCCCTACCTTTGAAGAATTCCAACCCTCCCAATCCGCTGCACTCTCCATCTTGACTCCTATTTTCACCCCATTGCCTAATATCGTGTTTACTACACCGACCCCAGCACCCATAACACTGGTGCGTAAGTCAAAAGCTGCAAAACCAGGCGCAGCGCCAAAAGAAAATAAACCTAGGGTGGAAGTCTCCAGCTCCGTGGTTGACCTCACTAGTGAGGATAAGCCGCAACAGGGTAGCTGAGGAGTCCTGATTAGAGAAGAACCCCTCGTAGAGACCCCGGTAACTAGCGAGCTTCCACCCCATAACCCACTTTTTCCACTTAACTTTCTGAATATTCGTTCCCCCACCACCAACAATTACCAATCGCCACAATTCACCTTGTTCCAGGAACCTCACACCTCCGCCCCATCCACGTCATCCGCCATCGTGTCCGACCCCATCACCAGAGAGAGGAATAGTGGGGACCTCGGGACTGAAGTTAACTCGGGTACCACAAAAGTACCTGTGGTTAGCCAAACCCTAGCCCCCCAAGTCACATTCGCTGAACTTATCAGCCAGGCAGAGCAAGCTATAAAAGACAAAGCTGCCCAACTTCCAATACAGACTCCAGAACAGCCAGCTCACTCGACCCCCCCCAAGCACAGGAGCAGCACCCGAATCACGGCTCGACGTCAACATGGACGATTCTAGCAACCAGGCCAAGAATCTAACCCCATCGCCGTCACTAACAAAACATTCGGCTAAGTCAGTAGCCAGCGGCCAACCCTTACAGGCGAGGCTGCCAGAGCAGGGCACGTCGGGAGCAGAAAGCACAGAAACATGGGGAATGCCCCAGCTGTTCCACTTCATACAGCGGGCAGCACAGGTGGCCGATGGGCTCCACGCTGAACTTCAATAGAGATGTGAGCAGCAACATCAACGGCTCATCGCGCTTACTAAAGAGCGTGATCAGCTGCGAACTGAGAAGGGGGCCCTGCAGCAAGAAGTTGCGCATGTGACTCGAATCTTTCGGGACATCTGGCCTACGATAGCGGCCTACGACACCCAAGTACCCCCAATGGAAGTCCCAAAAGATGCTGTGGGTGACCGAGCTATCCACGTCAAGGTAGCATGGGACAACCTCCGGTATGAGAACACTGAGCTCAAAGTAGCTCTAGCGGCCCGCCCAGCTCTGCCAGACCCCCAGGTCACTTATGCCAATCAGATAACAGAACGATAGGAACAGGTTGAGAGAGTGCAGGAAACCCTGAGTACTGCAGCCCGAGAAGCGTATGACCTACTAAAGGGTCTACAAGAACATACGACGACCTTGACTCTCAAGACCCAACCCTTGTCTCTACATCTTCTACAAATCAACCAAGAAATTCAGAATACAAATGACCCAGTCGGCGTTGATCCGTTATATGCCGTAGCAGACAGCCTGGAAGTCCAGATTCAGCAGACAGAGGCCAGTTCAGCAACGGCCAAGCAGGCCCTCTGGGAGCTCAGGCAGCCTGTCCGAGCAAGTGCTCAGCAGATGCAGCAATTGGTTGCTTAGGCCAGTACACAAGTTTCAACCGTCTTTGGTAAGCTCCCGACTGAAGGGGCAGAGGAAGTCGTCACTCGAATCGCAGCCACAACTAAACCAATTCTGTAGGAGTGGCAGAAGGTTGTAGCTTCCTTCTAGGAACTGAAGGTTGTGGCCCTTGCAAAGGTCCCTGAGTTGGGGCCCTTCTTTGAGCAAAAAGAGGAGGGACGGCCAGCGGAACAAGAGACGGGAACACGTAGAGCTATGGAGGTGGAGATGGTGATCTGCGATTGACTCGGGACGAGTCAAGAGACTATGGTCGGGGCCTGTTGGGGCCCTTGTTTTGAATTTTGCATGAAGATATATTTTGGGTTGCGGATCGGCACGTGGCAGGCACAACAACGGTAGGCAGCGGAGCTGCCGAGGTTGCGAAGGAGCAGGAGATAGGTGACGAGGTTGGCGCAGACAAGTGCAGACAAAGGGAAGATGCGGCAAAGGACAGATAGTGGAACTCATGTGCAACAGGAAGAAGCCGAAAGAAGTTGAGTAAGAACACGAGAGAAACTAACAGTTGCGCTGGCTGGTGAATAAAAAGGTCGTCACCCAACAGAAAAAGGCTAGACATGCGCCGATACAGAGAGATCGGAGAGGTTAGGGCAGAACGAGGCCGAGGAGCAGACGCCACAGGAGAGCTCTATTCTGGTCTCGATACCATTGTACTTCCTATGTCTCCATCAATCTATTATTGTTGTAGTATCTCTTTCTTTGTCCTGCGGGACCTTTGTAATTGAATCTAGAAGCTCATTTTGTTGAGCAATGTAACTCTTGATCCTGCTGAATGGTTATTAATATATCTGACAGTTGCTGCTATATTGGGCGTCTTGAATGTGTTGCATGATTCCTGTAGTACTTTAAATTTTTATTTGCTTAGTATCTGCATGATGTTCTAAGAAGATCTTCTACGTACGATGTTATGTATGCATATGATTCTGTGTTAGCTTTGATTTGTGAATCCATCTGCTGATACCGATCTGTTCCCCTCCTTCATGTGGTCGTGGCACGCCTCGGGTGAGACCCTCTGCTCTTCGGAGTAGGGTGAAAATGCCAGTGTGGTGCTAGACTACAGCGGACTCCCTTGTTGGCCCAATTCCTGAACCTGGGTCTTGCTCGCGAGACCTGTTTCCTCGCCAACAGGAGATGAAAAATGGAAGCAGATCATTGATGCGCACCCCAGTGCCATTGTTGCCACCACCAAGCTTTGGAGGGAGGATCCCGAGGATCCAAAGGAGGGGGAGCGCCTCTTCCATTTGCAGATGTGGGTGAAGGGTTCTCCACTGCAATTTCTTGTCGATAGCTGAAGCCAAAAAACCTCATTTCAGAAGAGAAGATATTATGTTAACAACTACTTCTTGTCGGTGTATATTTAAATAAGCATGTACACATTGTGTGCGCATTTTTGACTTATTCAGCTAGGTAACTTATCATGTTAATTGCAAGTTTTAATGTATTTAGGTGAGAGCACACCTTAGGTGGCATCATCGCCTTCACTTATATTTACCAACATTTAGTATAGCCATATCCCCCAAAAATTATAAATATGGAATGCACATATTTATTATTTGAAAAAAGAGGCTTAACATTATATGAATTGAACCTCCAAAACCACTTTGACGGGGTGACCTCCAATGTGTACATATATGTCAATATAATCCCTCTATGCATATAATGTCCTATTTAAATATTAGAAGTAAATAAAGAAAAAGAACATAATGAATGTAGGATAATTAGTGCAATTTTTACATATCATGGTAAAAGAGAATAAGAAGATAGAGAGAAAGGTAGATAAAAATAAGAATTATTAGTTGTATGAGTAGGTACAAAACATATTTCTCTCTTAAAATTTTATTCCCTCGAAGCTTTGGTTATCTTAGATTCTACTAAATGAAATTTTTTGTTTCACATGTGGCATCATCTAAAGGAGGATTCTTCCTTTTAATCATATACTTAATGATGGTCTCAAGACATCATTGATGGCTCTTGGTATCTTTAACTAATTCTAGCTCCAAAATGAGTTTGTCTTTTTCATCTTTGGCATTGTTGTTTGAATTGGAATGCTTTCACCCAAAAAAAAATAGACTAAACATGAAGACATTGTAAATGCATGAAGATATAGATAATTCTAAGGCATACGCAGTCTCCCCAGTTTTGTGGAAGAATTTTTGGGAGAAATTTGGGCTATGTTAGTTCTTCATGGAAATTTTTTATAAGGTTGAAGGTGACGGTAAACTTAGTTGTCAATTCTAACTTGTCATTCTAAACAATTCTTATTGGCTTGTTCTTTCGTCTAATTTTGTACAAGTATAAGAATTTTATTTGAGATAGTCAATTGTAGAGCTTGCTTGCTACACTTAGGATTAGGTGGAATAAATTTCTAGGTACCAATTTAGAAGCAATATCAAAGCTTTAATGGCTAGGTTTGCTCCTTATCTAGCAATATGCTTAGTGGTCTAATAACACGGAGCCTAAAAAAATGAAACAAATCTAGATCTTGGGATTCCTTTTAATAGGATTATAAGTTCCATCCCTAAATTTGTAGCTAGTTTGAGGGAACTACATATGAATTTTAGTTTATATAAAAATCTATTAAGTGGTTAAATATCATCGAAGGAGGAAGGAATGAAAATGGTGTAGTTCATGGATTTGTCTAATAATATGTCAGGAGCAATCCCCTCTTCTCTTTGTGGACTCATCACTTTTTGGATACTCACTTTGTCAACAAATATTCCAATTCTAACAAATGTGTCCTATAGTTTATCCATAAGTGCACTATAAAGAAGAAATGAGACCCAAGAATAAGAGATTACAACTTGATACAGTGCCTATAGGATAGACATTGAATCACTTGACTATTAGAATGCTTGATTTACAAATGAGAGTTGAGTGTATTTATCATAAGAGGTAGGCCTCCCTCGCAAAGAGGGGTTATGGGATAACATAATGGCTAGGTTCATCTTAACCACCCACGGATATAACAAACGTGTGTTGACTAGATTAACTTTAGGCTAAATCCTAGAAATACCTTAAAATATAACAAGAAGGTGAGGTCATATATAGGGTTATGTGAGGATTACGCCATTATTTCAACATCCCCTCTAAGGGTGTGCAAGATACCATGGAGAATGGTGATATACAAATGGTGGAGTGGATTTATAGGTTGTGAACTGAAATATAGGGCTCGTCAATTTATGTATCCCCAACTCAAATACACCTAAGAGAACTTAAATATAATTGAGAAAACTTGAATACAATCTAGAAGTAGGTTTTTGAATACCCAACTCAAAAACACTTGAAAGAGCTTGAATAATATTGAGAAAGCTCCCCCCGATAGGGGTGTTTCCCAAGAAAAGGAACCGAGAATGGAGGATCACTTGCCAACGATGGATGACAAGAGAGAAAGTGCGGTGAATCCATCACCTTGGTGTCCAAACGACAATTGGCATTAATACTATCACCATGATCACACTCGTGCCATCACTCTTCCACCTTGATATATTACAAGGCAAGTTTCCCTTAGAGTGCAAAGAATTTCACCTAGCCGAGGGAGAGCTTTGCAAAATCCTTTGCTTTTCATTCCTTTCCGACTATTTCCAATCTGCAATGTGCGAAGTGCCTTGGTCTCTTTGATCAGGCCTCCCATGGCTCTTTGAGAACCTCATTCGAGTTTGGTGGAAGGTTGCTTACTCTGTCTTGGTTAATTATAAGAGTGTTCTTACTTGGTGTCAACACCTCTATAGGTTGTTTATCTCAGTTCATGTTTTGAGCATGGCCATAGGCCTCTATGTTGATAGTATCTCTTTAAATTTTGTTGTTAATATTTCCAGTGTATGTCGAGATAGTCCAACTGTTGTATTTTGAACGCAACGTCTTTTTTGGCACAAGAACTCTATATTTCCATCAGAAGTCTACACATGTTAAGGAAAAGCAACATTTGAATATACTTGTAGAATGGATTTTGTTTCAATTGAGAATCTATGTATTATTTTTAAAGCCTTCTTCACTCCAATTATAGTTATTTTTTTCCCACAACTAGGTTGAGCCTAGGTTGGCGCAAGCCCAAATGTTGGATGGAAGAACGAACTACCCACGAGTGGGACGTTATCATTGTGAATGTGTAAATCTTAGTCGAGATTGGACACCCCTTGGGATAGTTTAATTCCCCTAAAGATGTTTTCCATCCTCAATCCCTCCCCATCAACTTTGATCCGAAGACTTGGTGGGGACTAAACTGCACACAAACCAATTGGACTACCGACATAATTTCATGGCAACATAATTAAATTGAATTATTCAATTCAAATTAGTTATGTTGCCATGAAAATATGTCCACTGAAATGGACATTCTTGGAAAAATATTGCTTCAATTTTTAACATGAACATAGAGTCGTGAATTTTAAGTGATGTATATGGAGTTTAATAGAGTCAAATTTTTATGTGATGGAAAAGTGCAATAGATAACATCAAGTACTCAACATAACAATATAGCAATGAATATGTAAAAGGCAAAATGGATTTTGATCCATGTTTACAATTTTATTTCAGCTTTTATAATTGGAAATAATGCCGTAGAGAAATATATTATTGTAGTTTTTAAAGATTTGTTTTGTTTGAACTTTAATGTGATTTAGATATATATAATCATTTATTTTTTCTTTGTGGATATTTTTTTTGTCTTCTTAGACATTTTATAAGGGTTGTTTCATCCTTATTTATAATTATCAAGAGAGCTCTAGAAAATGATAATGATAACAAACTCTTAACTACCTAATGGACCTTCGTTAATGAGGCCCCATTCATTTATTCACTACTAACAATCATTGTGGGCCTTATTTAATGATAAATTGGATCTAGTCATTGAATAACCTCCACTATTATTACTCTGTTATCATTCGTACCTACCTAGGTATCCCATATTACCCTCTTAGGTTCACTACCTTCCACCCCACATTACAAAAGTGTTAATCTTCAATAATTGTTGTGAGAATATATACATAGGTTCCATAGATAAGTTGGTACCAAAATATTGAAGTAAGCCAAAGTAAAAGTATTAGCCAACATGCTAAAGTAGTGTAATCAGCTTCACTTGTTACTAGAGTCCCATGGATGAGTGTGGATTATAATGTTGGAGTAGGCTAGAGAACCAAGGTCCCATGTATCAGTGTTAGCAACCATGTTGAAGTAATGCAAGCTCCACCTTAAACTTGGGTCTCATATCCAAGTGGTGATGTTGACTACCCTTAGAAAATACATGAACTTAGTACCCATTTGAAAATGGTGCTCCAAATGCCTACCCTAGTCATGTCGATTAGAATAGATCTATCCATCCATCCCTAAGAAGTTGTCCCCATAACTGTTAGGTCCCTATATTACTAGTGTAGTCCCTTGTTGTTGTTAGTGTAGCCCCTTTATTGTTATTGTTGTACCTCTATAGCCCCCATATTGTTATTATTGTGCCCCAAAAAAAGCCACTATTGTTATTATTGCACCATTACATTATTATTGTTAGGTCGGCTATGATTAGATTGTGACCCCATGGACTCCTATATATAGAAAGGAGGTTTTGTCATTTGTATAATCCAAGAATTGTTCATTTATGTAGTGTAAAGGAGGTTTCCCCCTCGAAATGGATGATTTTTAAGTCGTTGATCTCTCTTTTCTTATATTTTGTGAGCCGGTTTCATAACATTTGGTATCAGAGCTTTGGATTCTAGGGTTTTGCTGCTTCAAACAGGTCATCGTGGCATTTTCGCTATAAATTTTTTTCTATGAAGGTTTAGAAGCTAAAAAAAAACCCCATTTACGAAGGAATCTTGAGGAACTTCGTGTAAAAATTTCAAATCTTGGTTCGCAAAATTTTCAGAGATATGATCTGTGGAAGTTAGGGTTTTTTTAGGTTCCCAAATTTCATCTCAAAGAGGTGACCTTGGGAAAATCGTCATAACTGTCTCTCTGAGCATCAGATTGGAATTCTGTAGAAAGTGGTCGAACGTACATGGATTGCAGTTTCTTGTATATCAATTTCAGATCTGAAGGACAAAACAGTGACACATGGCACGTCGTACAATTTCTCTCTAATGAACCAATCCATAATTAGGTCATTGTGGGAGATTGGGAATAACTTTGTCTTGAAGAATCCAAATCAGGTCAGACCTGTGGCATTGGAAAGAAATTCAGAGGGCTACTAAAGTACCAAAGTTAAAATCTTGGGGATCTGAAATCACAAAGATACATAAGTTTCAATATCGAGCTCCTCAAAAGCAAGAAAAAGGTATGTATTTTTTTTCAAATTGCATAAGTCTTGTTTGAAAAATCAGTTTGAAGTGATTCCAAGGGAATATTGAAGCCTAGATATTAGTATTGGGTTCTAAAATGCCCCGTAAAAAGAATTCAACACCCAGTAAGCCCTCAAAAGGTTCTACTATGACTCATGAAGAGGAATAAGTGCAACATGATATATCAAATTTACAAGAGCAAGTGCAACAACTTTCGCTCTCGCAAAGAGCAACAAAAAATGAAATGGAAGTTTTGAAGAAAGGAGTGGAAACTAAGATGGATGGTCTGAAGAAAGGCGTGGAAGCTAAGATGGATGGTTTGAATAATGGCATGGAAGACATGGAAGAAAAATGAAAGACAACATGGAAGACATGAAGAATGATCTAAAAGCAGACATGGAAGGTTTGACAAAGTTGATACAAGAAATGATTCCTAGTGGTGAAAATATTGTAAAGGAAACTCATGATGAGAACAAAATAAAATTTAATCGTGATTTCATAAACTCTAATGTTGGATTGAAGACCCACCATATTCCAAAGATCGATATGAGGAAGTTTGATGGCAAGGATCTCGTAACATGGATACCACAGATGGAGCAATATTTTGATCTCAATAATGTGCAAAACACACAAAAGATACACATTGCAACTTTATATTTAGAACAAAATACATTTGTATGGTATCGATGGATTTTCTCCCGTAAAAAAATTGTCACTTGGTTAATTTTTACGGAGAAAATGATAGCACATTATGAGGATACAAAGAGCAACACCTTCTTTATCCAATTGATAAATCTCAAACAAAAGCGTTCAGTGGTGGAGCACATTGATGACTTCCCAAAATTGAATATATGGGTAGCTGATATTCTAGAGGAATGCAAAATTGATGTCTTCATAGGGACTTTAAAGGATAACATCCAACATTAGGTTCGCCTTTGGGAACCTGATTCATTATAGAAGGCATTTAGGTTGGCAAGAAAAATTGAATGTAAAATTATGGCGACAAGGAAGCCTACCACTCACATCTATAAAGATGGAAGTGTTGCTACTCTTAGACTTCCACAACCTACAAGGTTGACACCACAACAATTAGAAGAAAAAAGAGCAAAAGGGCTTTGCTACAGTTGCGATAACAAATACACTAAAGGTCATAAGTGTGCTGAGAATAAATTATTTTACATAGATTGTGAAGAGGAGGAAGAAAATTAACAAGAAACTTCAAAAGAAGAGGATATACACCAGGAACCAACCCTATAGAAAGAAGAAATGAGTCTGACCGTATCCTGTAATGCATTGGCAGGAATTACCACTCCTCAGACTCTCAAGATAGAAGGACATATAAAGAACAAAAAGGCAATAGTGTTAATTGATTTGGGTAGTACCCATAATTTTATTCATTGTAAGGTGGCCAAGGAATTGAATTGCTTCCTATACCCAACACGAGAGTGTCAAGTGATGGTTGCAAATGGAGGAACTATAAATTGTTCTGGAAAATGCCATAATATCAAGCTAACCATGGGGGAATATGTATTGAATAGTCCAATGCTTTCCATTCCAATGGGAGGTGCTGATGTTCTACTAGGAGTACAATGGTTACAATCTTTGGAGACGGTAGCCTTTAATTTTCAATAACTTTTCTTGAAAAAAATTTCGGAAGGAAAGGAAGTTGAATTACAGGGTATCACATGGAAGCCGAGAAATATAATAAGCTCTAATGTCATGACAAAGCTTCTGAAGAAAGAACAACGAGGCGTAATTGCATAATTATGCTCACTAGAAGTTCCAACATCAAAATAATCTATTTCTCTAGATCTCCAAAACGTCTTGGACAATCATTCCAAGGTGTTTGAAACTCCCAAAGGAATCCCACCTATTCATGATCATGATCATGTTATTCATTTGATTCTAGGAAGTGTTCCTCCAAACATCAGGCCTTACAGATATCCTTATGTCAAAAAGAGCGAAATTGAACGTATGATTGCAGAAATGTGAGAGGTTGGTATAATTCAACCTAGTCAAAGTTCTTTCTCTGCTCCAGTAGTACCGGTGCACAAGAAGGATGGATCATGGCGCATGTGTCTGGCTTATAGGGAGCTCTATAAGTTCACTATTAAAGGTAAATTTCCCATTCCTGTGATTGATGAATTATTGGATGAATTACATGCAACAATTTATTTTACCAAGTTGAATCTTCATTCAATATATCATCAAATTAGAATGAAGACTGAAGATATTCCAAAAACAACATTTTGAACTCATGAGTTTCATTATGAATTTTTGGTCATGCCTTTTAGCCTTACCAATGCACCTTCTACATTTCAAGGGTTGATGAATTCCATTTTCAAACCCTTCCTTAGAAAATTCATGTTAGTAATTTTTGATGATATACTAATCTACAATAGGTCTTGGAAGGATCATGTTGAACAAGTTGACAAGGTGCTCAAACTATTGGAGGAGAAACAATTATATGCAAAAACCTCCAAATGTTTCTTTGGAGTACAAGAGGTGGAATATCTGGGTCATATTGTATCTCACGAGGGTGTTAAGGTAGACCCTAACAAAATTAAAGCCATTTAGGAATGGAAAGTCCCCACAACCGTAAAGCAGTTGCGAGGATTTCTCGGGTTAACAAGGTATTATCGAAAGTTTGTTAAGAGTTATGGGAGAATAGCAGCACATCTAACAACATTATTGAAGAAATATGTATTTTCATGGACTCTTGAAGCAACTAAGGCCTTTGAACATCTTAAAGAGGTAATGTGCCTAGCACCGGTCTTAGCTACGCCAAACTTCACAAAAACCTTTATTGTGGAATGTGATGCCTCAGGAAATGGAATTGGTGTTGTTTTAATGCAAGAAGGAAGACCCATCGCTTTTGAAAGTTGTCCAATCAAAGGAAAGTATTTACAGAAACCTATTTATGAGAAGGAAATGTTAGCAATACTGCATGCACTAAATAAATGGAGAACCTACCTAATGGAAAGAGACTTCAAGGTAAAAACTGATCATGATAGTCTTAAAAACTTTTTGGAACAAATAATATCTTCAGAAGAGTAGCAAAAATGGGTCACAAAGATGTTGGGTTATGACTTTGAAATAATCTACAAAAAAGGAAGCTAAAATGTTGTTGCAGATGCACTCGAAAAAAAGAATGAAGAGGTGAAAGCATTGCTTTGTGCTATTTCTATTATCCAACCAGATTGGATAACCGAAGCAAGGGATGAATGGAAGAAGGACGAAGAAGTGTGGACACTCATTCAAAAGTTGCAGCAAGATCCTAGTACATCTGATACATTTAGTTGGAAAAATGATTTCTTATGGTACAAAGATCGCTTATATCTTTGTAAAAATTCCCAACTAAAACAGAAGATTCTTTTGGAATTGCACACTTCTCCTTTAGGAAGACACTCAGGATTTTTAAAAACTTACCACAGGGTGAAGAAATAATTTTTTTGGGATGGCCTTAAATCTAATATTCAAAATTTTGTGGCGGAATGTTTGGTTTTCCAGCAAAATAAAGTGGAGACAATTAAGACTCAGTTCCCATGCCTCTTTATCTATTCCAAGTCAACGTTGGGAGGAGATTTCAATGGATTTTATCACAGGTTTACCTAAGTCTGAAGGAAGGAGTGTCATCATGGTGGTAGTTGATAGACTTACCAAGTATGCACACTTTTGTGCATTATCTCATCCATTTAAAGCGAGTACAGTTTCTACCGCATTTATGGAAACAATTCAAAAGCTACATGGAAACCCAAAGATTATTTTAAGTGACAGAGATCCCATTTTTACTCGAAATTTTTGGACGAAATTATTTTCTTGTTTGGGTACTAAACTAGCTCATAGCTCATCTTACCATCCTCAATCCGATGAGCAAACTGAGATAGTGAACAAATGTTTGGAAGGATATCTTTGTTGTCTTGTATCTGATAAAAAAACACAATGGGTCAAGTGGCTACCTCTAGCTGAATGGTGGTATAGCACTTCCTTCCATACTGCAGCAAAAATGACCCCATTTATGGCACTCTGTGGATATCTTCCAACGTTCATCACATCATCTTTAAGAGAAAATTCTAAGGTTCAAGCAGTGGAAGATCACATCGAGTATCAACAACAAGTTCTCCAACTCTTAAAGGATAACCTAAATTTGGCACAAAATTGAATGAAACAACAAGAAGATCAACATCGCAGCGAGAGAATTTTTGATGTAGGAGACTGGGTATTTTTACGGCTACAACCATACAAACAAATGTCCCTCAAGCAAGCTAAGAAGGATAATAAATTATCGCCAAAGTACTATGGTCCTTACAAGGTGTTGCAAAAGATTGGTACTATGGCACAGAAATTGGAGCTTCCAGCTTCTTCACGAATGCATTCAATTTTCCATGTTTCATGCTTAAAGAAGGTTATAGGTGACAAACTTCTAGTTCAAACAATATTGCCAGAACTTGATGAGGAAGGAAAAATCATATTGGAACCTAAAGCTGTCACGGAAACAAGAACCCGATAGCTACGAAATCGATAATTTCAGAGTATCTCATCAAGTGGAAAAACTTACCCACTAAAGATTCCACATGGAAGGATGAGAATTTTATATAGAAGCATCCAGAGCTACTCAAGCGTTGAGGACAACACCTTTTTGAAGGAGAGGGGCATGTTAGGTCCCTACTAGTGTAGTCCCTTATTGTTGTTAGTGTAGCTCCCTTATTGTTATTGTTGTACCCCTGTAGCCCCCATATTGTTATTATTGTGCCCTTACATTATTATTGTTAGCTCAGCAAGGATTATATTGTGACCCCATGGACTCCTATATATAGAAAAGAGGTTTTGTCATTTGTATCATCCAAGAATTTTTCATTTATGTAATGTAAAGGAGGTTTCCCCCTCGAAGTGGATGATTTTTAATTCGTTGTCTCTCTTTTCTTCTATTTTGTGAGCTGGGTTCATAAAAATAACACACTATAATTGGGGAATAAGCAAGATAAAAGCTCGTAGCCTTGTCTAACTGTCAATGTACCTCCATGTTGTTATATACATAAAGTGGAATAGAGTCATCAAATAGAAGATGAAAGTAATTATCATCCCAAAAATTACAACTATCTAGATACGAATCAGTACAAGCATCCTCGAGAAAATACTAGACATATCATTCTTGAGCATGTGTTGCCATCATGTCAATGTATATGGACTCAAGATGATGAGTCTCTTGACATTTAGAGAAATTTTCTTGTAGCTTTCTCATTCCATTAGACCAATCTCAAGAAAAATATTTTAACAACCTTGCCGCATCCATGAGCGTAAGAGGGTGGAACTTGTGATGGTTGTAAAGTGTACTCAAATTTGATTGAAAGTATAACACGTCATCAAATTGAATAACTGAAAATCATCTTTCGAATGGTGCTATTATAATGGACATGAGAGGTCTAGGTTAAAAGTTATGAGCTTTGCAGTCCATGTAGTTGTCATGAAAGAACATTGAAATTCTCTAAATCAACGATATCTTGACCTCCCGAACTCCAATTGAGACATTTTTTCCCTTTTTCTTTTGAATTGGGTGATTGTTTGCAAGGAATTCAAAACTGCAACATGTTTTTACAAATTCGACCCATAAAGCTACATGAATTATTTATATGTTGTGGCCCTCATTTTTTCCTTAGAAAATTCCTCAATAAAAATAAAAATAAAATAATAAATCTACCACACTTTGGCCAAGGAAAGGGATTTAATACTAATTGTTTAATACCAAATATTTGGAAATAAAATCACATATGAAACATCCAAGAAGAAAATGGAAAGTATTCTCACTTCATTAATATAGAACACTTAATGTAGGACAACATCTTACAGTTGATCCTTTTACGAAAGGAATCCACTTATGTCCACTTACATGTTTAAGGGGGAAACTTTGTAATGAGTTAAGCTCAATTATAACAATCTTCCACGCGTCCTGTAATGAGTTATCCATCCTTATTTATAATTATCAAGAAACCTCTAAAAATTTCCAATCATAACATACTCCTAACTACCTACTGGACCTTCTTTAATGAGGTCCCATTACATTCATTCAAAATTAACTATCATAGTGGGTCTTATTTAATAATATATTGGACCTATTCCACCTTACATTGAATGGCCTCCACTATTATTATTATATTATCATTCCCCCTGGGTACCTCCATAGGCATCCCATATTACCCTCCTAGGCGCACTACAATTTAATTTAAATTTAGAGGTTCACCTTTGATACTTCTTGACTTTCCCTTTCATTGTTAATTTTAATCTTAAAATTAACCAACTACATTTTATTATGGATTAAACCATTGAGTGTACTTAATGACATAGCATTATGTTTAGAGTCATATATGTTGAAGCACCCTAAAATATATTGGTTAAACCCTTAAGTTTGAAAACTTGTTACAAAAGTGTTATGACATATTTGAATATATTATTTAATTAAAAAGTTTTAAATTGCATGAGGTTATAAATTCTCTTTATGATATATAGTTTGAGTGGGTGTAAGAGTGAAAATTGTGGGTTTTCTTCTTAAAGGTTATATGTGAAATTCTAGGAGGGGTAGGGTATGTACACGTGAGTAAGTTGTTTGTGCATATTTGTGTGGCACTAGCAAGGTACTAACACTCTCACTCTTAATTTCTTTTTTTCTTTAACCAAAACATAAATTTTATTCATATATTCAAAAGGTTACAGATGAGGCTAGTAGTAGTTACACAAAGTTGGTTGTTATGAAACCAGCTCACAAAATAGAAGAAAAGAGAGATCAACAACTTAGAAATCATCCACTTCAAGGGGGGAACCTGCTTTGCATTACATAAATGAACAATTTTTGGATGATACAAATGACAAAACCTATCTTCTATATATAGGAGTCTAAGGGGTTACCATATAACAATATGGGGACCACCTGTGCACAATAATAACAATAATGGGGCTACACCCATGGGACACAATAATAAAAATATGGGGACTACATGGGAACATTAATAACAATAATGGGGCTACACTAATAACAAAAAGGGGCTACACTAGTATTATAGGGACCTATCATGGCCCTCTCCTTCAAACAAGTGTTGTCCTCAACGCTTGATTATTTCTGGATGCTTCTGTATAAAATTCTCATCCCCCCATGTGGAATGTTCAACGGATAAGTTCTTCCACTTGCTGAGATACTCTGAAATTGATCGATTTAGTAGTTATTGATTTCTTGTTTCCGTGATTGCTTCAGGTTCCAATATGATTTTTCCTTCCTCTTCAAGTTCTGGAAATATTGTTTGAACTGGGATTTTGTCACCTATAGCCTTCTTTAAGCATGAAATATGGAAAACTGGGTCCACTCGGGAAGATGCAGGAAGCTCCATTTTGTAATCCATAGTACCAATCTTTTGCAACACCTTGTAAGGACCATAATACTTTGGCGATAATTTATTATCCTTCTTAGCTTGCTTGAGCGAAATTTATTTGTATGGTTGTAGCCATAAAAATACCTAGTCGCCTACATCAAAACTTCTTTGATTGCGATGTTGATTTGTTTGTTGTTTCATTCGATTCTGCACCACATTTAGGTTATTCTTTAAGAGTTGGAGAACTTGTTGTTGATGCTCGATGTGATCTTCCACTGCTTGATCATCCATATTAGCTTTCATTTCATCCTTCAAACCATCCACCTTAGCTTCCATGTTCGCTTTTAAACCATCTATGTCATCTTTGGTTGCTCTTTGTGAGAATGAAATTTTTTGCACTTCTTCCTCTTCATGCGTCATAGTAGAGATTTCTGAGGGATTAATGGGTGTGGAATTCTTTTTGGGAGGCATTATAGAACTCAATACTAATATCTATGCTTTAATATTCCCTTGCAATCACTTCAAATTGATTTTTCAAACAAAATTTATGCAATTTGTTTCTTTTTTTTAAATACAAACCATTTTCTTTCTTTTTAGGAGGTCTATATTGAACTTGATGTATCTCTGTGATTTTGGATCTTCAAGATTTGAAATTCGGTCTTGTAGTAGCACTTTGAGTCCTCTTTCCAATGCCACAGGTCAAACCTGATTTGGATTCTTCAAGACAGAGTTATGTCCAATCTCCCACAATGACCTAATTATGGACTAGTTCAATAGAGAAAAATTGTACGATGGGCCATGTGTCACTGTTTTGTCCTTCGGCTCTAAAATCGATACAAAAGAAACTATAGTTCATGCGATTTCGAGCACTTTTTACAGAATTTAAATCAGCTTCATGAAACAAAAGTTGTGACAATTTTCCCAAGTTCGCGTCTTTGAGATGAAATTCTGGAGCCTGCAAAAACCCTAACTTCCTATGATCATATCTTCGAAAATATAGTGAATCCAAATTTGAAATTTTTACACAATGTTCCTCCAGATTTCGGCTCAAATGGGTTTTTTTCTCTCTTTTGAACCTTCTTAGAAAAAAAATTATAGCGAAAATTCCACGATGACCTATTTGAAGCAGCGAAACCCTAGAATTCAAAGCTCTGATACCAAATGTTATGAAACCAGCTCACAAAATAGAAGAAAAGAGAGATCAACGACTTAGAAATCAGCCACTTCGAGGGGGAAACCTCCTTTACATTACATAAATTAACAATTCTTGGGTGATACAAATAACAAAACCTATCTTCTATATATAGGAGTCTAAGGGGTTACCATATAACAATATGGGGACCACCTGGGCATAATAATAACAATAATGGGGCTACACCTATGGGGCACAATAATAACAATATGGGGACTACATGGGTATACCAATAAAAATAATGGGGCTACACTAATAACAATAAGAGGCTACACTAGTATTATAGGGACCTAACATTGGTTCAAAGATATTTAGCACACATAAACAAATGTCCAAGGTTACAAAAAGAAGCTTACCATGGATTAAGAAGTATATGTCCCAAGTTTGCCTACAAGTGGTCTACTTCACAAAAACAACTAACAACTTAATAACACATCAATACAAAAAAGTTAACAATGGACATGAATCCCATATGCTTCTTCTTGGATGTCATTAGACTTAGGGGTGTTCTACTTCTCAATTTATGCTGGGTCCTTCAACTGTTGGATTATCTCCTCCTCTTTGAACTCAACTTGGAATGAATTCTCTAAATCCTTATTCTTTGAATCCCTGGAGAGCGTATCCTTTCGAAGATTAAGAGCTATATTACAGAGGATATTACAATATACCTTAAGGATATCAATCATTTTCTTCCGTTGGACTAAAAAACCCATGATGTTTGCTTGTTAATTGATGCATATATGCTCATCCTCATTGAACTTAGAAGCCACAAAGAACAACAAGCTCTTATTGGACTAGATAAAGTCATTTCTCTTCAAAACTCCTACACATCTCTATTCTCCATGCTAACCAATCCTACATAGTGAAGCTAATGTAGTGTTGATATTTGTAGCAGCGGACAAGTATTTTTGCTTTGGCTAGGTTTCAAGCATGCAGGAATCGTTCAAAGCCTCTTTAGGAAACATGCTTAATTTATTAAGTTGACATCTCTTATGATTTTTCTAAGAATAACTTAGGAAAATCACATTAATTGAGTAAATAAATCAATGTTTCCTATTGAGCTAGGGAAGTCTAAGGAAAAACAAATTATTTACTTTAGTGACTTAGATTTGATATCAACCATTAATCTCAAATGGGTTAGGATTTAATCTTAGCCATCCATCACTTTGGAGATTAGGGTTAGTGATTTAGCTCAATAAAGAATTATAAAAGACAGCCAAAGGAGAGGAGAAAGACAACAAGAGGTGAAAAAATAATTTCATCTAGATGTCTAGTGACGAAAGAAAAAGAAAGAGAAATTATGCAGCAAGGAATTCACCCTAATGCAGTACATCACTATTTGCAAGGTTGCGGCCTCACACATGGCATCACAATCGTACAATGCATGCATATCAGTCACACATGCATACATGTTGAGCTTCAACTTGCATGTGTGCATTGTACATGTTCAATGAGCGTGCAATGAGCAGGGTTTGGCGATGAGGGGTTTGTCAGGATTTTCTAAGGGTTGTATAGGCGCCCAATAATTTTCAAAAATTTGTTTTAGTTTGAATTTGTCTCATGAGGGATATTTTCCTAGTTAGGGAGCCCTCACTGTTCTAAGAATAGAAAAGTGAATATTAGTTGGAGGGAAATTTTTTGGTGTGATTGATTTCCCGTGTTTGCTTCTGCCATTTAATTTTATGCTTTAAAATTATAGTGTGTTTTCTTTCATTAATTGCAAATATTTTTTTTTTCCTAAGTTATAAAAATTACTAGGAATTAAAACCATATCTACAATTAAGAAATTAACATGGTATCGTAGAATCAACTCTAAAAAGGGAAAATCAAAATTCATACAAGTTTATAGCAGTTATAAATTTCCAATAATGGATTTTTCAGTAAAATTTATGATTTAGGAGGTGGTTACAATTGGGCTAATATTTGATGATAGATTGGAGTATGAATCAAACTTCATTCCATAGAAGGAGAAGGTTACATTGATATTAATGGAGAATGGCTTATGAAAGTTTGCTAACACTAAGCTCACCTCGCTTATAGATGCTACTGAATTGGTAATCAAGAACTAGAAATATGTGAAAGCCAGGAGGATGGTATTGGATGTGGTGAATGATCATGTGATTCCTTGCCTATCTAAGAAGACAAAAAGGAAGATGTTGGAGGCTCTAATGAAGCTTTATCAAAGCAATAACATAAAAAGGAAGATAGTGTTGAGAAAAAACTCATGAACACCAAGATGACTAGATTAGATTCCATGACCAATTATCACAATAATATCAATCAGGTACGTGATGAGTTGGTAGCAGTTGCGGAGATTGTGACAAATGAAGAGATGGTAAGAATGACCCTGAATGGCTTCACTAAGCCATGGGTTCCTTTCATTAAGGGCATAATTTCATGAGAGCATCTTTCTAATTGGGATAAGCTATGGGATGATTTTGTGCGGGAGCAGATTCAGGAGCAATCTCTAGGAGGCCAACAAAAGGGTGATTACGAAAACCTTTCCCTTACCAACTAGGCAAGAAAGGGAAAAGGGAAGGTTAAGAAAAATATAGGTGGAGACGCTACTTCATGGGATGGGAAGAAGAAGGATATAAGAAGAGTATAATTATTTGCGCGCCATAAGAGTGAGAATTATGCTTCACAGTGTCCAAACAAGAAGGGTAGTGGAAAATCTCAACAGGTAGCAATATCTATAGATACTCAAGTCAATGAGTTCGTTGCAAAGTTCAAGGAGTTCTCCCTAGTATGTTGCCTTTCTAGCACAATCCAAGGGTGCCTGGTTTGTAAATAGTGGTGCTTCTCGCACATGATGAGATCATGAGAGATATTCACTAATTTTTCAGAGGATTTAGATATGCATATGGAGCTTGGAAACTATGCAAGTATTGTGTACATGAAATTGGGACCATTTTGTTTCAATTGGAATTAGGAGGTTCTCTAAAGGTGAAGAATGTGTCGTTTGTTCCAGGGCTAGTGAAGAATTTACTCTCTGTTTCAATTATAGAGGACGAGGTTATATCTCATTCAGCTGAGAAATTCTAGCTTTGAATCAAACGAGTGATCGAAGGCAAAGATAATTATTTGTACATGCTAAAGGCTCAACCCGTACAAGCCCTATTTCATGACAATGACAACTTTTGTGAGCTTTGGCACAAAAAGACAGGTCACTTGCATCATAAAGTGTTTCCCATACTAAATAAGATTGTCACTAGTATTTTAGAGTTCAACATAGAACAACAAGGAGTGTGTAAGGGATGCGCCCTTTGCAAGTATGCCAAGGCTACTTTTCCAAGCAACAAGAGTAGGTCCAAGGGGATCTTGAACTAGTACATACAAATGTGTGTAGTCCAATGTCAATAGCATCTCTGAAGGGTTCCAGTTACAATGTGACCTTCATCATTGATTTCTCTACGAGGATGTGGATTTTCTTCAAGAGGACCAAGGATGAGGTATTTAGTTCATTACCAGACCTGAAGGTTCTCATGGGGAATTAAATAGGGAGGAGGATCACTTAAGGTTCTTGTGGAGAATTAGATAGGAAGGATTCTCGAGGTCAAATAATTTGGGTGAGTATACCTCCAACGGCTTCAAAATTTTCTGCAAGGAGGCAAGGATCAAGAGAAATCTAACAATATTATACAACCCACAGAAGAATGGGGTTGTTGGAAGGAAGAATCAGGCCATGATTGGAGATGCCAAGACAATGATTCATGGCCAGGATCTGCCCATGTTCCTTTGGGTGGAAGCATTCAATATGGAAGTGTATGTACAAAACAATTGTCCACATAAAGTCTTAGGATACAAGACTCTAGAAGAAGCATGCTTTGGAGTAAAGCCGGAGATTGGCCATTTTTGAATGTTTGGTTGTCTAGTATATGCCCATGTACCAACGGAGAAGAGGACAAAGCCAGAGCACTCAACAAATAAAGGAAATTTTGTGGAGCATAACACGACTTCAAAGGCATACATATTTTTCATTCTAGGGCAGAGGAAGACCATAATAAGCTGAGATGTCATGTTTGAGGAGGGTCAGGCGTTCAAGAAGTCACATGAGCCCCTTCCAATAGAGACATAAGACAAGGAGTAGTCAACTCCTAATATTGAGGAGATTGCATCGTGACCCATAACAAGGATTCGGTCTTCAAGTCAGAAGGAGGAGTTTGAAGCTCCTTTTAATTCTCGATGGCTAAAGAAGACATCAAGGGATGCTTATGAGCATGTGGAAGCTCCTAAGAACATATTTAGGAACAGTATACCACCAAGGTAGTTTTGTGATTATAATCATTGTCATGAGTAACATCATTGTTTATGATTCTGCCAGCTTTGAGGAGGACACAAACCAACAAGTTGAGAGCGATGCCATGATGGAGGAGTATCATCCTATTATGAAGAATGATGTTTTGGACATAGTTACAAGACTAAAGGGGAAATCGTGGTGAGCTCCAACTGGATATTCAAGATCAAGCATGTTGTGGAAGGCACCATAGAGAAGTACAAGGCAAGGTGTGTGGCAAGAAGGTTCTCCCAAAAGGGAGTGGAATATGAGGATACTTTTGCTCTAGTCATCAAGTTTACTTCCATTTAGGTTGTCATATGTATTTCCTCGGTAATGGGGTGTAAGATACATTAGATGGATGCGAAGATTGCATTCATCAATGGAGCTATTGAGGAGGAGGTGTACATTGAGAAGCCTCAAGGTTTTGAGATTCATGGGATGGATTCTTGTGTACGTAGCCTGAAGAAAGCCTTATAAGGACTCGAGTAGGCATTGAGGGAGTGGCACTTAAGGATTGATGGTTACTTGTTGAGTAGGGATTTACCAAGAGTGAGGCACATTCTAAATTGTACTTTACACTAGTTGGAGATGATCAACTCATCTTAGTGATGTATGTGAATGACTTATTTCCCATGGGAGCGGAGAAGCTCATTTCTATGAGAAAATAGGAGTCAATATGAAGGACATCAACATGAAGCATTATTCCTTGGGGTTAGAGGTGTGGCGAAAAATAAGCGAGATCTTCCTTGGAAAAGGAAAATATGCAGTTACAAGGAGATTGGGAACGGTGGGAACGGTGGATAGTAGAGTTATGCCTACACCTATGATAACCAATTTGAAGAGGCTAAGTGCTTTAATTTTAGAGTTGGTGGTACCGATTTTCCAGTAGCAAACAAGACTAGAGAATTTTAGTTTTTAAGTTCCTGTGGTTATCATCTTCTGAAGAGCTTCCCGGATTATCCACAGTATCAAGAAACATTTGTCGAAATTTCGAATCCCAACGGGAATCCATCTTCAAGACAATGGAATGAAGAAGTTGAAGAAGGTTTTAATTCATTAATAGTGAAGAAGGGTATGACAGGAGCCGACCAGAGAAATTTATTTTTCAATTTTTAATTTTAATTATAAATTTTATTTTTTAATTTAATACAAAAAACCAATAATTTTTATTACCAAATTTTATTACCAATTTTTAATATTTTATTTCCAATTTTAATAATTTAATAATATGAATTAATTTTATTTTTATTTTAATATCAATCATTTATAAAAGTAAAAATAAACTAATTATTTACTAATAAGTATTAACATTTATTTAAAAATGTAAATAAATATTAATACAACAAATAATTTATTTTATTTTATTTCATTTCATTAATTATGTTTATTATTTAATCTAATAAATAATATTAAAATTAATTTATGAATTAATTTAATTTTTATTTTAATATCAATAATTTATAAAAATAAACTAATTATTTAAATATTAACATTTATTCAAAAATGTAAATAAATATTAATACAGTAAAAAATTATTTATTTTATTTCATTAATTATGTTTATTATTTAATCTAATAAATAATATTAATTTATGAATTAATTTTAATTTTATTTTAAAATCGATAATTTATAAAAATAAACAAATTATTTACTAATAAGTATTAACATTTATTTAAAAATGTAAATAAATATTAATACAGTAAATAATTATTTATTGTATTTCATTAATTATGTTTATTGTTTAATCTAATAAATAATAGTAAAATTAATTTATGAATTAATTTTAATTTTATTTTAATATCAATAATTTATAAAAATAAACTAATTATTTACTAATAAGTATCAACATTTATTTTAAAATGTAAATAAATATTAATACAGTAAATAATTATTTATTTTATTTTCATTAATTATGTTTATTATTTAATCTAATAAATAAAATTAATTTGTGTTAGGAGGATAAATTAGGTTTAAGTAGTTGCTAATAATAATTATTAATTAATTAATTAATTTTTATTTTATAGACAAAATAAAAATTAATTAATGAGAATAATTATTAAAAGTAAGTTCCTTAATTATTAAAACGACATTAAAAGAAGAGATACAAACCTGATACCATTTACCTAAAAAACTATACCTAGGAGGATTGTGCTTTCGAGGAACAAATTTTTCGAAGAAGAGGACGCCAACTGTCGCTAATTTCACATCCCCCATCCCTATTAAGGTTATCTAGATGTTTTATAATCTCAAGGGCCTCTCTTACTTTTCTTCTTTGATAGTGATCTTCTCTTGCAATGATCTTTGCATCTTCAAGACGCACTTGGTGTTTAGTTTTCGAAGAGTGTTCCGCAAGGGCAGAGGTGCGCAATCATTCATACTTAATATCGGCTCCGTGCTCTTTGAGTCGTTTCTGAAGTGAACGCCCGGTTTCACCAATATAACTTTTCCTGCACGAACAATCAATTTTGTACACTCCTTTAAGTTGTTCCGGGCTTATAGCATCTTTAACTAATCACATTCTTTGTCTAATAGTCCCTGTTGTTGAAAATTGTGTGAAAATATCATTCTTCCTCAGAACCTTGGCGATTTTATCAGTAACACCCTTAATGTATGGTAGAAAAACCCTTCCCCCCTTTCCTTGAGGTTCATGGCGCTTTTGAGGTAAGATCGAGCCCTCAGCTCTTTTTAGGGCCTTTTTGATATCTCTTTCTTTATAACCCAAATCCCTAAAAACAGACGACAAGTGACTGATTTCTTTGTTAAGGTGTTCAGCATCAGATATCCTCATGGCTCTAACGGCAAGGGTATTAAGGACACCAAACTTCTGAGCTGGATGATGGTAGGACTTGGCATGGAGATAACTATCAGTATGGGTTTTCTTCCTAAATACACGGTACCCTAGTGTTCCATCCTCATTCCTAATGACAAGAACGTCCAGAAAAGGAATGTACCTATTTACTTTAGTCTCCATAGTAAACTTAATTTATGAGGAAAAGCAGTTCAGGTAATTAAAAAACCCTTCCAGATTCTCCTTCCCATAAGCCCACTTTATGTTGGTGTCGTCAACAAATCTTTTCCACCAATATGGTTTTAAGGGATATGAGGCAAGGGCATTTTTCTCAAAGTGTTCCATATATAATTTGGTGACAATAGGGGATAGCGGAGATCCCATTGCGACCCCTGATACCTGCTCGTAGAATTCCCCTTGGAAGCTGAAGAAAGTGGAACGTAGGCAAATTTCCGCAAGCTTGGCTGTTCCTGGATCAGTGACTTCTTTAATGACTTGAATTGCCTCATCTAAAGGAATATTAGTGAAGAATGATACCATATCAAAACTGACCAAAATTTCGCTCTCCTCCATCCTCTGATCCTTAATGAGCTTGACAAAATCATTCGAGTCCTTTATGAAAGAGTCAGTGTTCCCAACAAGGGGCTTTAGGATCTTGGCAACATATTTCGCCAACTCATAGGTGGGGGATCCTATGGTATTGACAATCGGTCTAAGGGGGATTCCATCTTTATGGATTTTGGGTAATCCATAAATCCTGGGCACGACATCACATGAAGGGGCAACTTCTTCTTTAACTTGTCATCCAGCCCTAAATTCTTGATCGATTTCTTGTTCATCCCAACTCAATGAAATAGGATTTGTTCCTATCAGCAATTCGTTGTTCAGTAATTATGGAATTTCAAACTCCGGCTGTGATGATTTTTGCATGAACATAGAACATAACTCAACTGCTGGTCCATCGTCGAAGAAACTAGTTCGATACATCATCAAGTATCTGCTCTCCCTCGGGGATTACGCCTCTTCTCCCAAGTTGTTGTCTCCAACGATGATGTGAAGTTACAAAGAAATTCCGATTTCCTCTGTATCAATTGACAACAACAAATCCGAGGCTGCAGACATGAATGATTCTCCTTCTGCTGCATATTCAGTGGTGGACAAACGTGCTAGGTTTCGGAATTCGGTTATTACAGACATCGTTAATACCTCTATCGTTGATGCCTTGGTCAATACCTTGGTCAACGACAATGTCACCAGTCTGGATCGTAGCAAATCTCTTAACCTTTGTGTTAAGGATGGACATTGGTTTTTGCGGGTTGGGCATAACCGTGAACTAAACCATAGTAAGCCTTATATTAATAATAATAACCATAAGCATTCTATGGTTTACAATAAGAAAGAAGGTAAGAGGGAAAGCCCTATGATTTTTGCGAATATTGGCCCTTCTGTCAATAACTTAAAAGATGATGCCATCGAAAGGTTGGGACATCAACCCTTTAACAAGAATAATAAAAAAGTTGTTAATTTATCCTCTATAGAGCTAGGTCAAGGTTCCATCAATATTCTTAGCAAGGGCTTAGGTTTTGCAGTTGCACCCAAGGGCATCCCAAATGAAAGAATTTTGTGTAGCATTGAGGAAGGGATTGAAGGTTTAGCTCTCGATGATAAAGAAGCATTAAGACAAGAATGCTCCCTTATTTTGAAGAAAGCTAGAACTCCGAGAAGCAACCTAAGTAAGGAAGAGCTTATTGCTCTCAAGGCTCTACCCAATAATGACAACATTGTGATACTAAAAGCCGACAAGGGTGGTGCTGCTGTTGTTCTGGAAAAGGTCGATTATATAAGAAAAATGAAAGAGCATCTTGATTCCAGTAGCTACAAGAAACTTAACTCCAACCCCATGCCCAAGGTATTAAGAGAAGTCAAGAAAGCGATCAAGAATTCAGGGTTGGATGACAAGTTAAAGAAGAAGTTGACCCCTTCATGTGATGTCGTGCCCAGGATTTATGGATTACCCAAATCCATAAATATGGAATCCCCCTTAGACCGATTGTCAATACCATAGGATCCCCCACCTATGAGCTGGCGAAATATGTTGCCAAGATCCTGAAGCCCCTTGTTTGGAACACTGACTCTTTCATAAAGGACTCGAATGATTTTGTCAAGCTCATCAAGGATCAGAGGGTGGAGGAGAGCGACATTTTGGTCAGTTTTGATGTGGTATCATTATTCACTAAGATTCCTTTAGATGAGGCAATTCAAGTCATTAAAGAAGTCACTGATCCAGGAACAGCCAAGCTTGCGGAAATTTGCCTACGTTCCACTTTCTTCAGCTTCCAAGGGGAATTCTATGAGCAGGTATCAGGGGTTGTGATGAGATCTCCGCTATCCCCTATTGTCGCCAACTTATATATGGAACACTTTGAGAAAAAAGCCCTTGCCTCATATCCCTTAAAACTAGATTGGTGGAAAAGATTTGTTGACGACACCAACATAAAGTGGGCTCATGGGAAGGAGAATTTGGAAGGGTTTTTTAATCACCTGAACTCCATTTCCTCAAAAATTAAGTTTACTATGGAGACTGAAGTAAATAGGTGCATTCCTTTTCTGGACGTTCTTGTCATTATGAATGAGGATGGAACACTAGGGCACCGTGTATTTAGGAAGAAGTTTGGTGTCCTTAATACCCTTGCCGTTAGAGCCATGAGGATATTTGATGATGAACACCTTAACGAAGAAATCAGTCACTTGTCGTCTATTTTTAGGGATTTGGGTTATAAAGAAAGAGATATCAAAAAGGCCCAAAAAAGAGTTGAGGGCTCGATCTTACCTCAGAAGCGCCATGAACCTCAAGGAAACGGGGGAAGGTTTTTTCTACCATACATTAAGGGAGTTACTATTAAAATCGCCAAGGTTCTAAGGAATAATGATATTTTCATACACTTTTCAGCAACAGGGACTATTAGACAAAGAATGCAATCAGTTAAAGATGCTATAAGCCCGGAACAACTTAAAGGAGTGTGCAAAATTGATTGTTCGTGCGGGAAAAGTTATATTGGTGAAACCGAGCGTTCACTTCAGAAATGACTCAAAGAGCATGGAGCCGATATTAAGTATGAACGATTGCGCACCTCTCCCCTTGCGGAACACTCCTTGAAAACTAAACACCAAGTGTGTCTTGAAGATGCAAAGATCATTGCAAGAGAAGACCATTATCAAAGAAGAAAAGTAAGAGAGGCCCTTGAGATTATAAAACATCCAGATAACCTTAATAGGGATGGGGGATGTGAAATTAGCGACAGTTGGCATCCTCTTCTTCGACAAATCTGTTCCTCAAAAGCACAATCCTCCCAAGTATAGTTTTTCAGGTAAATGGTCTCAGGTTTGCCTCTCTTCTTTTAATGTTGTTTTAATAATTAAAGAACTTACTTTTAATAATTATTCTCATTAATTAATTTTTATTTTGTATATAAAATAAAAATTAAATAATTAATTAATAGTTATTATTAGCAACTACTTAAACTTAATTTATCCTCCTAACACAAATCAATTTTATTTATTAGATTAAATAATAAACATAATTAATGAAATAAAATAAATAATTATTTACTGTATTAATATTTATTTACATTTTTAAATAAATGTTGATACTTATTAGTAAATAATTAGTTTATTTTTATAAATTATTGATATTAAAATAAAAATAAAATTAATTCATAAATTAATTTTAATATTATTTATTAGATTAAACAATAAACATAATTAATGAAATAAGATAAATAATTATTTGTTGTATTAATATTTATTTACATTTTTAAATAAATGTTAATACTTATTAGTAAATAATTAGTTTATTTTTATAAATTATCGATTTTAAAATAAAAATAAAATTAATTCATAAATTAATATTATTTAGTAGATTAAATAATAAACATAATTAATGAAATAAAATAAATAATTATTTACTGTATTAAAATTTATTTACATTTTTTAATAAATGTTTTTTTTTTACAAAAACGGATATGGATTTATATTAGATATTGGCCAAAATGCCTTTCACCAGTTACAATAGGTCGGGCATAGCCCTTAAACTTTCTTCCACTAACTGATCATAGGCCCCAAAATTTGGAGATCCACGTTTTTTACTCGAGACTAGAGAATCTATCTCCGTTATTTTTCCTATCTTAAATGTACAAACAAACTGTTTCAGTATAATGCAGTAAAACATAAATATATTTTATGGTATGGAGTCCCACTCCTCAATTCCGTCTTTCAAGAGAGAGCCAGCGGGAAGTGGCACCGCCCTATTGGCTTCCATATCAGCATCTTTATTGTTCCCCCTCAATACATGAAAGAAATTTGCAGTCTGAAAAGCTTTCACCAGAATTCTGATTCTTGAAATCACTCTTGCCAATCTAAGATCTGCAGGAGAAGAATCCTCCAATAAGACTTTAATAATGGACTGAGAATCTCCTATAATATTAACATCTAAGAGACCAAAGGCCTTTGCTTGCTTGAGACCTTGAAGAAGTGCCAAGGCTTCAGCTTGAATGCTGGTGGATTGTCCTAATCCCCAAGTGAACTTAGTCACAATTCTGCCCTCCTTATTCTTTATAACTCCTCCTGCCCCAGCCAATCCGGGGTTGCCTTTCGCTACCCCATCGAAGAACAGAGTGTATCTGGATTTCCTGATGAGCAAATCAGATAGGTCATTCTCCTTCCCTCTGAATTGCCACTCTTTTGTATCCTTATGTTGCCTTGTTTCTCCAGAGAATTGGAGATCCAACGAGGCACCCCAGTCTAAGTCTTACTGACTTAGGTTCGAGTCCGACAAGTGCTCCCCCAAACTTTCTTTCCATAGACTTTTTATTTTGATGATGGTGAACTGCGGATTTAAGCTTTCATCTCTGAAGACTCTTCTGTTTCTCTCAAGCCAGATTTGCCAGCAGATGAATTTCGGCAAGGAGAGCCATGCAGCTTTAAAATTTTCATTTTTTGGGAGCGTTCTGGGTAGAAGTTTCGCCAGTTTGCAAATAAGTCAGAGTTAGACGTAGGTAAGACGAATTCTATTTTCCAATGGCTCAAGAGGTTCTGCCAGTTTTCTTTTGAGTATTTGCAATCCAAGATAATGTGCTGGGCGTTCTCTTCACTGTCACAACACAAGTGGCATCGTGAGGGACCTTGGAACCCTTTCTTCTTTAATCTGTCTTCTGTTAAAATTCCTTTGTGGCATAACATCCAGCAGAATGAGTCAACTTTTGGCATGGTTTTGTAATTCCAAAGCCCCTTCCACATAGCAGGGTCTGGAGGGACGTGTGGACGATCTTGGAGGATTTTATACCCCTGCGCAACAGTATATAGCCCTGGGGCGGCTCCCCAACCACGGACGTCCTTCCTTCCAACGCGCATAGGCGCCTTACTGTTCAGCAGAGTGAGAAGGAGATCGCGTTCTTGTATCAGCTCTGGAGGAACAGGCGGAAGACTCCATCGCAGCTAGTTGCTGCCAGCCCACATCGTAATGTCCCATAGTGAAACGCAACCTGCTCTGTCCAGCCACGATCACAGCGCTTGCAGAGAACTGTAGCTCGATAATGGGGGATGCATCATGATGCTGTCGTCCCATATCCTGACTTCTTTGCCGTTGCCAGGTATCCAATACGCTCTGTCTCTAATTAAAGGAGCTACTTTGTGACAGAGTTTGATCAATTGCGATCCTGAGGTGGGCAGTGAGGTTTCCAGGCATCTTTTCCGCTTCCCCGTGAAATACTTCCTCCATAAATCTCTTTGCGCCCAACGTGGGTGTGGACCAATGATTCTCTAGAAAATCTTGGCTCCCATGGCTGTGTTTTAGAGGCTGAGATCTTTGAAATTTAGGCCTCCTTCATTCTGAGGCTTACAGATATTCTCCCAGCTTACCAAAGGGATTTTCCTGTCATTGTGATTGCCACCTTTCCAAAAGAATTTGCGTATGAAGGCTTCCATTTTCTTGATGATTCCAATGGGAGCTAGGATTACAAAGAATTGAAAGATGGGGAGACTACTGAGAACGGATTTGATGAGGACAGTTTTGCCGGCAAGGTTTAACCATGAGAATCCCCACGCTTGAATTTTTGCCTTGAATTTATCCAATAGAGGGATCCAGTCTCTGCTGTAAGCTAGTTTACGGAAGATAGGAAGGCCCATATAGGTAAAAGAGGTCCAACTGAGGGAGGCAGAAAAGCCAAGAATTCTGGTGATGGCAGAAAGAATGGAGGCAAATATATTCCAACAAAAAAACTTTGCATTTACCTTTGTTTAAACTGTTGCCTGTAGCTTCATTGTAATCATCCAGAACCTCCTTGAACTTTAAGGCGGATCTGACAGAGGTAGCCCCTAACAAGAGGGTATCATCAGCAAACAAAGTATGATTTACATTTTTTACCCCTTTGGTTATGTTGAGCCCCAGGATCTCTTGATCAACCAATTTCTGATCTAGATAGAAGCTCAGGACAGAAACATGGAGGACAAAGAGAAGCGGAGAGAGGGGGAAACCCTGCCTAAGCCCTCTTGAAGCTTTGAAAAAGCCAGCTGCTCTCCCGATCACCAAGGGAGCGATCCAGGGATCGACAATACAAGCACGGATCCAATTGATAATGCCCATTCCAAAGCCAAATTTATGCAAGACTTCCCAAAGAAAACTAAGTCTGACACGATCAAAAGCATTTGCCAAGTCTAGTTTAACTACCATACCTTTCTCTTTGCGGAGTTGGCTCGAATGAATCGCCTCTTGCACTAGGATGAAATTGTCAGCAAGTTGTCTCCCCTGAACAAACCCGCCTTGATTCTTCAGAATGATGGTTGGGAGGATGCCTTTTAGCCTATTTTCAATCACCTTTGTGATTAATTTATATCCAATATTACAAAGAGAGATGGGGTGGAACCGATTAAATTATTTAGCGCCCTTTTCCTTGGGTATGAGGGCAAGGAAGGCAGAGTTAGCGCTGCCCCCTATTTTCTGGCAATTTTGAGATTTCAAGATCATTTTGTAGAGGTCTTTCTCCATAATCTGCCAACAGGTTTGGAGGAATCTTGCAGTGAAGCCATCCGGGCCTGGGGCTTTGTCGGGCTCCATGTCGGTGAGAGCATCTTTTATTTCTTTTATAGAGATCTTAGCTTCAAGATGCTGATTCATTAAAGGGGAGATCTTAGGAGGAACCGCCTCCAAAAATTTAGAGTTTGGGTCAGTCACTCCCTCTTCTCTGTACAGATTTTTAAAGTGATTGAAAGCTGCTCTCTTTATGCTCCCAAAGTCTTTGTGAGTCGAGTTACCTTCTTTGATTTCTGCAATAGAATTGAAGCTCTTTCTAGCTTGAGCTTGTTTATGAAAGAAGGCAGAGTTTCTGTCTCCCGCTTTAAGCCATAAAATCCTAGACTTTTGTCTCCAATGCTCTTCCTCCGAAAGGCAGGCTTTATGGAAGATTTGCTGAAGCTCAACTTCCTTATCTAACACTTCTTTAGTGATTTCTACATCTTCACTTTGAGCATGATGTTGAGCAACTCTGTCTTGGGCCTACTTTCTCTCTTTTGCAGGGGTGGGGAGAGATTTGGCCCATGATTTAAGAACAACTTTCAGTCTTCTAAGTTTTTCTTCCCAGATGAAGAAAGGTGAACCCTTCACTGGAAATTTCCAATTGTCCTGAACCAAATTTAGGAACTCAGGATCCTTGACCCAAAGAGGATTGAATCTGAAAGGTATGGGGCCAAGATCCTTGTGATCCAACATCTCAAGCATAATAGGCTTATGATCTAAAACACTGCAAGGGAGGATATGCAATCTGGATTCTAAGCCCAACAAAAGAAAAGAACTCTGCACCAAACATCTATCAAGTCTAGCAGCAATGTGACTGGGGCCTATTCTTTTATTGGACCAGGTGTACTTACCATTTTTTGGGGGGATATCGAGCAAATCCCAGTCCCGCATGGGATCCTCCACCCACTCCCTTGCTAGGTCCCTTATGATTGTGCCTCCTCGCTTTTCCTCCATGCGCAGAGTGAGATTTAGATCACCCGCAATAATGATGTTTTCCAAGTTCTCTAACTCCGACAGATGTCTGACGGAGTCCCAACACTCCCTTTTCTCCCCTATATTTTCTGGGACATAGACATTAAAAAGGAAAAATGTCTCCCTCGAGTCCACAGGTTGTAGCTTCAGGAACAGCCAGTGGGTATTGTGTATCTCAGTGACCAACCTATACTTGAGAGGATTCCAGAGAGAGCCCAGCCCCCCAGAGGCTCCCCGTGCTGAAACTGCTTAGCCTTTGCTTCCCTTCCAAATTTTTTTACTGGTTTGGAGAAACTCATTGTCCTCCATTTTGGTCTCCTGGATCAGAAGAATATCTGGGGCTTTTCTTCTTATAAGGCTTCTCGTTGCTTCTTCTTTCACTTTACTCCCCATTCCTCTGCAATTCCAGGAGACAATCTGCATCATTTATTTTTATGATGATGGGCTCCCGTGGAACCCTGTGCCTGCTTTTTAGATATCTTCAGATTTTTGCCAAGGAGTTTCTCCAGAGTTGGCTGACTACCCTGAAGCTTGTCTTTGTAAGTTTCCTGATCTCTCTTTTCTCTAGCAGTTTTGCGGCCCCTTGCTGATCTTCTGACCGATGTCTGCGTATCTCCTATTTCTCCTTCTTCCTCTGACTCCTCCGAGTCATGTTCCTCCTCGGAGGCTTCTGTTTGCTTATCCTTATTTCTTGCTGTGGCACTTTCTTCAGGTCTTGATCCTGCTGAGATCATTTTTTCTGAGGGTTTATCTTGCCTATCCTCTTCCTGTGGAACCTCTTCTTCAGAGCTTAAGAACTCATACCTATTTTTTTGACTTTCTGGCGGAGGTACATTTTGGGCGGAGGTAGGCTGGGGGCCTTGGCCATTTGGGGCCCTAGATTTCTTGTGAGAGGTCTTTGGTCGCTTAACTTGATTCCAACCATCTTCCTTTCCTTTCTCTGATTCCCCTTTGTTTGGACACCCTCTTGCAAAATGACCGTAGATGTGACATTTACGACATTTGAAAGGGAGCTGCTCATAGTCCAACACTTGCACATGCATCCAACTGCCAACCTTTATTTTGATAGCCTCCGGGAGTCCCACCTCTAAGTCCACCTCGACACAGATTCAGGCGCAATCATACTGATCATTGTTGTTTGCTCTGTCAATGAAATTTCCCAATGCATTGCCTATGTGCTTGAGGGAATCCCAGTTCCAACAGTGCACTGGAAGATTTGGGAGCCGAACCCAGACAGGGACTGCCGTCGGGACATCCACGGCCGGATCGAAGTCAGGGGTCCATTTATTGAGGTAGAGACCCTGAGGGCCCATTCCTGAAGATCAAGTCTTTGTCCTCCTTAGAATTGAACTCAAACAAGAAGTAGTCTCTTCCCAGGAAATATGAAGTGACTTTGTTCTTGATCAGCGGGATCCAGTTCTTAACAACCCAATTTTCCATTGATTTTGGCGAGGGCCAAAGGCCCGTGAATTGACCCACCAGGGCTCGATCTGCCAGGGACAAAGCGACCTGGATTGGGCCCTCAGGAGGAAGGTTTACCTCAGAAACATCAGCAAGTTCTTTGACAAACTTGGCGGCTTCAAACTTCTTCTTCTTAGGCAACGAAGCTAGCAAAGAGGAGAAAGCAGCTTCAGCGTCAGGGGGTGAAGAATGCGAAGGACCGAGGGGCGAGCCCTGGGTCTCCATGGCCAAGAAGATCTGATCAGCAACAACACACCCAAACTGCACAATGCAACAGCAGAAGGCGAAGCATCTCAGAGTCGATGTGATGCAGGAAAATATCCGATTAGATCCTGTAGGAAGTGGCCCCGAGGTAGAGGAGCGGATCCAAGCAGATCTGGCAAGGGAGGCCAATTGAACGGATCTGAGAGTCTCTGAGTCTGGAGCAGGAAAAAAGAAGGATCCAGTCATATCCGTGAGTCCTTGAGGACGAGAGGACCAGGGACAGGAGTAGGGACGGTCGAGAGGGCAGCACCCAGGCTCAAGCTGCGCAGAGTGACAGGACGCAGCAGGAGGCAGCGACGCTCAGAAAACCCTGGAGCCAACAATTTTTTTAAATAAATGTTAATACTTAAATAATTAGTTTATTTTTATACCCCGGATGCGAGTGGCAGGACGTAAGGCTACGGAGATGAGCCTGTGGGACGGCGCGTGGCAAGGCCAAATGGCCACCCGCAGGCCTCAATTAAGGCGCCTCCAAGCATTTAATTCTCAAGGTCGTCACCCTGTGCGGCATTTATGCCGTTGCGTGGGTCGAGGCTACCAGCATTTCAAAATGTTGCCCTCTGGTTCATCTTCTCAGCTCCTCGCCTCTGCGCTTGGGTTTCAATTCTAGCCTCAGCACTGTCTGGTTGTTTCCATGCCGTCTCTGTTTCCGCCTATTCGGTTTGGTTGCTCCCCGGAGGTTGAGGCACCCAACTCTCGCACCTCCCTCGGCAGGCGCTGCAGCCTAAGCTGCTATGTTGAATTCCTCCCTAGCTTTCACTTTTCTCAGAGCCCCTTTTTCCCTCTGCAATCTTCCGCCTCACTCGAGCTCAATTCGCCCACCACCTCCTTTCCCTCTGCTGCTATTTCTGTCAACTCCCTCTCACTGCATGTAGACGTACCTCAGCTCAGGCATCGCTTGAGATGTCGACGAGGCAGTTCTAGGGCACGCCCCTCTGGTCGACGTCGCTCTTCCACCACCAGCTCCTCGTCATCTTCTCCTGAGCGTGTTCAAGGTCGCTACCCCACCACTCGTAGTGGGCATGGTTGTCTGACCACTCCCTCCCCCAGGAGCATGGCCCCTGATTTTATGTCGCCCCCTCTCTCTCGTCCCACTGCCGCTGCCTCCCTGCACAGTCCTACTACTGCTCATTTTCACTTCCAGTGCAGCAGCAACCGCCCTCTAGTTGTGGCGACAGTCACAGTTTCCTTTAGAGAAATTCCTGAGGTAATTCCTAGCCCCTCCTCGCCCTCGCGCCCAAGCAATATGCCCGACCCCTCTGACCTCGTGCATCCTCCTTAGGCCTCGGACAGGGGTGCTTCTCACAAGGCGGGCGATTGCAGCTCAAGCCATCTTCAAGACAGAGGCAAGCAGGAAGGCGGTCGCAGTGCAGGTGCGGCAGCAACTCAACATGGCCCCTTTCCGGACGATGATGATGGTTATTGGTGCAGGATTGAAGAAGAGCCCCCCTCGGATGATTATGGTCTTTAGTTCCACTGGCATTGTCTAAGTAATTTTCTCCAGATCTCTTGTTATTTTTGTTGTTTTGGGATGTATTAGTCTATGTCAAGATGTAGTTGGTTTCCTCCATAGAGGCAGCGTTACAAAACTTTCTTGGGTTGGTTTCCCCATGTGGGCAGCTCAATTTTTGTTATTTTGCTAGACTTGTGACGCCACTGCTGGCCTGCACTATTGAGGCCATGGCCTAACTGTACTATATGTTTCACTAATAGATTTACTTTTACTTAAAAAAAAAAAAGTTTATTTTTATAAATTATTAATATTAAAATAAAAATTAAATTAATTTTAATATTATTTATTAGATTAAATAATAAACATAATTAATGAAATAAAATAAAATAAAATAAAAAATTATTTGCTGTATTAATATTTATTTACATTTTATAATACTTATTAGTAAATAATTAGCTTATTTTTATTTTTATTTTTATAAATTATTGATATTAAAATAAAAATTAAATTAATTCATATTATTAAATTATTAAAATTGGAAATAAAATATTAAAAATTGGTAATAAAAATTATTGGTTTTTTTGTATTAAATTAAAAAATAAAATTTATAATTAAAATTAAAAATTTGATTTCTCTGGTCGGCTCCTGTCATACCCTTCTTCACTATTAATGAATTAAACCCTTCTTCAAATTCTTCATTCCATTGTCCTGAAGATGGATCCCCTTTGGGATTCGAAATGTCGACAAATGTTTCTTGATACTGTGGATAATCTAAGAAGCTCTTCAAAAGACTAGAGAAATTTTCAAACTGATAACTACTTCCAATGATAAAATTTGACTTCTTTAGAGCATTCCAATCATTAAGTAGTATACTTGAAAATTTCAATCATGAATTTCAAAAGAGTAATAGAGATCACATATAACAATAAAACAAGAGAAACCTAAATTTCTTGGGACAAGATCCCATAAAGAGGAAAACCTCGTAATCTTTCCTTATGAGAGAGAATTCAATTGATCAATTGAACATCAAAATATTATAGTCAAAATGCCAACCTTTGATTTGGCTAGTTTTGACTTGGAAATTATTGAGAGAAAATTCAATTGATCAATTGTACATCAGAATATTCTAGTCAAAATGCCAACCTTTGACCTCAATAATTTCCAAGTCAAAACTAGTCAAATGAGAGAGAAAATTCAACATATTGTTCAAAGTCAAAGTCTGCACAAGAGGGCTAAATTTTGACCTGAGGCTACTTATCAAAGGGGCCAAAATTTGACTTGCAATTCCACAATCAAGATTTTGGTAAAAATTCAAAAGTTGACATGTTAACTTTCAGTCAACGACCCAGAACAAAGACAAAACTTCGGTCAAAGGCAGTCAATGAACCACAAATTTTCGAACTTCAATCAAATCTCGATTAAACAAGAGAAAAACAAATCAAGTTAACACTAGTCAACATAAGTCAAATGAGCTAGTCAATGCACAAGTCAATCCTCCTTTCTCCAAGAACGTGTGAACAAATCTTCTTCATTAGTCAAATCAATGAGTGAGTTGATGGTGCCAAATGAGGTCAAAAAAAGCCCAATATATATGTGAGATATTAGGTGGGTTTTGACCTTAGGATCGAACCCCTTCAAGTGGTGAGGCCAACTTGGACAGCTGGAAAATAATAATTTTCTTCAATTTTGACCATGAAAATACCGACCAAAGCTACCAATTTTCAACACTCCCTCTTAGCTAAGGAGGTACTTTTCATTCTCTCTCAATATCAATCTCCCCAATGAATCCATTGGTCTCTCGGTAATGACCTAACAGAGAGATTAGATGTACAAGTCTCATCATGAGGAAAGATACATAACATCAAATTCATTCCACAAGCCAAACCTAATGGCATCAAGGTCAGAACCCAATTGACCATGTGATCAATCAATGAGGCCAAACTCTCCAACCATATGCAATGGTTTCTTAGTCAAGCATAATGACCCAAGAGAGTACTCAAAATCAATCTTCCCAACCAAGTCCACTTGGTCTCTCAGTCAAACACAATGAATCAAGGAAGAGAACTTTGAAAAATCAATGTCCCTGACCAAACTCAATGGTCTCTCAGTCAAACGAAATGACTCAAGGGATCACTCAAAGCCTCAAAACCAAACTCCCCAACCACATTGGTTTCTCAGTCAATCTAATGACCCATGGGAATAACCAGGATAATCTTCCCGACCATAAACTATGGTCTCTTAGCTAAGCCCAAGGAAGATTGTCAAACTCGTGATGCTATACAATCAATTCTTGGAGAGAGGGGTTCACAGTCACTCCAAGCTTTTCTTTGAAATAAGAAAAAATCATCCGGGGAAGTGACCTCGTCAAAAAATCAGCAACCTGCTCATAAGTAGGAATATATTCGAGCCTCACAACTCTTCTCTGGACAATATTTCAGATGTAATGATACTTGATCTCAATGTGCTTTGACATGTCATGAAAAAATGGGTTCTCATAAAGCTTTACACAACTTTGATTGTCACAATACATAATGGTTGATTCCAACACTTGATAAAACAAACCAACAAACAACTTTCGAATCCAAACTAATTCAGAACAGGCTGAACAAGAAACTATATACCCAAGCTTGTGGGTGTGAAACCATGCATGGATTTGATAATTTGACCCTTGGAGATGACTAAGCACACTTATTGGAGCAAGAGGCTGCCAAAAACACTAAGAGGGGATTTACAAATTGTGAGAAATAATTTTTTATGTGTTTTATGTGGGCTAATTATCTTAGAATTCAAGTCAACCTTGAGTTGAGGTGACCCTTTTAAAAGGATAGAAGTTAGCCTAAGAGAAGCATATAAATAGAAGGAGGAGGAGCCTCATTTCTCATCCATCATCACACTCCTTAATCACGTGAAATACAAAAATAAGAGGGTCAAGTATCTCTGAATTAACTGCAGCTCTAGGAGGCCTAGTTAAGGAGAGGAAGAATTTTGTTTTGGTATATTTCTCATGACTATTTGGGTCGTGTTTTGAGCAGGAGTAGGAAACAAAGATAGGAGAATAGACCAAGTTTGTGAGGGAAATTATGGGAAGAAATCAAGTGGAATTTATCTGTGTATGGGCTGAAGTTTTTTGTTGTAATTGCAGGTGGGAGACAACCTTGTTTTGGGAGGTCGAGTAGCCTACTAGGCTTCCTGGACTAGGCCGCATTCATATCCAACAAAAATGAAGGAATAACATGTATGTGGAGGCGAGAATTTTATGGTTTGGTGTAGGTCTAGCATGCCCTAAACATGGTTGAATACCTTAGGAAGGTGTAGGTCCAAATTTGAAGTATTCTAAGGGTTGAAAGTGGACGTCTTCAAGCAAGAAGGGTGCAGGAATGGCAGTCCTAGTTTGGAAAGTTGTTGGTGGGAATCTTGTGGCTGATTTGAGGGCAACAAAGTGTCCAGAGAATGCCCTAAGTGCAGGACTTAAAAGGGACATTGAGCCTGCTATGAGTCGCAGAAGTTTGAAGCTTAGGGATTATTCTTTTAAGGGATAAAAGGGCAGTCAAGGGATCATTTTGACTAGCCCTAAGTTGATTGTTAGAGAAGGAATTTTGATAGTGATAGTAAGAAACCTCCATGCCCTAAGTTTGTCTTCATTGGAGCAACACAAGAAGGCAATAGTGGGAAGAAGTCCAAAATTGTTGTATTCTTGAAGGACTAAGGAGAAGCAGGTGGGTAGCTTAGGAGTTGTTCACAAACAAAGTTGCAAACAATTCACAGAAGTCCCTATGTGTTGACTCATTGATGGATTAATGATCATCTAGAGAGAAGACAATTGGTGAGCCTTGTTCATTGACCTAAAGGAGCATGATTCATTGATAGAGGCATATTGGTGTTGATGCAGATGGGGCGCAGAAGGACCAGCAAATGTGTTCAAGGTACATGGACCAAGTGGAGTTGTGAAGTGCACTACATCAACTAGTAAGTTAGTTGGTATCTTGTTCAGGGTAGATTGGTGGTCATAGTTGTTAACACTAAACCCTAGTTTATATTCTTGTATCAATGATTGTATGAGGACCATGATCCCTGGTAAGGGAGCCCTAGACTGTTGTATTATAGATTGAGAATATAACAAGGTTAGGTTGTTGAAAATTTGTAAAAATTTGTCTATTTGTGCACTTGTTGATTTACTATTGTATTTATTCCGCTTTGAAAAGTAGTTTGTTGTGGAATTTGAGTTGGTTGTGTCAAATATTCTAAGACCCTAACCTTGATAATATCTAGTGTTGTGGAAAAACAACATCGAGTGCCCTATGTCCATGATCCAATCAACCCATTCCATCAAAACCTCTATATCTGAAAGGGAAATCCTTTGAGAGGATGCTTTCCCCTTAGCTTGGGTGAGTTCTTCCTCCACGTGGGTTGGCGTTGTTGATTTTTGGTAGTTATAGTAAATATCCAAATCAACCTTCTAAAATAAAATAAATTATTAATTTTGAGCTCATGTAGGCTCCAAAGAGACAAGTCGGCCCCACCAATTGAATGGGTGAGACCCTTGGTTAAAACCCACTTGATTTGAGCACTATATATACACATTTGACCTCCTCCATTTGGCATCAATTCACATGAACACAAAAACATCTATTCTTATATTCACACATGCGAAAGAGAGAGGAGTTCTTATGAAGTTTGATCGAGCACTTTTGGAGTATGTTTGACTAGAGGTGATCTAGTCTTCTTCTGATTTGTTTGACCAAGTTCTGGACAAAGTTTGACAGAGATCTTCTGACATTATCTGACTGAGTTTGTCGGTTGTTGTTTGACCGAATTTGTGACAAGTTCGATTGAGATTATCTAGGCAGTTGACTGATAATTTCTGGACAAGTTTGACCGAGACTTTTTGGGCAGTTGATCGATACTTTATGGGCAAGTTTAACCAAGTTTTGGTAAGTCTGTTTGATTGTAATTTGACCGAGGTTATGATTTGTTGACCGAGCAAATTCTAGGTAGCTTTGACTGCAGTTTGATTGGGCAGTTTGATCGAACTTCTAGGGAGCATCAAGAGGCAAAAATTTGGCGTGTTTGACTAAGGGTTGACCAAATTTATGAGCAACTGCAGAAGGAAGAATTTAGGCCAATTTGACCAAGTTTGACCAATGCTAGTTTGTTGGTCTAGTTTGACCAAATTTGACTGGGAAATTATATTGTACTTTTGTTAAATTGAACAAATTCTCCTAAAAAGGATTGTTGGGTTTTATCCCAAGTTTGGGTTTCCTAGGTGAAAAATTTTGGTGTCTATTATGCATGGCTTGTCTATTGTGATATTTACTATTCTATTGAGTTTAGAGTTGAATTTTCTAAGTCTAATTGCTTAAAGATGTTATGAAATATGCTAAAGTAAGACGATATATCATTGGAAGTAGTTATTACTGGAAAAAAATTATGCTTGTCTAAATTAGCACTAGAAAATCAACGGGCATGAGATCTCAATATCTTAGGCAAATTCCTCTAGTTGATGGTGCATGCAAGTATGACCTTTATGGGTCCATTCTTGGTAGTAAGAAGGACCTCTTCCAACACATTTTCGTTGATGCAACATGGGGAGAAAAGCAACTGAATATGAAAATTCAAGCGACAGCCAAATCAGACACAAGTGTGCAGTGGAGCTGGGGGGCGCCACATTATAAAACTACTAGGAAGAAAGGAGTCAGGGACCAAAGGGACAATCAGGAGGGGCTTCGGGACAACCAAAAGAAAAGGAGAGGGAGGTGCAACAATATATAACCCCCCAACCACCAATTTCCAGCCCAATGCCAAATAACAAGCTTGCAGAAATACCACTAAGAAAAAAACACATGCAGTACAAGAAGGCCAAGATAAAGGAAGGGAAATGGAATTGCTAGAGGAAGATGAAAGATAGGTCCACTAAACAAAGAGATGCACCATCAATGAGAACAAGAGTTACCGAGAAGGAAAAGGCGAAAGACCTAACAAAAAATCCAAGGAAAGGAAAACAAAAGAGGAAACAACTTAGACTTCTGCCTCTACCTAGACACCGCACTGACGACCCTGCAAATTAACCAAGATATCTAGTTCCACACAATGCTTGGAGAAAATACATTATTACCAGTTTCAAAACGGTGCTACAAAGCCTAAAGGAAAACAACCCTCGCAACCTAATGGAGTTCTAGTTGGGGGGCAGCTTCAATGCACTAAAAATCCTTTCATGGTCACTACATGTGCTCGACCGCTTGACCCCTACAAATTTTTTTGCCACCATTTGTTGCTTTTTACCAGCCATAAGAGTGTATGCATTGCGTATCTGTAGATTTAATATCATAGGAAGGGTATTAAAAAATGTTGTCAACGCACGAATGAGTTGCTCCATCAGAGCACCCTCTATTAACCACCATTTCCTCTCCACCTGTTGACGCTGCGATCAACACCCTCCAAAAATTTTCTTACACTTGAATTTTGGAGCCTACTGAGGATCTCATGATCTGTCATTCCATGGTTGATTGATGTTTTGCGATATGTTTACTTGTCAAAGTCACTTTCTCACACATGCGGAATCCTAATTGAACTTATGAGCACACTTTATTTATGCAAGCTTAAACAAACATATCGTTGTCCATCAAGACAGTGTCTGTGCAATGTTCAACTCATGTCGACAGTCAGTGCCCACTTTCGTTGATAGTCTCTCTCACTTTGGTTGCCTTTGTACTTCAATTTCGGTGAGTTCTCCCAACTGTCCTTTTGGCGCACCTTCGCTTTCAGAAGTGTCGCTTTCATGTTTACAACTATCGCTTTTGCTTGCTTCCACTTTAATAAGTGTTGTTTTCATGTCATCTTCGCTCTGGCATGTGTCGCTTTCAAGGTCGTTCACATTTTGCAAGTGTCGTCTTCATGTTTTCCTCTTGTCATAGTTTTTGCTTTTGTTGTTTTCACTCCTACATGTGTTACACATTTGTGTGTCACCAAAAATAGTTTTGTGGCACTCTTTTGCATTAGATGGTCTTACACATCATTAATATGTGCTAGATGCATTCCTATAGCTTAGCGCACCTCTAGGTCACAGTCGTCATTTCTGTCGTAACTTATGTTCTAAGTGTCGTAATGTCTCGTTTGAACTGTAGCAATTAGAAATAGGTGTCACTTTGTTGTTGTTTCAAGGTGTGATTATTATCCATGAGTCCTGTGTATCTTTTTGGCTTGTATTGATGGTTTTATGTGTTTGATCCATGTTTGAGTCATGTTCGGATGCATTTCTCTCTTTTACTCTGTTGGTCTCACACTTAGCCATTTTGAGAGCTCTTATTGGTCCTATTGTCGAGTGCGAGCTATGAAAGCTTCAATCCTTCACGAGGTGATGGGCATTGCCTATTAATGAGCCTAATTGATGTATCTTTTCCTCCCATACTTGTGCACTAAGTCCTTTCTAAGGTCTCCTCCCTCTCACAGTGCATTAGTACCTCCCAAGATAAGTGACCTAGCCTTTTGTTGCCTCTCTCAGTGAAAAGTGGATTCTAGATGAACAAGCCACTGTTGGAGAGAAATGTGCCCTCCCAAGCCTGAGCGCACTTTAGAACAATGAAGCAAAATTCAAAAGAACGAATCCATGTCTCCTCTTGAGCGCATGGCGCACTCACGAAGCACGAAGCCTTAAAGTGCATGGCGTAGTCACAAAGCCTGAAGCTTAATTTGAGCGCACTCCTTCGACTCGAAGAACTTCACCCTCCTTAGTCCTCTTGAGCATATGAGCACACTGGGAAGGCTCAAAGTCTGACCCATTCATCCTTTTGGTATGCGTCCTTGTGCCCTCCTTAGCCTCCTTGAGTGCATGAACGCACCCCGATCCCACGGATATATTTGTCTGGACTATAATATCAAGCGAAGATAAGAGGAAAAAATGCAAAGAATATAAGGAAGAATACGATATGATAAATACCACAGTAATTAAAGGAATCTTACCTCGGGTCTCTGTCCCACAATGAAGAAAAGAAGTCAACTCTCTGTCTTGAATGTGTCTCTGTCCCACAGCGAATGAAAGGAGTTAACTCACTATCTTAAATGTATCTATGTTTTGGAATATAAAGAGAAGATATACCACAAATCAGAAGGGCAGCCATAGAGGCATAATAAAAGAACAACAAATATAAGAGGGAGGTCTAGGAACCGAGATTTCTTAGAGTCGAGAAGGAAGAAGGATCATTTAGTTGATAGTCTAAGTTATCTAGTTCTGTTGCAGGACGGTGCAGAGAAGAAGGATCATCTTAAGGAGTCAATGAAGAAGTAGTGGCAAGGTCTTGGAGGTATACATAGGTCAAGCGTCTGTGTCATGGTCATGGAACTTGAAATCTGAAAGTCTATAAGAAGAATTTATTGCGAGTTTTCCTCTCCAAGGCGGAGAGTTTTTGGCCTTGGCTTGAAGAGCCTAAATTTGTGTCTCTTGTGTTTTTGGTAATTGACTTGATGAAAGCAATAATAAGCTAAGAAAAGAAGACATAAGTATAAGAAGTAAGCTCACAAGTGATTATTAGGGAGAGAATTTGAATTCATCACTACCCTACCAAATTATCAACATGGTATCAGAGCTAAGGTGTTGAAGACAAGGGCTACTTGACAAGGAGACACTGAAGGAAGCAAGGATCAAAGTCAAGGTCAAAGTTTGCATTGAAAATTCAAATCAGTTTCCAAGGAAGATTCTTCAACATCATTCAAGGGATCCACTTATCAAGTATATAATCTTTGCCATCAAAGTTTATGACATTGAAGACATTGTTGGAAAACACACCATCAAGCACCATCCAACTTTATGCAATACCTTTGAAGACATTTACATTTGAGAATTCAATCTAAGAGGGAGTTCCTAAATTCATCTTCATCATCATCAAGGAAGCTACTAGAAGGAGGAAGTCAATCTATTCAAGTAAGTACCTATGACCTCATCTAAATCAATCAAAATGACTTATTGCAAAGAGAGAAACAAATTCGTTGGTGTTGGAAATATTGTCATTGATGGCAAAGGAGCACAAAGGAGCAGCACCTAAACTATCACTAAGGCAAAGGAGCAGAGAAGAACTAGAAATAAGGCAAAGGAGCAGATCATGCAATAATGCAGTAAGAAAGCATAAAATAGAGGCAGAGGAGCAGCAGAAAGGCAAGGAGCAGCATTAGACTATCAGCAGAGGCAGCAAAGAAGCGAATGCAGCTAAGAAGCAAGGCAGACAAGGAGCAGAGGCAGTTGAGGCAGCAAAGGTAACATCGAAGAAACAAAAGCAGAGAGGCAACGAATTGAAGCTCAGGCAGCTGATGAAACAAAGGTAGCGAATTGAAGCAGCAGATGAAGCAGAGGTAGCGGAGTTGCAAGACACAGCAAGGGTCAGAGATTATACAGAACAAGCTCAGGAGAGAAATGCACACTTTAATACAGAACAAGCTCAGGAGGAACAACAGCAGCAAGGACCGTAGCTCGGGGCAGATCAACGGTGACAATCACATCGGCAAAGACCGAAATCACAAAACACAAGGCAAGTGTTTGTATTTGCGATGCGGTGATATGAGTTCGCATTGTAATTAACTTTGGGTTGAGTACTTTATTATAATGTTTCGAAGGTTGTCACATGGGTACAAAAGAGTTTCATTAAAGCGATGTATTGCCAAAACATTTCCAAAGGTGTTAACGCTATTCCTAAGGTCCAGTTAAACAAACAAAGGTAATTAGAGTGGGGCCCGCAAGGAAAGTGGTTTTGCAAAACCATACCATTGGTTTCGCACAGCTTTTGGGCCATGAGCGGTTTATTCCATTTGGAACGCGATCGTATCATATTATGACACGTCACAATACTAAAACTGCCTATATCGCGTAATTTTTTAGAATTAAAGGTCAGGGGTCAAAATAACGCGATAGCCATCCGATTTGATGCGGCAAAGATCCAACGGTGATCGCATGGGAAAATTGCATGGACGTTTGGAAATGTTAAACAACAGGTATATTGTGAATGCGATATCCGTCGGATCAAGATCGGTGAAGATCTAACGATGGTCACATCACGCGAAAGGCGTAGTCTTAATGTTAAGGCTTAAAGCAAAAGATAGAAGATCAACGGTGGAGATCTCATCGCATCGACGATCTCTTATCGCATCGGCAAGCAAAAGTGTTGAGGAGACGAGACGTTGAGCATTGCGATTGCGATGGTGCGATTTAATCGCAACCTTCCGATCCCGATCAACCGCAACCGTTGGATTGTGAGTTGAGTAGGGCCATCGGATTTATCGCATCGGCGCAGTGGAAGAGAAAGGGAACAAGTCGTTGAATGTTCCGATTACGATGATGCGATCCAATCGCAATCGTTAGATCACGATCGATTGCAACCATTGGATCGTAAATTTAAGTTGGAGTGGGGTCTACATTGATCCATCGCATCGGCGGAGATTCAGAAATTTCGAAGTGCGAAGTGCGATGAAGAGAGCGGATGCGATGCAGATTCAAAGCAAAGGTCTACAGGATTTCAAATCCGAAAGTATAAGGTTTTCCTTCATTAAATCGCATCGATGGGTAAAGGAGAAATATAACATATAACGTTGAAATGCCGAGGGATTGCCTGGTGGGACCCTTCGCTCATCGCATCGGCAGAGATCAGTGGCCAAAGGCACAGCGGACCACTGAAGGTTGCGATTGCGATTGCGACAGTGCGATGGAATGTCAACTGTCGGATTGGGAAAGTTAAATGAAGCAAAGTGCGATGACCATTAGATCTGAAAGGTGGATGAGCATGTGGATATGCAGAAAAGACTCGGGTATGTGACCTGACACAGGGTAGAAGGCAGAGAAAGTTGAACGTTGCGGTAACAAGGAGATAGGCGCCATGGGTCGAGTCGAAAAAAAGGCGTTCTAGCAGAGAAGCTGAAATATATCAACAGAAACAACAGAAAAGACCATGACAGCAAGAGAAGTGTGAGTGAGCGCAACTCAAAAGATTAAGAAAACGGAAGAAACAGGGCAGATGTACAACGGAGCTAGAATACAATAGCAGAAACTGAAAAGACAGTGACAGTAGCAGAAAAGACAAACGCACAGCGAGCCAAGAGCTGAAAGGGCTAAGTGAATTGAAATACTTATTGTAACTGAAAATGTAAAGTCATTATTTATTCTATATTGTTTGTGATGCAAAGGCAAGTCTCCGTAGGCATAGGGAAAACTCCATGAGTGTTATAATGATTATCTCTCATGTAATAACTTGAACTGAAGAATGAGGAAACAAATGAGAAGGTGAAAGGCAAAGAGTCAGGCCGGTTCACTTCAAATTCCCTGAGGAATGCAAACAGTTGCGAAGAGAACACTATAAAGGATGTTACCGTCATATGCATAAATAGGTTAGAGAATGGAGAAAGGGGTCTGAGAAGTGTAAGGAGAAGAAGGAGCAGATAGAGAAGCTGTGAAGATCCAGAGATGATATAAGGCAGATATGAAAGCTGGAGGACAACAGTGAAGGAGGAAAACAGAGCTGATATCCAGGTAAATCAGCATATGATTTTATTGTAATGTGAGGAAGTTGGTGCTTCCATATCAAGATGTAGCTTGATAGATGTCAGTTGTAGCTGGCTGAGGTAGGAGCCTCCTATAGGTTGTAGCCTGCAGAAAATAGATGGGAGTTGGAGCTTCCTTGCAAGTTGTAGTTTGCAGAATTGAGGTAGTAGCCTCCTGTAGGTTGGAGCCTACAGAAAATCAGTGGTGAGGGGGAGTTGGAGCTTGCCTTTGCATCACAACAATAATAAGATGTGGTTTTCTCCCTTATGGGTTTCCACTTATATCCGGTGTCTATGTGCATGATGATTATGTGTTGATACTCTATATTTAATATGCTTAATTCCTGTTGCTCACTTATTAAGATTGTTGTTTCACTATACATTAAGTTGATCATGAAATGAAGATGTAAATAAGTGTAAAAGAAAGTCCTACAAAACCATGAGTGCATTAAACTGATTCACCCCCCCCCCCACTCGCAGTTTAACTAAGGGTTCAACAATTGGTATCGGAGCAGGTTCCTTCTGTATCAGTTTAACAATTGGAAGGAGATCCTAGGTCCCCAGGATGGCTAGTCTAGAAGGATGCTCAACAAATAAAGCCCCTTTGTTCACTGGTACAAATTATGCCTTTTGGAAAATAAGAATGAGGACGTACATAATGTCTCTAGGAATAGAAGTTTGGGTTGTTGTAGAGTTGGGATATGCCCCAAAGGATTCTGACACAGAGAAAGAAGATAACAAGATTTTATAGCTAATGCCAAAGCCATGAATGCTCTCTTAAGTGGTCTGTGTGAGGCAGAATTTATCAAAGTAATGCACAACAAGACTGCCAAAGAAATATGGGATACATTAGAAAGCATCCATGAGGGAGATAAAAAGGTGAAAATAGCCAAACTACAAGTCTATAGAGCTCAGTTTGAAAACATAAAAATGAATGATGAAGAAGACACTGCCAACTTCTTCTTAAGGGTTGCAGAAATTGTGAATAACATGAAAGCTATAGGAGAAACCATAAAATAATGTGTAATTGTTCAAAAGATTCTAAGATCTTTACCAACCAGCTTTAACCCCAAGGTTTCTGCCATAGAAGAAACAACTGATTGGGAAACTTTGACCATGAACTAATTACTTGGAAACTTAACAGCCTATGAAATGAGATTGCCACAGAGGAAGTAAAATGTGAGGGAGGCAGCCTTTACTATAGAGAAGAACAAAGAATAAAAGGAAGAAACATGCTCCTGCTCTGATGAAGAAGAGGCTAAATTTGTCAGAAGATTGGATAGAGACTCAGGCAAATATAAAGGTAAACTTCCATTTAAATGCTTTAACTGTGGAAGAGTTGGGCACTATGCATCTAAGTGTCCTCATAAGAAAACAAAGAATCAGACTCAAGAAACAGAACAAACCATAACAAATAACTGGCAAAAAGGGAAGAGATTCAATAGAAAATCATTTTATGCTCAGCAAGATAGCAGTGCATCTGAAAGCTCAGATGAATCCTCCAATGAAGAAGGAACCTTTGAATTTGTCTTAATGGCCAAGGAAGAATTTGAAGATGATCTCCTGGAATCTGATGAAGAATGTGAGGTAGATCTTGAGGGGGAGCTAAGAAATGCCCTGGAGGAAATAGACAGACTCAAACTCAAGTCTAGAAAACAGAAAGATAGTCTTCGCAAATATGTAAAAGAAGAGCCAGACTCAGAAGACCTTATTAAATTGAAAGTTGAACTAGAAGAATTAAGGAAAATAGAGGATATTCTAAAAAGGGAAATAAAGGAGAAAAATCAGGAATGTGAAAAATTGGAAGAAGAAGTGGTAAGCCTAAGGAAGAAATCAGAAAAGGTCCAAAGAGAATTAACTACGAATATTCCACAAATGAAAAGTTCTGAACAGTTGGACCAGATTCTAAATGCTCAAAGATCCCCTCTCATAAAGGTTGGGATAGGCTATGAAGGAGAATCCAGTAAGTCCAAGGTTGAAGATAACAAGGATATCACTTTTGTGAAAGCTGTAAAAGATAAAATTAACCCTCAGCAATCTGAGCTTATTACAGCTAGAAGACTGATGGAAGAAAGGAGTAGGTTGTGTAAGTAGCTTGAAGGTGAGATTGCCTCCATGGAGGACTCGGAGAAGGTAGACATTGAAAGGAATGATGAAGCAACTCAAAAAGGAACCACATAAGCAGAAGTCAACAAGAACCTGATGTGTAATGAATCAAGTAGAAACAAGCAACAACATGAAAGGACAGAGAATGAGAGGATGAAGCAAGCAGTTGCAAAAAGCTCAATAGTTCCTAAAGATCGATTGAACAAGTTTGGAAGATCTCAAAGGAGGTTCTTTCCTCCTATGAAAAATATCACATGTTTCTCTTGTCATAAACCAGGACATATTGCAGCACATTGTAAGACACGGAATATCAATTTTAACTAGCAAAAGATGTAGCAAATGAGAAGAACCCCTCAAGCAAGCAAATGGAAAAGACAATCTTTCACCAGGTACACAAATCATTTATGTGGCTACTACTATTCATGCAATGACTTCAAACACGTAGCAGCTCAATGTAAGACAAAGAAAATCAAGTTTAACCAGCAAAATATGCAGCAAATGAGAAGACCACCTCAAGAAAACAAATGGAAAGGACAACCACTCACCAGGTACATAAATCAGTGCCAAGGATACTGTTATTCATGCTATGAATTTGGACATAAATATGTTGAATGTAAACTATGTTCAAAAAAGAACATAAAATATTATACATCAGCTCAAACGTACCTTGGTAAAATAAGATGTTATGTATGCCTCAAGCCTGGTCACAAAGAAAAAGATTGTAAACTGCCATATACATTAAAGAAATCTAGACAAATGATAGAATCTAATCAAATCAAACAAAACTGTGAATCAAAAAGAAGTGCAGACATTATGAAGAACCCCAATAAAGTATGGAAGGAAAAGAGAAAAGGGGAGCCTTTTACCTCAATAACTTAATGAATCCATCATAGTATCAAGGGGAGCTACTCTAGGAAGCAACACAAATATCCAACCAGTGATAGATATGAAGCAACATCCCAGGTGGAGAGCAGTTCATAAATAGTCCCCAATAAAAGTAGTCTACGAAGAGATCCATGGAATAAGAACAACTAAAAGGCCAGAAAGGGAAAGGACAATTCCTCTAATAGAGAACTATTAAGGAAGAAGATTATCTAAAGCATTCAATAGCTAACAGATTGATGGAAGGAGAGAAAGCAAGCAGCCATGATGGTAGAGGGAACATCAGCCATGAACATGTAAGCTAAGAATACATCAGCACATTAAGTGATGAATGGTTAAAATCACAAAAATTATGTTTCGAGCTACAAAACTGAAAAGTCCCCTTGGAGGAATGCAGTTAAGTGAGTGATAAATCTCTAAGTGATCTGCCCATGAAGATTCCTTGTATAGAAATTGACGATGTCTTCCCAAAGATCATTATGTTAGAACAATTGAATTGAATACAAAGCAACAATGATTCTGGAGCAGTCCTAGAAAGGAACATGCAATGGCATTCCTTTTAACATAATGACAAAATAAGAAAAATGGTTAATGATGCCAAGATCAAATTCAGTATATTGATGATTGTTGGTGTGAACAGTGGAAAGCTCTATAGTAGAAAATATGAAGGGTGTCTTAACTATGGGTTCATGTGCGAGCTGAAGTGAAATCTCTGCATGGTTTATCAAAGTAGTATCAGTTGGTATTTGGTACAAGTAGCATGCCTATCAATAGAATACCAAGTGTTATCAGTGGAGCAGCAGTATGGTACAAGTCCTCAGGATCAAAGGATTATGGAAAAAGTACATCAAGGTAGTATACCCAGCGTTATCTGCATTATTAAAGCATAAAAGGGTCAATGAAAGGGCAAAAGGATCATTATCTTGTTTACACTTGAAGTAGTATATTGAGCATTGAAGCAATATCTATTCCTAGATATAATTGCATGCCTTCCTCAAGTCAATACAGATATATCTTCAAGGCCTCTTGTTTAAGATCATTCATAAAACTGTGTGAAGTATGTTTGCTGAGATTTCAATTAAAAAACTTGAAGATGTTTTGTTGAAGATCATCATGATAGAACAGTTAAAGTATCAGAAGTATGAAGGACTAGTTGTGTTAATCTTACAGTTGAAGCTCAAAACTCTGTTATTGATTCATCAAAAGCATACTTTAGCAGAAAGGATTTGCTGGTATTTCATCATTAAAGAGAGGTTGATCGTTGACATACATACCCCCTTATGTCATAAATAAAATTGCATAGTTGATAAGTGAGACTGACCAATACATTGAATGTATCTAGCCTCATGGGTTTGTTTTGAAAGTACATTGTACAAGCAGTAAAGTCGTTTGGTCCCTTAGATTGAAAGATATTGTCTAATCTCACAATAAGTTGTAAGCTCTGGTTTGCTTCATTGATCACATCAGTAACAAGGACCTTTCAGCTATTAAGTGTAATATCCCTGTCAACAGAAAAACTCATATCACCACCAACAAGAAGTAAAGATGAACCACAACTATAAAAGATATATTGGCATTGCCATATTTGAATAGCTGTGTACTACAGATATGTGTCTTAGATGAATATCATAATATGGACTGAAGTATATTTGGAGCAGACTTTGTATGACGTATGGACCATTCTCAGTACTTTAGTATTATTCCAATGATGCATCTCTGATTAGATAAGTCTGGTACAATGTGTTCTATGAAGTGTCCTTATCGTCACTTTCAGCTTTATACAAGTGCAAGAATTCTGAGCTTTAAGAGGATATCAACTTATTGTGTATATACAAGTTCAATGATTCTTAAAGTGTTCTCCCAACAACTCTTGTACACCATTTTGGAGCAGCATGGTACAAAGTCAGAAGAAGAAGGCCTAAACACAACTCAGAGAGAGGAAATGAAAAGATAGAAAGTACATTGGGAAAGGTGCAACCCTTTGCCATTGATGTCAAAGGGGGAGGAAAAGAAAACAGAAGAAGAAAGGCTCTTCTGAAAAGCAAGCAGAGGAAGACAAAACACTTCTCAGAATGAGAAGGGGGAGGAAGTCTTGGAAGAAGTATTGGAGTATTGCCATCAATGCCAAAGGGGGAGACTGTTGGAAATATTGTCATTGATGGCAAAGGAGCACAAAGGAGCAGCACCTGAACTATCACTAAGGCAAAGGAGTAGAGAAGAACCAACAATAAGGCAAAGGAGCAGATCATGCAATAATGCAGTAAGAAAGCATAAAAGAGAGGCAGAGGAGCAGCAGAAAGGCAAGGAGCAGCATTAGACTATCAGCAGAGGCAGCAAAGAAGCGAATGCAGCTAAGAAGCAAGGCAGACAAGGAGCAGAGGCAGCTGAGGCAGCAAAGGTAACAGCGAAGCAACAAAAGCAGAGAGGTAGCGAATTGAAGCTCAGGCAATAGATGAAGCAAAGGTAGCGAATTGAAGCAGCAGATGAAGCAGAGGCAGTGGAGTTGCAAGACACAACAAGGGCCAGAGATTATACAGAACAAGCTCAGGAGAGAAATGTGCACTTTAATACAGAGTAAGCTCAGGAGGAACAGCAGCAACAAGGACCGTAGATCGGGGCAGAACAACGATGACAATCACATCGGCAGAGACCGAAATCACAAAACACAAGGCAAGTGTTTGTATTTGCGATGTGATGCGATGCGATGATATGAGTTCACATTGTAATTAACTTTGGGTTGAGTGCTTTATTATAATGTTCTGAAGGTTGTCACATGGGTACAAAAGAGTTTCATTAAAGCGATGTATTGCCAAAACATTTCCAAAGGTGTTAACGCTATTCCTAAGGTCCAGTTAAACAAACAAAGGTAATTAGAGTGGGGCCCGCAAGGAAAGTGGTTTTGCAAAACCATACCACTGGTTTCGCGCAGCTTTTGGGCCATGAGCGGTTTATTCCATTTGGAACGCGATCATATCAGATTACGACATGTCACAATACTAAAACTGCCTATATCGCGTAATTTTTTAGAATTAAAGGTCAAGGGTCGAAATAACGCGATAGCCGTCCGATTTGATGCGGCGAAGATCCAATGGTGATCGCATGGGAAAAGTGCATGGGCGTTTGGAAATGTTAAACAGTAGGTATATTGTGAATGCAATATCCATCGAATCAAGATCGATGAAGATCTAACGGTGGTCGCATCACGCGAAAGGAAGAGTCTTAATGTTAAGGCTTAAAGAAAAAGATAGAAGATCTACGGTGGAGATCTCATCACATTAGCGATATCTTATCGCATCGGCAAGCAGAAGTGTTGAGGAGACGAGACGTTGAGCATTGCGATTGCGATGGTGCGATTTAATCGCAACTATCCGATCCCGATCAACCGCAACCATTGGATCGTGAGTTGAGTAGGGCCATCAGAGTTATCGCATCGGCGCAGCAGAAGAGCAAGGGAACGAGTCGTTGAATGTTGCGATTGCGATGATGCGATCCAATCGCAACCATTAGATCACGGTCAATTGCAACCATTGGATCGTAAAGTTAAGTTGGAGTGTGGTCTACATTGATCCATCACATTGGCGGAGATTCAGAAATGCCGAAGTGCGAAGTGCGATGAAGAGAGCGGATGCGATGCAGATTCAAAGCAAAGGTCTACAGGATTTCAAATCCGAAATTATAAGGTTTTCCTTCGTTAAATCGCATCGATGGGTAAAGGAGAAATATAACATATAACATTGAAATGCTGAGGTACTGCCTGGTGGGACCCTTCGCTCATCGCATCGGCAGAGATCAGTGGCCAAAGGCACAGCGGACCACTGAAGGTTGCGATTGCGATTGCGACAGTGCGATGGAATGTCAACCGTCGGATTGGGAAAGTTAAATGAAGCAGAGTGCGATGACCATTAGATCTGAAAGGTGGATGAGCATGTGGATATGCAGAAAAGACTCGGGTATGTGACCTGACACAGGGTAGAAGGCAGAGAAAGCTGAACGTCGCGATAACAAGGAGATAGGCGCCATGGGTCGAGTCGGGAAAAAGGCGTTCTGGCAGAGCAGCTGAAATATATCAACAGAAACAATAGAAAAGACCGTGACAACAGGAGAAGTGTGAGTGAGCGCAGCTCAAAAGAATAAGAAAACGGAAGAAACAGGGCCGCTATACAGCGGAGTTAGAATACAACAGCAGAAACTGAAAAGACAGTGACAGCAGCAGAAAAGACAAACACACAGCGAGCCAAGAGCTGAAAGGGCTAAGTGAATTGAAATACTTATTGTAACTAAAAATGTAAAGTCATTATTTATTTTATATTGTTTGTGATGCAAAGGCAAGTCTCCGTATGCATAGGAAAAACTCCATGAGTGTTATAATGATTATCTCTCATGTAATAACTTGAACTGAAGTATGAGTAAACAAATGAGAAGGTGAAAGACAAAGAGTCAGGTCGGTGCACTTCGAATTCCCTGAGGAATGCAAACAGTTGCGAAGAGAACACTATAAAGGATGTTACCGTCATATGCATAAAGAGGTTAGAGAATGGAGAAAGGGGTCTGAGAAGTGTAAGGAGAAGGAGCAGATAGAGAAGCTGTGAAGATCCATAGATGATATAAGGCAGATATGAAAGCTGGAGGACAGTAGTGAAGAAGGAGGAAAACAGAGCTGATATCCAGGTAAATCAGCATATGATTTTATTGTAATGTGAGGAAGTTGGTGCTTCCATATAAAGTTGTAGCTTGATAGATGTCAGTTGTAGTTGGCTGAGGTAGGAGCCTCCTGTAGGTTGTAGCCTGCAAAAAATAGATGGGAGTTGGAGCTTCCTTGCAAGTTGTAGCTTGCAGAATTGAGGTAGTAGCCTCCTATAGGTTGGAGCCTACAGAAAATCAGTAGTGAGAGGGAGTTGGAGCTTGCCTTTGCATCACAACAATAATAATATGTGGTTTTCTCCCTTATGGGTTTCCACTTATATCCGGTGTCTATGTGCATGATGATTATGTGTTGATACTCTGTATTTAATCTGCTTAATTCCTGCTGCTCACTTAATAAGATTGTTGTTTCACTATACATTAAGTTGATCATGAAATGAAGATGTAAATAAGTGTAAAAGAAAGCCCTACAAAACCATGAATGTATTAAACTGATTCACCCCCCCCCCTCTCAATTTAACTAAGGGTTCAACAGTTGGGTCATCAAACTTTAGTGCATGGAAGAAGAGGAAAAATTTGAATCTAATCGAAGACGAAGTTATGAGCTACATCGAAGGATCTACAATTGAACCCTCGAAAGAAGAAGCTCCAGCTCATGCCAAATACATGAATGGAGAAATCAGAGCCCAGAGGATTCTCATATAATCCATTAAGGACAACTCATATCCTATATATCAAAACTGAAAACTGCAAAAGAAATATATGAGAAATTGGTGGAGCTATTCTCTGTGAGTATTGCAGGAGAAGCAATATCTCTGAGACAAGAACTATACAAGATGAAATTGTCAAGAGAGGAAGGAATCACTTCATATTTTATGAGGATTTCTGAAATAAGAGACCAGCTGCAGGAATTGGGAGAAGTAATGTTTGATAATGAGATGACTACAATGGTTTTGAATGCTCTACTGGAAGAATGGGGAAACTTCACTTCAAGCTTATACGGGAAGAAAGAAGCAACACCATTCCACGATCTATGGTATCTATGTAAAATAGAGGAAACAAGATTGAAAGCCAAAGTTGATACAGGATCAAGTGAAGGGAATCAAGCCTTTGCAGTCATGTCTAGGAAGAAAGGAAGATTCAGAAAATTTGGTCCTCAAAATAAAAGAAGAAATATGGGCAAAGTACGATGCTTTGGATGTAATGAATTTGGGCATTATAAAAGGGATTATCCTAAATATAGGAAGGGCAAGAGGAAAAAGGAAGGAGCCTGTGTCACAGATTAAAGGGCAGAACCTGATGCAAAGAAATCTAAGAAAGAAGAAGAAAAAGATCTCTATTATGATTGAGATCATCTTTCTCTTTAAGTGATTTTTGTTGGTTGTAAAATAATATGATAAGAAGTAATGTATTTTAATAGCATCATGTAGAAGCATGGAAGGAGCACTTGAAGAAGTAGCTCCAGGAAACCTCACTAATAACAACATTGATGGAAGGCAATCATCAATATTAAGGCATCATTCAATAATCAATATGGAAACAAGTGCTGACATTTTCTAATGGAGTTATCTATGGATTCATTGGTTAGAAAGAAAGCAAAAGGTTTCATCGAAAACTATATGTTACATAATTCTAGGATTAGGATATGATGACATATTGATGAAGCAGGTCAAGGGAATGAAGTTCTTCATTCTAGTAAAATTGTTGTAGGATGACTCAAAAGGAAAAGGATGAGGTACATATATCTATATGATGACATTGGATGTTGTGAAGTCATGTCATATGGTTGCAGGTGATGCACTTCTATCTTTAGAAGTATAATCAGAGGAAGAAGGATCCCTTCTAGTGCACAGGTTGCCACTAACAGATGAAATCAAATATGTCCTCATATGAAATATGAGGTGGTTGTATACAAGCAAGGAACTGGATATTGGAAGTTCCTGGGAATAAAGTTGTGTGGAGAAAGAAAGGAAGATATCATGAAGTGCAACCATCTCAAGAGGCAGTTATCATTCAGAAGCCAAGAAGATTTGACTAGGAGATCTCCTGGGAAGATATGTGGACTCTGACAGAAGTATGGTAAACAAGAAGACCCTTGATAATACATATCTTTAGGAGATGTGTCAATCTGAATAAAGGATGTCAATGCCTACAAAAATATTTCATGGTGAAAAGATCATCACTGAGGTAAATTTTGATTTAAAAGTTCTCATGTATATGTTTATCTAGATAAGTTTATGCAGGGTTGCCAATCACATGGAAGGATGTAAGATGCTTGGGAGATGGTTCGAAGGAAAGAAACATGGCATAAAGGTGGACCAGATGAGAAGGAATGATGAATCAATTTCAAGTGGATAACATGACTCATGGATGAAAGTGATAAATGATCTGTGCTCTATGAAGCCAAAAGTTGAAGATTCCTCAATATCAAAATCCATGACATCGAGGGGAGGAATTATTCATGAGAAGCTAGGTGTCTCACCATTGCTGTTGCAGGTCCGTGGTTAAGAGGGAGCCCATTGGTAAGTTTCTTACTTGGAAGAAACTTGAAGTATGTCCTTCCCGAGTTAAGAGGGAGTGACATATATGATTCTCTAATTCATGTGTCATGCACTAGACCAGGACTAACAACCGTAAGTCTTAGTGAAGGCCATGAGGAGAGAATGGATTGACACGTCATTCTGGTCTTCACCTGGAAGACAAAATGGAGGATTGGGTAATCATATGGAATTCGATACTCTTTGAGAATCAGATAGGGCATTCAAGATAAGAGTAGTTAGGGACCGATATTCTTTGAGGGTTGACTACCCAAGAGAAGAATAGTCCAAGAAGGTCATACTAGGGGAACACCTGGGTGGAGTATGTACCTTGGAGAGGCAATGACTATGGTTTCTATAAGTCATGTGTCTCGCCAGCATTGTAGCCCATTATATCTTTAAGAGACGGGGTTGTTAGTCAAGGCCTTGCACTAGGACAATGGTGGTTGATATGATTCTATACAGATGCGATTACCAATCTGATTCTTCTTATGAGATTCTTCAGATTGAAAGTGACCATGTACCATTATGAATACCTCCCTAATTAAGAGGGAGTGTTGGAAAGTGTAACTAGGATCAGTCTTCATATTGATTATGTAATTATGTATTTATGTAATGAAGAAAAAGATAATAAATATATATTTTTGGTATGTTTGCTTCATGGGTTTCATGAGCAAGGTTTTATTATAGGTCAAAAGACTTCTTCTTGATGTCTTTTAGGGATTTGTCTTTTGGTCATAAATGTACTATTTAAAGAGTCATGTATAGAAAGAGTCAAGTCAATCTAGTATGTCTCAAGACCTTGTCACAAGCCTTGAAGTCATGGCTCAAAATTATGCTCCAGATCAATGTTGAAATACTCTTCTAGACAGCCTCTTTGTCGGCCTATAAAATAGTGATCAAGTCGGCTCTATAACTATATGACAGGTCAACTTAATAATAGACAAGGGAAACTATATATACCCCTATATATACTGCACAAAAAGGATAGGAAACAACAACGAACAAGGTCTGTGATTTGCGAATAAGAACCTTAGGAATTGTGAAGGATAAATGACTGTAAATTCTGGTAAAGGATTACGTGGTTAGTATATTATTGTGTGGGCTCCAATATATATATATATATATTCAGTTTCTAATATATCTATCTGGATTATAATATCAAGCGAGGATAAGAGGACAGAATGTGAAGAATATAAGGAAGAATACGATATGATAAAATACCACAACAATTAAAGGAATCTTACCTCGGGTCTTTGTCCCATAGCAAAGAAAATAAGTCAACTCTCTGTCTTGAATGTGTCTCTGTCCCACAACGAAGGAAAGGAGTTAGCTCACTATCTTAAATGTATCTCTGTTTTGGAATATAAAGAGAAGATATACCACAAATCGGAAGGCCGACCATAGAGGCATAATACAAGAACATCAAATATAAGAGAGAGTTCTAGGAACTGATATTACCTAGAGTCGAGAAGGAAGAAGGATTGTTCAATTGATAAACTAAGTTATCTAGTTCTGGTGCAGGACGGTGCAGGACAGTGCAGGACGATGCAGAGAAGAAGGACCATCTTAAGGAGTCAATGAAGAAGCAATGACGAGGTCTTGGAGGCATACATAGGTCAAGGATTTGTGTCCTGGTCATGGTACTTGTCATCTAAAAGTCTATAAGAAGAATTTATTATGGGTTTTCCTCTCCAAGAGGGAGAGGTTTTGGCCCTGGCTTGAAAAGCCTAAATTTGTGTCTCTTGTGTCTTTGGTGATTGACTTGATGAAAGACATAATAAGCTAAGAAGAGAAGACACAAGTAAAAGAAGTAAGCTCACAAGTAATTATCAAGGGGAGAATTTGAATTAATCATTGCCCTACCAAATTCTCAACAGTTCCTTCGGGTGGAGGTCTACAATATGGCAGTGTACGTACGAAACAAGAGTCATAATGTCTTTGAGGACAAGACTCCAGAAGAAACATTCTTTTGGAGTTGAACTAGATATTGGCCACTTTTGCATGTTCAATTGTCTAGTATATGCCATATACTAATGGAGAAGAGGACGAAGCTAGAGCCCTCAATAGAGAAGGGAATTTTCGTGGGGTATAATGAGACTTCAAAGGCACATAGGGTTTTCACTATAGGGCATAGAAAGGCCATTGTAAGCCAAGATGTCATGTTTGAGGAGGGCCAAACATTCAAGAAGTGGTATAAGCCCCTTCCTACACAAACATAAGACAAGGAGTAGATGACTCTAAAGATCAAGGAGAGTTCATTGCTACCCACAACAGGGAATAAATATTTAGGTCAAGAAGAGGAGTTGGAGGCTCCTTCTAGTTCTCAATGGTTATAGAAGACATCAGGGGATGGTCAGTAGCATGTGGAGGTTCCTGGAGCATATTCAAGGAGAGTAGACTGCCAAGGAAGCTTCCTAGTTATATGACTCTCACGAGCAGCATCATTGATTCCAATCCCACCAACTTTGAGGAGGAAACATACTAGCAAGTCTGGAGGGATGCCATGATGGAGTATCACTCCATTATGAAGAATGATGTTTGGGACATAGTGCTGAGACCAAAGGGAAAATCGGTGGTGAGATCCAAGTGGATCTTTGTTAATTTTGGGCAACTAGGTCCAAACTCCATGATGTGATTCTTAGATGACGATGCCAATATTTTTATTTTATTCCTCTTTCGAAGAGGTGCAAGATCGATCTAAAGATCATTTTGATTGAATGAGCATAAAATGTATTTTGAATTTATTCCACATGTGCAAGTTCGGCCTGATTTATCCCACATGCATAAGAGATGTGTCACACACCCCCACAGATGCATATATATTGGAGAGACTTGGAGTCCATTTGACACACACAAATTTTGGTGGAGGCATTTTCTTCTCTCTTGGATGGTGATGGAGCAGCGTTCTTGGTTCTGCGTTTAGGGCTTCTTGGTGCAATGTCTTGGTGGAGTATTCTTAATGAAACATCTTGGGGTTGTGTGACACATGTGGGAGGCTGACCTTATGAAGACTTTGTTGGTTGAAGCATCCTGCTGAGTGTCGTAACGCCACCATTATTTATCTCTGATTTTGGCTTGTCTTCCATCGATCTATTGGTATGTTCTATCTGCATCTTACTTTCATTGAGCCTTAGAAGTTTAAAGTATATTTGCATCTAGCATAGAACATCTTCAGAATTTAACATGGTATTAGAGCTTGGAGAAGACAAAGCCCATCTAGTTGAGAATCTAGGGCAGCGAGATAAGGATTTTTTTTCAGGTGACAGAGCTGCTAGAAGAAGGCCAAGTTAGGAGACCTCTATTTCAGGTATGTTGGGGCTGGTTGGTGCCCTAACCTTCAGCATGGAGGAAGAAGCCTAGCCGCAACTAGAAGAAGCCTAGCCGCAGCCAGAAGGAGCCTAGCCGCAGCTAGAAGGAGCCTAGCCACAGCTAGAAGGAGCCTTAGGATAGCGTGGGCATTTATGTAGTGGAGGCCGAGTGTTTTAGGAGACAACAACAATTTTAAGATCAATTTAGGGTGCTGAGTTTGTTGGGAAGGTGGCCGAGGAAGAGAGGTGCTTTACTTTGGAGGACCGTGTTGGGCCGAGAATAAGGTACGTTTCACCCCATCTTTGTTATAGATTTTCCCCTCATCTTAGCAATAAAGTAAAGGGAAAAAACATAAAGCTAAGGCAAAGTGAACTGATGATAAAAGGACTATTTCTGTGTTATACGTTTATTCATAGAATTTGCGTTTCCAGTTATTTAATGTGTTTCATAAGATATCATTTAATTGATTAATTGTGAACGTAAGATGCTACAGCTTCCTCTTTCATTAGACTAGTTCACTATTCATGCCTTCTTGCTTAAAATCCTTGCTTTCATAATTGTTTAAATGCTTTCACCATTATTCAATGCTTTTGTAATTGTTTGACTAGTTTTAACACAACTGCTGTTCAATTCTGCATGTAGTTAATGTTGGATCTTTTCATTATCATTATGAGTGTTTGGTTGATGTTTAATTCAGAAGGTTGTCATTAGTTGATTAAAAGAGAATTCCATTGCAAAATTTGAATAATTGATTGTTGTTCAATTCATTACAGTTGTTGTTCAATTCATCAAAGCACGTTGTTCAATTGTAGTTTATTCTTTCCAGCCCTGAGTAGTTACTTCTGCATAGGCTTAGAACAGAGTTAGCTCCCTAGAATAGTCAAAAGCATTCTATAATTCACTTTTAAATTGATTTGATTGAACTTCGAGAATTAGATAGTCTTCCTTATGATAATTTAGAGTAGTTGTCCTCCGATGTCACTTGCATATATTGTGCTTACACTCTTGAAATAACAAGACTTTCCCTGGGTTGATAATTAAATGAAAAGCATTGAGGTTACCTGTAACAGTCACCTTTATGACCCAACAAACCGCAGCCAAAGAAGGCTTGTATTGCTGACTGTATATTGAGTGGAGGGCTCGAACATCAGACTAAAAACTGCAATGTATGGGTTTGTATTTTTATAATGATTCGCATGACTTGGATGTTGACATTTTGTGACATGGTGACATCGCTCCCTTGGCTATAAGATGTACACGATGTGTGACTGCAATCTGGAGTGGATGGTCTCACTCTTATACATGATAGCAGTGACATTGAGTTTTGACAGTAACTATAACACATTGATTAACAACAGAAAAGCCTGGAATATCCGTATTAGGTTTATTAACAATAGAAAGGCTTGGTGTAAAAGGCACCCCAACCTGAGAACTGGCCATAACATTTTGTTCTGCAAATAAGGAAAGTGGCATTGACGCAATCTGTCCTCCTGACTGGTTTTGAGAAGAAAAAAAAGTGGCATTGTAATTAATCTTGGCATAAGATTGTCTTGTCCAGTGCTTGATGCATGTTGCAAATTGACCAGTTCCAAGGGAGGTTGAGCACATGCAGACCTCTACTTTGTCGTAGCAGTAGCAACATGAGTGGGGACATCATTAACACAATAATTTACTTCCTGGATTGTTGGACCATGAACATATCCAGGCTGAGGAACTGAGTTGAGTGTAGGCATGATAGAATTCTGATGATATGGCATTGAACACCCTCCAATCCCAGAATGCTCGGCATGTGGATTGATTATAGAGAAATTTGTTGAGAATCCTGAAGGAAGAGAGACAACACTACTTTCCACATTAGAACATGTGGGTGAACTTCCTTGCCAACCATCATTAGGATGCAAAGGACAGTGTTCAGATCCAAGGTCAGATGCAAGGGATTGTCCAGATGATAAGGAATGCCCTGTTACACAATGGTCTGGAAGCGCAGGCAAATTCCTTGGCAAGGATTGAAATGGTGTTGAATTCAAATCGTTCTTTGAATGTAAGTTTTCTGTTTGAAATTGCAAATCATGGCTTCGCAAAGACTATGGTGTATATGTTCCACAGGGTTGTGGAGCTGAATTTTGTCTGTTTCAGATGGAGCACTTGGATCTTCTGAAGACTCTGCATCAAATTTTTCCTAAGACAATGACTGCATTGAGTTTTCTCTAGGTCATTGTAGTTTGCTTGACTGCATTGCTTGAATAACAAGTCTTAATAATGATGAAGTTTCTACAGTTTGAATATCAAGGATCTAGGGTGTGCATAGAATTTGCATAATAGATCTTGAAGACCCTGATTTCAAGCTCAGATGAAGGCTCAGAAGTGGACATAGAACAATGGTGTATTTCTATATTAGGGCCATGCTGATGTCTATGCACTAAAGGAGGGCTGACACCCGTGTATTCGTTAGATAAAGAGGTCATAAGGCCTGCAGAACAGCAAGAGCAAGGGCTGAGCTTAATCATGTACATGCTCAGTGAATTAAAGGTTGGAACGTGAGATATATGCAGAGAAAAGAGGAAGGAAGAATAAGGTCTTTCCTACTAAGTGAGTATTGGAGAAGAAATCCACTGTTAGAAGGAAAATCCGTGGAGCCTAAGATCAGTGACTCAGTAACAGCTAAGTTATTGTATGCAGAAAGTTTGTTGAAGAACCTATGAACAAGGCAAACTAATATAGGCCTATGTTCAGTGACCTTGGTGGATCTTTGTCATTGATAGAAGGCAGATTGAAGAGTTGGTTGTGCAAGTGTATCTGAAGTAGCGGAGGACCTTGTGAACAATTGAGGCAGAGTTTGAAGCAACAATATTCTCTGTGAGATCTGCTTGGTACATCAAGGACAAGAGACCAAAGGGATGTAAGTGGAGTGCATCTTCAACAAGTAAGTCATTTTATTTGTTCTTGATGTGTAGGAAGATATGGACAGTGACATATGGCAGAATCTATATGATCTTGATCTGTGATATCTTCAGAGGCATATGGAAAAATATAACCGTGAAGCTTGATAATCTTATGTTCTATATGACTGTGATAAATAATACCATGGCATCACTGTAATCCATAATATGACAATATATGATACCTGTCAAGATGTATGACAGATATATGGTAGTATATGGCTATGATTCTTGAATGGCCTTGACAATGGGTAAGATTCAGGCCCATGATTACAAAGCGCTTTCCGAGTTGGTGTCTGGGATGCCCATATTCAAAATAATCATGAAGGCATATACCAGAGGTGTGCTGCAGGAAAGCATAAAAAGGGGGATTTTATTTTCCCTCAAGTATCACAATATGATGTCTAGCAATTGATACATTCTGATTTATCTAATATGTTTCTCTTCTGGATTTATTTCTTGAAGAAGAAGATCAAGATTTCAAGGAATACTAATGGAACCTTTTGTAGAGGAGTTGGCATTAAGAGGGAGACCACAATCATATATGCTCCTGAGCAAATAACATTGCTGGAAGAAAGAAGAAGAGACCCTCATGGCTCTAAGACACTCTCAAGGATGCCGAGAGTCATATGGCCCCAAAGGGGGACATTCCGAGAAAGCAAGAAGCCATATAGATACCAAGGGTATCTAGCAGCCATGAGTACAATGTAAAGAAGCCATAAAGCATCAAGTCTGGGAGGATGCTATACACAAAGAGTACGAGTCCATTATGAAGGATGATGTCTGGGATATGGTCCCGACACCAGAGGACAAAGCTGTTGTCACCTCGATATGGCTTTATAAGATCAAGCATGGATCTGATGGGAGTGCTAAAAAGTATAAGGCAAGATGTGTTGCTTGAGACTTCTCTCTAGGAAGGCATTGATTATGATTTCACCTGTGATCTATTATTACCCTTGTTGCTACGCAAGGATGGAGTCTTCATCAGAAGGATGTGAAGACCGCCTTTCTGCATGGTTCGATAAAGGAAGAGGTGTATGTGAAGCATCCTCTGGGGTTCGAAGTCCAGGATTAAGACTCTCATGCATGCAGTTTGAAGAAAGCCCTCTATGGGTTGAAGTAAGCCCCCAGGGCTTGGTACGAGAGGATAGATAACTACTTGATGAATTTGGGCTTCACTCGAAGTAATGTTGATTCGAACCTTTACTTCAAGGTCAATAGAGAAAAGCCTCTCATTCTGGTTATCTATGTGGACGATATCTTCCTAACAGGTGCTGACCTTCTCATTCATCAGTGTAAGAGGGAGCTCGCTTCCGAGTTTGAGATGAAGGACCTATGACTGATACATTACTTCCTAGGCCTAGAGGTCTGGCAGAGATCTGGCAAGATTTTCCTCTCTCAAGGAAAATGTATTGTGAAGTTGCTGGAAAGATTTGGAATGGTGGACTGTAAGTCCGTGTCGACACCGATGGAGCTCAACTTTAAGAAGTTGAGTGAAAGCGTTGTTGGGCCTATGCTAGAAAATCCTATTGAGTATCGTCAACTCGTAGGGGCCCTTATGTTCTTAGGGAACATTAGTCCATACGTATGTTGTGCAGTGAACACTTTGAGTCAACACATGGTTGATCCTCATAACATTCACTGGGTTGGTGCCTAGAAACTCTTCAGATATCTCTGGGGCACAATAGACCATGGACTGAGATACATTGTCGGGAGTTTGAGAATCTGTGGATATGTTGATGTCGATTGGGCTGGCAGTGTGGTGGATCACAAGAGCACATCTGGATGCTGCTTCACACTTGGGTTTGCTTCGTGCAGGAAGCAGAAGTCGGTAGCTTTGAGCACCGCTGAGGCCAAATACATAACAGCGTGTATGGCCTGTTGTGAAGCCACTTGGTTGCAAAAGCTCTGCAGTGAGCTGTTCGAGAATGTGCTAGATGCCACTGTTATCCTTTGTGATAACCAAAGGGGGATTCGTTTGTCAGAGAATCTCGTGTTCCATGATCGATCCAAGCATGTTGATGTCTAGTAACATTTTATCTGGGATATGGTACAGCGAGGCGTTGTAAGGCTCGATCACATAGGAAATGATGAGCAGGTCACAGATATTCTCACAAAGCCCTTGGGGAAGGGCATGTTCCTAACCTTCCGTGAGAATCTTGGAATCATGGAACGACCCTATTTGGAGGGTCCTATTGGACGATGAGCTTTGGGAGCTCCAGGGGGCCTTTGTGGATAACTTCTTGGAGCTATAAGCAACCACAGGGCTAGGCTTGTCGAACCTTGCTGGTGTGCTTCCACCCCACCGTGATGATATTGAGTTGGTTTACCTCTCTCTGATCTGTGCATCGTATGCATCCTACCCATGGAGTTTCAGACTCATGGGAAGTACCTCTCATTTGGCCAATGAGGTGGGAGATGTGAATAGAGACCATAGCAAGACCGATGGACGCATCAGAGATTTCCGTACTCTCAATGTCTAGGATGGCATGTATCCAACCACTTGATCTAGGATCAAGTCTAGTGAGGTTTCAGACCTCCAACTGACTTCGGGTCAGTTAAACCAACTTCGGGTTAGTATGTGACTCCTTTGAGTCCTATAGAGGTTTCAGACCTCTGAGCTGACTTCGAGTTAGCCGGGAGTGATGTCCTTGTGACTCACCTTTTTTTTTGAAATAAAGAAGCCAACGAAGCAAGTTACGACGAGATGATGCACGATGTTTGGATGGCACTGGTGGATGGAGTTCTCCCTAGTTGAGAGGGAGTATTAATTTTGGGCAACTAGGTCCAAACTCCATGATGTTATGCTCAGATGTCGATGCCAATATTTGTATTGGATTCCTCTTTCGGAGAGGTGCAAGAGCGATCTAAAGATCATCTTGATCGGATAAGTAGAACATGTATTTTGAATTTATTCCACATGTGCAAGGTCGACCTGATTTATCCCACATGCATAAGAGATGTGTCACACACTCCGACAGATGCCTATATATTGGAGAGACTTGGAGTCCATTTGACACACACACATTTTGGTGGAGGCATTTTCTTCTCTCTTGGATGGTGATGGAGCAACATTCTTGGTTTTGCATTTAGGGCTTCTTGGTGCAGCGTCTTGGTGGATTATTCTTGATGAAACGTCTTGGGGTTGTGTGATATATGTGGGAGGCTGACCTTATGAAGACTTTGTTGGTTGAAGCATCTTGCTGACCATCGTAACGCCACCATTCTTTATCTCTATTTTTGGCTTGTCTTCCATCGATCTACTGGTATGTTCTATCTGCATCTTACTTTCATTGAGCCCTAGAAGTTTACAGTATATTTGCATCTAGCATAGAACATCTTCAGAATTTAACAATCTTTAAGATCAAGCATGTTGCAGATGGTAACATAGAGAAGTATAAGGCAAGATGTGTGGCGAGAGGGTTCTTCCAGAGGGAGGGAGTGGACTATGAAGATATTTTTCTCCAATCATCGAGTATACTTCCATTTGGGTTGTCATATCTATTGCCTCGGTTATGGGGTGGAAGATACATTAGATGGATGTGAAGATGGCATTCCTTAATGGAGTTATTGAGGAGGTGTAAATTAATAAGCCTCGGGGATTTGTGATTCACGAGATGGATTCTCATGTATGTAGGCTTAGAAAATCCTTGTAAGGACTCAAGTAGGCACCCAGTGCATGATACTTAAATACTGATGGGTACTTGTTGAGCATATGCTTCACTAAGAGTGAGGTGAATCCTAATTTGTACTTCACTAGTTGGAGATGATCCACTCATCTTGGTGTTGTATGTGGATGATTTATTTCTCATGGGTACAGAGAAGATTATTTATATATGAAAACTAGATCTAGCTTTGGAGTTCAAGATGAAGGATGCTGGCTTGATGCATTACTTCTTGGTGTTAGAGGTGTGGCAGCAAACAAGTGATATCTTCCTTGGGTAAGAAAAGTATGCAATTCACATTCTAAGGATATTCAAGATGGTGGACGATAAGCCTATGAATACACATATGATCACGAATCTGCAGCAATTGAGTGCTTCAAATTCAAATTTGGTGCATCACACCTTTTATAGGTAGTTGATTAGTTCCTGGATGTAACTAATCTAGTCAACACCAGGCCAAATATATGTTTTGTGGTGAACACCCTAAGTCAATTCATGGTGGAGCTGAGGCAAGTGGATTGGATTGTAGAAAAGCACGTGCCTAAATAATTACGTGGTATTATGGAGTATTGGCTAAGATATGTTAGGAGTGGAGTGAAGTTGTAGGGGTATAAAGACACAAATTAGCATGGGAGTGCAGTGGATAGGAAAAACACCTCAAGTTGTTGCTTCGGCTTAGGATTAGTAGTGATTTCATGGTTCAGTAGGAAGCATGCTTTTATGGCACGTAGTTCAATAGAGACAACGTATATGGAAGCCATTTTGGCGAGTTGTGGACTATTTGGTTGCACAAGTTACTTATTAGACTATTTGGTCAGGAGTTGGAGCCTTCAGTGATACACTGTGATAATATGAGTTAGACCAAATTCTCAGTGAATCAAGTGTTCCATGATAGATCCAAGCATATTGAGATCAAATATCACTTCATTAAAGATAGGGTCCAAAGAGGAGCAATGAAGCTTCAATATATATCCATAGATGAGCAGGTTGCGGATACTCTAACCAAGCCCTTAGTGAAAGAGCGGCTTGTCTTCTATAGAGATGAGCTAGGAGTAGTGCAGAATACCTTCCTTGCTAAGGAGTGTTGATGCTTGTAGCAGAAGATAAGCATTTCGGCATTGGCTAGGTGTCAAGCATGCAAGAATCATCTAAAGTCTCCTTAGGAAACTTGCTTAATTTATTAAGTAAGTTGTTCTTATGATTTTCTTAACTTAGAAAAGCACATTAATTAGGTTAATTAATTAATGTTGGTTATTGATCTAAAAAATTCTAAGGAAAAGTAAATTATTTACTTTAATGACTTGGGCTTGATCTCAACCATTGATCTCAAGAAAGTTGGAATTTAATCTTAGCCATCACCCACTTTAAAGATAAGGGTGAGGGATTTAACTCAGTAAATAAATATAAAAGACAACATAGGGAGAGAATAAATACATGGATTTTAGAACAGAATTTTCTCATTGAATGGTCTCAACAAGAGGTGAATGACTTTCATCTAGAGGCCTAGTGCCAGAAGAAAAAGCATGAGAAATTTTGCAACATGTAAGGCACCTAAATGCAAATCGTATAGAAATATTTGTACGGTCGTGGCCTCACACATGGAAACATAGTCATACAATGTTTGTATATCACTAACATGTGTGCATTGATTGAGCTTCAACTCACACATGCAAGTCGTATAGGTTCAAGGAGCAACATTTTCTAATAAGGGGTTTAATCCATGATTTTTTTACAGTTGTACAGGGTGTATAGGTGCCTAGTAACTTTTTAGAAATTTGTTGCAGCTTGTGTTTTTCTTAGTACACAAAAAAAAATTCCTAGTTAAGGAGCCCTCACAATTTTGAGAATGAAAAAATGAAGATCAGTTGGAGGGATTAATTTTCTATGTGATTGATTCCTTGTGCTTGCTTCTACTATTTAATTTTTTAAGTTAAAAAATCCAATATGTTTTTATTTAGTAATTGCAAAAATATTTTTTTCTAAGTTATAAAAATCACTAGGAATTAAAACCAGATCTAAAATTAAGAAATTAACACATAGGAAATTCTAAACTAATGATATTAACTCTATCCAAAGGAGCATTAAAAGTGTCACCAAATTTTTTATATACCTAGAATTCAGAGGATCAACGGAGAAATTGCTGCACAAAGGAATTTTTGCTTCTAACCTATCATCCAAAGTAACCAAGTATTGAGATGCTCTAGGCCTATAGTCCATGCACTCCTATCAATCCACTAATACCCAACCTTTACTATAATCCAAAATTTCAACCAACACCCAATCTTCATTGAATTCCTTATGTGAGACTATATCGAAAAATAGTGTAATGAGCAAACTATTAAGACAACGAAAAACATAGAAACTAGGATTGAAACTTACTTCCCTTTCAAGCAACACTAGTTCAAATTTCCCTCACACTTGACCTCGAATCTCAATCATGTTTAGGTTAAAAACATTCAAAAAAATCCCAATGCCTAAAAAAATTATATAAACTAAATAATTTTAACAATTAAAAACATGGATATTCTACTCAAAATCACATATCCAAAATTATATGGATATATATATATATATATATATATATAAACTAAATAAATATAACAATTAAAAACATGGATATTCTACTCAAAATCACATATCCAAAATTAAAAGGATATATATATATATATATATATATATAAAAGTTAAAATCACATTATAAACATATTCATTAATAAACCAAGTCAACTAGTAAAATAAATTAAGTCCCATGATATAATCCTTGTTATTTATGAAATCATCTTAGCTACTTTGTAGTCATATTCTTTAGTATGAAATTGTGGTCTTCTTTTTTTATAACTAGGTTGAGCCTAGGCTAAGGCCAACCCATCTATTGGATGGAAGAATGATTTATCCATTAGTAAGATGTTATCACTTGTGTTAAACTCGATGCAAAATCATTTTTTTTTTGAACTAGTAAAATAAATTAAGTCCCATAACATGATCCTTTTTACTTATAAAATCATGTTTGCTACTTTCTAGTCTTATCCATTTTACTTATGTGTTCGTGTTTGTTTGTTTGTTTGTTTTGTTTTTTTTTTTTTTTTCCCAGTAAGAAAAAACCAATAGACTTTATATTATATATAAATTGATTGTTTACATATGTGAAAATGTCACATCAAATACATCATATTCCAACGAAATATTATATCAAATCTCCTAGTATAACTTATATCATGGATTATTCCAGCAGGATAATCATTTGTATGTTCACATCTACATATTATGATTAAACTCATACTAATAATGAAATTACAAAAAGTTCCACATCTAGCAGAAGAAAAAACTATGAGAAGTGAATTTTTCCAGCTCCTTTAAATCGATCACTAAAGTAGGACACATAGTGGATCTCCATTGGATTGTATTGGTGCCCAACCTTAAATAGTGCATATGCCACTCCATTTTGTTCCTTGTAAATATGAGCAAAGTGCACCTCGTTGAAAAGTTCAATCATTATCCTAATTCTCCACATCCAATTTGTAATAGGAGGTTCAAATGTATACTTTTTCAAGGCTCAATCAATAACCACTTTTGAATCATCAAATATATCCAATTTCTCAATGGATAGTCATATAGCACAATATAAGACACCCATAATGTTATGATCTCTACCCTAGAATAAGTGCCAACTCCATCGAACCAGCAGAAATGGAAAAAAATGAACCGGCCAAATGACAATGTATGCCCCGTATCCACAAGTAGTATTGATTACGGCCCCATAAAAAAAATGCCACATGGTATCTGCCCCATAAATCAACGTTGGATGTTTCTCATAGTTCCAATTTCTACCACAGGCCCAATTTCATTTAAATAAGCACAAATCTTAATGCATGTGCCATATATATCCAACGATTTATTTTTGAAAATGCCTACATTCCTACATCTCCAGATACCCCACATAATGTAAAATGGTAGAGTGCATAATACCTTGAATCCCATCATCTAATCCTGAACACACGTTTCCACAGATGTTGTATTGCATACAACAAGAATTTTTAAGTTGTTTAGTACACCTGTCTATATGGAGATAAAAAAAGGGGCATGTGAGGAATACATGAGCCACATCCTCAAGGGCCCTCAAACACAATATGCATCTATTGAGACCCATGAATCCCTTGTGGCATAAATTATCCAAGGTTAATATTTTGTTCTACCAGGTTAACCACCCAATACCTTTAAGTTTTAGGGGGAGGTTCCAATACCATATTTTATTAAACCACGCATATTCCCCCCCATTTTGTTGCACCATTGTAATATACCTGCAAGCATCTCTAACAATGATTTTCCCCTATTTAGTCTTCCCCTCCCAAGTGAATTTATCCTCATTCCCTCCCAATGTGATACGAAGCATTAATAATTTGTGAGTGTACTTATCCCATTCCTCATCCGAGACCCCATATATGCCCAAATACTTTGAGCTAATCCATATATGATATAGAAAACTAGGGTCAATTGCCACTTGAATCTAATTAATATAATAAATGCCCAAATTATGTATATATCTTATAAGCGATAATGGAAAGATGTGTTTTCCAATGAATCCCTTAAGAATATCCAAACTGATCTCCACTTTTAAGCCAGAACCAATCTCCCACCGCAAGTTCCCAATCAACCATTTCTTTATTTTCAACAACCCATTCCAAATGTAAGAAATCAAACATAGAGCTTGAGCCCCATCTTTTATCCACTCAATCATAGTTTGATTCTTAAGGTATTTCTCTATTATGATATTTTTCCAAATAGCATAACCATATAAAGCTCGCCACAAACTTTTTACCCCCAATGCCCATCCAAATTTCTCAATATTAATTATACCCCACTCCCCCCCCCCCCTTCTTTGTGCTTAGAGATGTCCTCCAACCTAACAAGATGTATATTTTTAACGTTGTATGAGCCAGCCCAAATGAATTTTGAAATGATGGAGTTAATCTCGTTGATGACGGAGCAAGGTAGTATATACATATGCATCCAGTATACAACAATACACTGTAAGACCGATTCTACCATAATCAATCTACCCCCATAGTCAACCACTTATGTGACCAATTTTTCAATCTGCGCTCAAATTTATCGATCAGCCAACACCAATGCTGGATGACATAATTGTTTGGTTTCAAATGGAAACCAAAGGTATTTGAAACCATCATCTAATGGGATCACCTCGAAAAAAAAAAAAGTTACAACAACCTCAGATACAATATTTGATCAATCAATAATGATTTTGAATTGTTCATATATAAACAAGATGTGAGGTTGAAAGAGTGAATAATTTGGTTCAAATATTTCCATTCAATAATCGATGCCTTCCCAAGAATCAAGACATCGTCCACATTTATTAAGTGAAAAATTGAGGTGTTTTTTGTGATCTAGAGCCTTGAGAAATTACCTCGATGTTGCGCCATAGTAATCATCTTGCTTATACCTTCGATAACAAGAAAATATATTAGAGGGGATAATGAACACCCCTGACTCGACCCCCTAAAGGCCCTGAAGAATTTAGAAGGCACCCCATTTATCAATATAGCGAAATTAACAAAGGTGATGCACACCATAATCCAGTTAACCACATCCACCAATATGCCAGTTTTTTGTAATATCAACCTTAGAAAACCCCAATCTACAAAATCATATGCATTGTACAAATCTAATTTCAACAACAATGCATCCTTCTTTTTTACCTTAATAGAGTGAATACATTCCTAAGCGATTGCCACAACATCCTGAATTTGTCTATTTTAAAAAAAACCAAATTGTGCAGGAGAAATATGTTTTGACGGGCTATGAATTATACATATTGCAAAAACCTTCCAAAAGGAGAAATATGTTTTGACGGGTTATGAATTATACATATTGCAATAACCTTCCAAATCATTTTATAAATGATATTGCACAATGAAATAGGCTTGTAATTCGCAAAGGATTTTTCCTTTGATACTTATATCAATGTAATAAATGTGGAGTTAAGAGAACTAGATATCTTACAATTGGCCTGTGATTCGTCAAAAATTTGAAGAAAATCTACGCCGATAAGATCCATGAAATGTATAAATAATTCTATTGTCTAGCCATTTGATTCGGGAGTTTTTTCCCTGGCGAATTTTTTTGGGGCAAATACTAAATCATCATAGGAGATCGACATCCGTATTTTTTCATTATCCTCCTCATTGTGCATAATTGGATATGACTGTATGATCTGCAACCGATTTTCAATGTCAACTCTGGCCCTAACTTGGTATAGATATCCAAAGAGTTTTATAGCCACCTCGTGGAGCTCATTCAATGAACGGATTTTCTGACTCACTGCATCCTCTAGATACCATATAGTAATATCACACCTCTGTGAGGGAAAATTGTGAAAAAAATTACTATTCTTATCACCCCCCTTGATCCAGATGGCATGGATTTTAAGTTGTCATTCCTCTTCTTGTTGAGCCGAGAGGCTCATGCTACAATCCAGTATGAGGGAAATGTGTAATTTCGTTCGTGCTCAACTTGGATTTGACATGTGTCCAAATACTTTAAATGAAGAAACATTTTTGGCTATAACGAAAACATAAATGTTTATACATATTGTATATCTTTGTAGTGTTGCTCTCACATCCCAAAAAATAGCGAAGCTTCATGATTCAGCGAAGAAAACAATATATTTTGCAAGAATGGCAACTGGTTCAACAAGTTCTTCCTCTCAGGCAACTCAAGCCATGGTTTCGTATAATTCCATGCTGAAATCCATATATGTTTGTTCAATAGTTCAAGAAGTTCGTTCTTTTAAAGTTCCTTTGGATGAGAAAACCTTTAGTTGTGAATTTTTTTTCATATCAAGGTTTGGTTTGCAGATTTAATGGGTTATGGCCGCAGTTAGCTGATCTCCACAAGTGGATTTCAGATTTGTGGAAACCTCTTCTGGCTGATACATTGAATATTTACCCTTTGGCTAAAGGTTTTTGTTGTTGTTTTTTTTATAATATCGAGGATAAGAAGACTATTTGTGAATTCAAGCCCAATTTCTGGGGTAGTGTTGGTCTCTTCATGCAACCTTGGTCTCCCACCTTTGATCTGGTTATGGTGTCAATCTCCACAGCTCCAATATGGGTAAGGTTTCCAAACTTTCCCCTGCATCCTTGAATGTCTCGTCATTATCTTCCATTGGAAATGCATTAGGGAAGTTTTATTTCCGCAACTCAAAAAATGAAATTTTGTATAAGATCACTTACACTCAAATATGTGTGGAGATGGATTTCAATAAGGGTTTTCCTGTCGAGATAAATCTTGTAGCTCCAAACTATGTATGGGTTCAAAATCTTGATTATGAAAATGTTTCATTTCGATGTCAAGCGTATTATGAAATAGGACATGTAATAAAAAATTACCTCAAGCATTTGCAGGATAATAGAGACCAAAAAATAATTGGAGGCTCGAACGGTGGGAAGGAGCTCAGAGCGAACATTATATAGTGCATAAAGAGGAAGAGACTCTGGGAAAGAAAGAAGTAAAAGACAAACATGAAGAAGTTATTGTCAAAGAAAATCCACCGAAGGAAACAAACATCAATCAAGAAGAAGTGCATGTCAATGGGGACCCTCTACATTCAGCATCAGTGGAAACACAACAAACCTTGGTGAAAGCAAGATCCCCCTTCGAATCCTCAAGGAATAAATATGGAAAAGTAATTTCTTGGGAAGACCAAGCAAATGAGGAAGAACCTAAAGACAACAACACTCACTCACCGAAGGATGTTTCATCGGATGTAGTAGAAAACATGGGTTGGATTCAAGCAGGGAAGAAGGGCAAAAATATTTCCCCAAGGAAAACAAGAAGCCAGTCAAAATCAAGTAAAAAAGTAGTGCAAAATGGAATGTAAATGTATTTGGATCTTGGGAGTATTTTGGAAAAAAAATAGCAAGAAAGGCACTGAAGTTTTTGTATCATGGGGTAATCAATTGAGGTATTGGATTGAGTTGTTGTTTTCAATCTTGGTAACTTTGAAGAAATATATTGGTTTTGGGTTGGATCTCAACTTTCTCTTTTAATAAAACTCTCATACCCCACTCTCTACCCACCATTTCTATTATATATATATATATATATATATATATATATATATATATATATATATATATATATATATATATATATATATATATATATATAAAATTGAATTTTCTCTATTAAAACTATTGTAACATGTATATTTATATAAGTTAATAATGATAAGCCCACGAGGGTAGAGTAGACGGTGACAAGGTGTTTTTTTAAGGCACTTTATGGTGTAAAGGTCATCAACTCGAAACTTCGTGGGCAAAAGTTCAATCGTGCTAAGGGTTGGCGTGGCCCAGTGCTAGAAAAAGATAAAGTGACAACTTATTAAACTTATTTTCTTTAACCTTGAAAATTTCTTGTGAATCTTAGTTATCTTCTTTATGTTCTTTAGTTAGATCTTTCTTTTCATGAAACGATATCAAGAAACAACACCAACAAAAGAGGACACAAATGTAGGCTCTCAGGCAAGGCAAAACCCCTCCAAGGGGAAAACCCATAAATTCTTCTCTTCTTAGAATTTGCTTCAAATGAGATACAAAGAGCCAATTCCTAGACCAAGTCCTTCTCCCAGTACCAAGTCGGCCCTTCCTCAGGTCCTTTCTTGAATTTGCACTAAACTGCTACACACTACAACTTCGACCTGCCAACTACAATATTTCTACTCGACCTGCAACTTCGACCTTGCAATGTCGGCCTTGTAGCTCCTGAAGGAACCCTAACTCAACATCCTTCTGGGACCTTCTAAGAGCAAGACAACTCTTCCTAAGGTCAGCGAGCTATAGACAAATTTTCCTTCCTCCCAACTACAAGATGTTGTACATCAATCTACTGCAACTCAATCTTGCAACTTCAGCCTCTTCTTGCAACCTAGAACCCTATATTTTTGCTCGTGTAAGAGAGATATAGCCCAAAAACCAAGAAAATTTGTCCTTATTCCTTCTCTTTAACCTTTTCTCTCCTTTTCCAACTTCCCAACTACAGATCAAACTCTTTCTTGAGATACCAAACTTGTGAGTGAGTGTATCTCCAAATGAAGTCGAACTACTCCTTATATAGTCTTCTCAACAAGTCGAATCCCCTCCTTTAGGTCAACTAGAGGATCTCAGAGCCAACTTGTACTCTTGGAGATTCCAAGACTTTTTAGACTTAAAAATAATTCTTTTTACAATTTCAAATCTCCCGGAAGAGTCTTATAAACATGATGTCAACTCCTTTAACTCATGACAATAAATCCTAAGACCCAACAAACCCTAGAAGCATGAAGAACATGCTTTTACCTAAAAGACAATCAATAATGAGCATGAAACCCATGCTTTAATAATACTAATTTTTTCTTTTCTTTTTCTTGTTTGTTACATAAGATACATATTGAAATGAGTACAACAATTATGAAGACTGAAACTAGTTACATTTCTCAACACTCCCTCTTAACTAGGGAGGTATTCATAATTGCAGAACCAGTACAACATCATATCTCAAACTGAAGAGTTCTCAAGAAGAGTCATATTGATAAGCCATACTGTAAGCATCATCATCATGACCAACAATGTCCCCGAGGCCTAACTGGACAAGCTCTTCTTTAACCAAGAGAAATATGTTGGGAGGCTTTATTTGTGATACCGCACTACCTCTCTAAGGCACATACCCCATCCGGATGTCCACAAGGTATGTCCTTTTAGGACTATTCTTATCTTGGATCTCCATACCTGAGTCCTCAAAGAATATCGATCCTCTTTTACCACTCTTCTCTTGGATTCTTGTCCCATCCTCAAAGAGTGTCAGTTCCTTTCCTTTCATGGATGTTATATCCTCAAGGAGACCACAAATGCTTATCCAATCCTCTATCATTCTCTCTGCATTACCTGAAGAGGAGAATGCACATGTGATGTTCATCATCACTCACTCTCAACTAGAGAGTACATCCCTATTCTCCCTTAATCTTGAGAATAGAATCTTGTTCCTTATTCAAGGAGACTCCTTTTGCTTCCTCTCAAACTAGAGGTGATTCCTTCCCTCCAACAATAGAAGCCAACACCACAAGTCTTTACAACTTGTCTTTATCAGAGTATCAACTACTAGTTCTCCATAGCTACATGGCTCCCTCTTTCCTTCACATCCCTTGTATTGAGTTTTCTTTCTTTTGACATTCGTGGAGCCATCTCCACTCTTTGTTCTTATGACAGGATCCAAGTCATATTTTCTTTCTCATCACTTTCTTCTTTAATCATGAAGGCATTGCATCGAGCCTTCTCAATCTTCAATTTGATCATGAAAGTGATCTTCCTTAACCTTCAGGTTATCTTCGTACAACCACCCTTTCAATTTGACTTCATAGTTTCCAGGTACCAGATATTGAGCTTCCCTCAATACTCTTCATTCATACAGTTGACCTTGCCCTAATTGTCATCATGTATTCTTGCAACATCCTTTTCCTGGTAGCCAAAAATAATATGTTAGCCAAATAACCAAACCATAAATTAAATAGACTTACCTCACCATGGTGACCTTCTTGTACCATCAACATCCTCATTGACGATCTCCTCTTGATACTTCATGCATCAAAGTTCCCAAGGATCGAACTTGATTACCAAGTTACAACTTTTCTTCCAAAGATTATACATGGACATTTAATTATCATCTTACATATTCTAGATAAAGTCCTAACATTCTTAAGTAAGTCAAATTCCATTATTTTCCAACATCATTAATACTTAAGCACATCTTTATAACCAACTTCATTCCATAAGATTCTTTTACATGTGAATATTATCCAAATTTTTATTTTATACATTCTTATGCTTTCATCCAATCCTCTAGCTATTCATATATCTTACAAAAAAGTTTGCATCATGACCCATCGCATTCTTTCATCCCTTTACCAGTATAGATTCCATGTTACATGGAATCTCTACTAACCTTGTCATGATGCTTTTCTCAAGGAAATTCAAACAAATGGTCCTTCACAGATCATGATGATCCATTTCAGCAAGATGACAACCTCTAACATAATGCTAGATAATATCTTAGATGAACAATATGAAAAATGGTCTGTCATTATACCCTATATGATCTCTACTAAGTAACTTAATAAATTCCACACATGCTACTATCATATACTTCTATCTTATGTTGCTTATGCAAAAAAGATCATCTAAAATAAAAACTAACATTCATAAAGAACCTAGAAGTCAGTGAACCTTCTTTTAGTAGTAAATATCCTTCACTTCTTCCTTCTTTTCCTTCTCAAGTTCTCCCACAGCTTCGACTACATGAGCTTCACTCCTATCCTTTCTCTTATTGTTTTGTCGATTTGGACAGTCCCTCTTGTAGTGTTCAAACTCATTACACTTGAAGCATTGCACCTTGGTCATATATTTCTTCTTGGACTTGCCACATTTTCCCTTCTTCATCTTCTTGACTCAGGCTAGAAAGCCTTGGGATTGCTCATCTGATCCAATATCATCCTTGACCTTAATCCTTGACTCTTCAAGTATGCATTATGTCCACAACTCATCAAATGGAGTTGAATCCTTCTTGGAGTATATACTTGTTGCAAAGTTGCTCCATTCTAGTTGTAATGCATTTCAAACACATATGGTTACCTCTGAATCAGTGATTGGTTCCCCAAGTCCCTACAAATGGTCTCTTAGTTGAGAGACTCTCATGAGGAAGGATGTGATATCCTCATCCTTCGAATTCTTCATTCTATATAAATTGTTCCGCAAAGACATCTTTTGACCTATTGTACTTATAGAGTACAAATTTACTAGCTTATCATATATTGCCTTGGAAGTCCTCAGGTTCGTCACACATGGAATAAGAGAATCCTTGATTGATTCAATTATGATGCTTTGTGCCTTTACTTCCCCTTTCTTGTACTTTGTTAGTTCTTGTGTCCTTTCTTTGCTAGGCTCGTAATTTTCCCAATGACATATTCCATCACTTGTTCTGTCAGTATCAAGTCAATCCTCTTCTTCCATGCTAGATAGTTTGATGCCCCAATGAGCTTGTTGCTCTCCTTACAGAAAGAACTTACATGACTTGAAGATTCAACCATTATGAAATAGTATGATACTTACTTGAATATCAAGATTGATATCTCCAATCTTCTTGGCGTTTTCAAGATCCTTTGAGGATACTTCCTTGAAACACCTTCCAAGTAGACTTCCTTACGAGATCAATGCCCTTCTTGAAATCTTCCTCTCAGATCTTCCTTTGATGCGAGCTTGATGTAGACTTGATCTTCCTTGAATGTGGAAACCCTAGATCGATAGGTCTTCTTCTTCAGGCCTTCTTGAGAGTTTCCTTTTTCCTTCCCCTTGACAATCAATTTCTTTTAGTGTCCTTCTATTTGCCTTCCTTGTTCACCCTAGCTCTGATACCATGTTATAAAATGATAAAGTGGCAGCTTATTAAATTTATTTTCTTTAACCTTGATACTTGCTTGTGAATCTTAGTTATCTTCCTTATGTTCTTTAGTTAGATCTATCTTTTCATCAAACAATATCAATAAACAACAACAACTAAAGAGGATGCAGATGCAGGCTCTCAGCCAAGGCAAAACCCCTCTAAGGGGAAAACCCAGAAACTCTTATCTTCTTAGAATCTGCTTCAAATGAGATATAAAGACTCAATTCCTACACCAAGTCCTTCTCCCAGTACCAAGTCAGCCCTTCCTCAAGTCCTTATTGAATCTACACCAAGCTGCTGCACACTGCAACTTCGACTACAAGCTACAATACTGCTACTTGACCTACAACTTCGACCCAACAATTTCGGCCTCGTTGCTCCTGAAGAAACCCTAACTTGGCCTCCTTTTGGGACCTTCAAAGAGCAAGATAACTCTTCCTAAGTTCAATGAGGTATAGACAGAGTTTCCTTCCTCCAAGCTACAAGATGTTGCACTTCATCCTATTGCAACTCAGTGATGCAACTTCAGCCTCTTCCTGTAGCCCAGAAACCTTAGATTTCTACTCGTGTGAGAGAGAAAAACCAAGAAAATTTGTCCTTCTTCCTTCTCCTTGACCTTTGCTCTCCTTTTACAGCTTCCTAGCTATAGACCAAACTCTTTCTTGAGATATCGAACTTGTGAGTGAGTGTATCTCCAAATGAAGTTGAACTACTCTTTATATAGTCTTCTCAACGGGTCGAATCCCCTCCTTTAGGCCAACTTGTACTCTTGGAGATTCCAGGACTTTCTAGACTAAAAAATAATTCTTTTTGCAATTACAAATTGCTCGGAAGGGTCTTATAAACATGATGTTGACTCCTTTGACTCATGACAATAAATCCTAAGCCCTAACAAACCCTAAAAGCACGCAGAACCTGCTTTTACCTAGAAGATCATCAATAATGAGCATGAAACCCATGCTTTAATAATACTATTTTCTTTTCTTTTCTTTTTCTTGTTTGTCACATAGGATACATATTGAAATGAGTACAACAATTATGAAGACCGAAAGTAGTTACATTTTTCAACAGGCTGGGTGCGATCCCCAAGTGATTTTGACGACTTAGATTCCCTTAGGTCGTAGCTACTCAAGCCATAGGTTAGGTGTGTCAGTCATCTCAAGAATCACATAACCCAGCAAACAATTTTTTTTTAACAATGATAATGGACACAAAAATAAAATAACATTTATCATTTACTTTGTCTTTTTATTTTTCAAGCTATTTAAGTAATATTGTTAAACTCATTTGTAAAAAAATGTAGTGTTATGGACTACTGAGACAATGATAAGTAAATTTATTAATAGTTAGATTATAGAACTTCCAAAAATTGATCGCTTTTGAACTTTGTTTGATGAAACTATAAAGATATAAATAAATAATTTGTGGAATTTAAATGTACTATGAATTTAAAATATTGCATAGCAATGGCTTTTAAGGATATTTAGTTTATGTTGTAAAATAAATTCTATTTTGAAATTTAAGAGAAAGAAAATATTACTCATTTTGGTCAATATTATACTATTTTTTTTTTTGATAAATGTAATGGTTATGAAATATAAAGTATAACAAATGTATATGCAAAATAACAAAAAGATTTAATTTTAAATTTCAAAATGTATTATAATTAGTATAACTATATAAATTAAATAATTAGTAAGTATCAATTTATCATAAGTAACAAAATATTTTATAAACGTTAAAAAATCATAAAAATGAACATCATTATTATTATTATTAAACTATATAAATTGAACATATATGCATTTAAAAAAACAAGTACTTAATCATAAAGATTCATTTTCAATTTATTATGTGTTAGACACTTAATTCTCGGGATTATAGCTTGGGTTATATGATTTATTATTGGTTAGAGCTAAAATAGAGAAATTTGATATTATTTAAAGTTAAAATAGAAAAAGGTGGTATATGATTTAAAATGATCTAAATTATCAATTTTACCTAATTTTGTGGTAGTGTAAATTGTTTTTTATAAATTATTTAAAATAATAAATTATTATTATTATTATTATTGTTATAAAATTTTATAAAAGAAAAGAAAAACATATATATATATATATATATATATATATATATATTCTCATAAATAAATAAAAAATTCTTGTAAATTTGGTAGTACTTCTTTATTCATTCATATTAACAAAACATCAGGTTACATTAGCAGATTATATACTTGGTAGCCTCAACCTGCCCATAAGAAACTAGGTCTGTCGGCCACCTCAAAGAGTTAAAAGCCAACCAAAATTGGAACTGTCTAATCATGTCTCTAGATACCTTATAAGGTATATTATCTACTATATCTTTTGACATATTAAAAAAGTAAATGCTATCTGCTCTTTGCATATTTAAACAAAAAACAGTAGACCTATGGAATTACTCATCTGATGATTCAATAGGTGTCGGATCCTTGACACTTGACCCAAGCATATCAACTTGATTCATACTTTGGAGTTGATGTTCCATTCTTCCTAAACGAACATTCTGGTGATGTTGCTGAAGGTGAATTTCTTGAATATCTCTACGCATTTCAGCCAAAATGGAAGCTGCATATGGTCTCCTCCTACCTCTTGAACAGCCACAATGACTTCTTCCATTAAACACTTTGTTTTCCAATATAGATGGATAGACTACTTAAAAAAGGACAGTCTTCCTCTTGTGTTCCCAAGATCAGTCACCATAGGATCCATTTCCTCGTCTGGAATATCTTCCTCAACTTTGGTTTTCAGGTCATGCTCCCATCCTGAAATCAAGGATTTTACTTGACCAGGTGTCCTTACTGCATAGGCATGGAATAGGTTTTGCATGATTTCATTTCCAGGTTTTCTTCCCCTTTTAATAGGTCCCGCCTTTTCATTGCCTTTGTCCTTGCCTTCTCTTTTTCCATCATTTCCTTTTCCTAAATATGCTTTCACCATTTTCGTTTGTTGTCGGTCTCCCAACAGCTATACCTTCACACAAATCCACACTAGGGTTCTCTCCTGGTGTGCACCGAAGGTGTCCCTTTTTTAAATTGGTCGGGCTAGACATTGTCTACATTTTTCATCTCCATTTGACAACTGTCCCTCTACTGTTTTGACATATGTTTTGTCTGATGTTGCCTCGGTGGCAATCCATGAATTAAATAATGGAGAGACGACTTTTACCCTTTTATATAGGGATTGATCAATTAACAAATATTTAAGTGAAGAAAATTATTAGTTTTAACATCCAGTGAGCATTTTATGGGTAATCAGTTAATAGTTTAGACGTTTTAGATTTTTGGTTGGTTTTAAAAATTTCAATTTAAATTTAAAATTCAAAAAAAAATTGATATATTGTTTTGTTAATATAAATTAAACATATATTAATTATTATATTAAATTACTATATTTTTAAAAAATAGACATCTTATTACATGATGAGAAATTTAACAAAATTTTTATTAACTTTAAAAATTAAAAATTTAATTTTTTAGATAAGCATGTATATTTAAACTGAAGGTGTCCCATTTTTAAAATGGTCAGGTGAAGCATTGTCTACCCTTTTCATTTCCATTTGAGATATGTATGGATGTTTACACCCATGACATATGTCTGCGTGTACGATGCTACGTGTTGAGATTTTTGAGTGTTGGGGTAGCATCGGATGTGCTCTAGCTCCCAAACTTTGTGGAGGGACTAGAGTACATGAGATTTCCAAGACCCAGTAAGGGATTTGAGAAATTCCATCCAGTTTAAGAGAAAATTAATTAATTAATCTTTTTAATTAAGGACCCTAAGTCTAACTTAGGAAAAAAAGATTGAAGGTAATTAATTTAAACATGTGATGGAAATGACTTAAGTCACACGGATCAAGCTTTCTTTTAATCTTAGTCATCAATTCAAGATTAGACCACGGCAATTGGTTTCCCAATGAGAAAAGTATAAAGGAAAGACTTGGGGTCAGTTGGAGAACACACACAGTGGCAAAGCACCAAGACCAAGCTAGAATTCTTGGGCATGGTTTGCTAAGAATTTCTAGAAGTGTTTCAGCTGCAACAAGGGGTAGTATTGGTGAGAGGGATGATCTGATCCCAGGCCAAGAGTGCAACAAGAGGCAGAGAAGCAGCAGACAAAGCAACGTAGAGGGAGCAACAACTACGCAGCAGCTGCGTAACGCAAAGGGCTTCATGTGCTACGCAAAGGCTACGCAGGCCCAGAAAGGGCAGTGCATAAGCAACAGGAGACAAGCAGGGCTGACGTAGGTCCAGCCAGGGCAGCGTAACCTAATCTGGGGTGACACAGGTTCTTCCTGAGCAGTGCAGGGTCTGACGCACGCTAGTAGAGTTGACGCAGAGGGCTTCAAAGCAGCGTTGGGGTTTCTTAAGACTGAAAAGGGTTGAGTTCCCGTTTGAGGGTGTGAATCAGTCAATTTCTTTGTCTCCTTAACAGAGGTATTGCTGCAGAATTTGTATTTCTCTACTCCCAGATTTGTTGTAATTAGAATCTAATTAATAATATAAACCCTCCAGCAGCCAGAAGACTGGTTTTCCTGCATTAGATTTTTCCGGGGACACTTGTCCAAAAAATCTTGTGTGTCACTTTGTCATTGTTCATGTATTCAGTTTAGATCTATATCTACGTAGACTATTAATGTGTTTACTTCGATGTTAATGCTAAATATTTCAAATTAATAACTTGTATAAGTAGGAGAAGTAAATCAATATTTAATAGTAGGGTTTCTGCATAAGTAATATTCAGAAACTTTCACATGGTATCAGAGCAATTGCAGATCTAGCTGAATCACCAGCAAGAAGACTAAAAAATCCTTGTTGCAGAAAGCAACAGCAGTCGCAGAAAGTCGAACCAGAGAGGGCAGCGTAGCAGCAGAGGTAATCATAGCCATGCAGAGGCCAGCTAGGGAGACGCAGTCCTGAAGTTGCTTGTTGATTCAGAGTGCCTGAAACAGTGTTGCAGAGCTTCAGTAGTTGCAAGTGGGGTTAAAATTCTGTCGGTTCATAATTTGGCCTGAGCAAGTTGACAAAGAGCGGGAGGAGAACAAATTCTCAGAGAATTTCCAGCCAAAGAAATCTGCAAATCGATCAGAGGATCGAAGAGTGCTGATTCGTTTTGATTTGGCAGACTTCCAAGAGAGGAAGTCAGTTGTTAGAGGGAGCAGAGGGTGCCTTTCTCACCAAGGACCCTAGATCCGAGTCTTTAGCATAGAGAGAAGGAATTGTTCCGACAGATCTACTGAGCAGATGGCACCTCATGGACTATGTGATCGGGATAGGTTAGATGTCTTTTCCAACTTTTCAATCTGGAATGCCAGAATCCTCGTAGTCATGGAGGCATACCGACTGAGGAAGCATGCAGAGAAAGTCCTGGTCACGCCGACTGATGAAAAACTCCTGGAGAAGCATGAAGAAGCAGCGACACGCCAAGCGCTTCATCATGGACGTGGTCAAAGATCATGTGGTCCCTCACATAGCCGAGAAGACAACGACTCATGATATGTGGGTGGCTCTAACCACATTATATGAAGGAAGATCCGTCCAGAGGAAGATGCTTGTGGAGAACCAGCTGAGGCTATTCATGATGGCAAAGGGAGAGGAGATCGATCATTTTCTGTCCAAACTTCAAACGATCCAGGATCAACTAACTAGCATGGGGGTGAAGGTGGAGGATGATGTTATGGTGAGGACGGCTCTAAATGTTGTCACAAAGGACTGTGAAACTTTTGTCCAAAGTCTCTTGTGTAGAGCGGACCTTCCCAACTGGGACAATATGTGGGCTATCCTTCGACAAGAAGAATCCGTCAAATCACCAAGAGGCAGTTCAGCACTAGGTCGAGCAAAGTAAAGAAGGAAGAAGAGGAAAATGTAGCTTTGGCATCAAAGAGGCAGCAACGGAGAAAGAAGCGGTATCTATCAAAGATCTAGTGCTTCCAGTGCGAGGAACTAGGACATTTCGCCAGCGATTGTCCTTAGAATAAGAAAGATAAGGAGTCTTCTAGCTCCAAGGCTGTTGTGGCAGACGATGGCTCTGAAGATGACGTAGCCATGAGCGCTCGTGAACCACGAAAGTGGGGCAACATGGATTTGTAGGGTACCTACAGAGTGGTGGTGGGATCCTTGAGTATCCCAACTCTTGGATCACATCTGTGCTATGGGAGCCTTAAGACAATAGTGGGACAAGTGGAGCAGTGGGTGCAGAGAATCATAGATGGAGCAGAGGAAGAGTTGGAAGTTGAAGGGAGCAGTGCAATGTAGATGCAGCAGCGCAGGGGCTAATGTGACTTCAGCAGCGCAGAGCAGGCATGCTTACGCAAAGTAGAGTTGCAACATAGAGGCTTCAGGAGGACAGCGCAGTGTAGTAACAACTTAGGGGACTTCAGCAAAGAGGGGCTTATGTGACTTCAACAGCGCAGCGAAGGTCTGCTTATGCAGTGCAGTGATGTAGTTGTGCAACAACCTCCAGATGATAGCACAGAGCAACAACCTATGGAGCTTCAGTGATGAGGATGTAGCCCAATTGACTTGTCTGTCAAAGATTGGGCAGGAGTTTTCAGTTGTTTCTCTCAGCAACTGAGTTGCAGTGCAGCAGTTGGCAACATGATGCAGCAGATTGAGAGGGAGCCGCAGTACATATGTGGCAGTGGTGGTGGCAGCGTCATGGGAAACAATACAAGAGAGCAGCAGCGCGGTAATGAAGGGCAACAAACCAAGCATCAATGTAGAGATCCACACCAGATATCAGTGGAAAACTTCGGGGTGAAGTGTTGTGCTAGAGCACATTCCTCGCTTAGAGGGAGTGTTGAGATTTTTTAGTGTTGGGGTAGCATCGGATGTACTCTAGCTCCCAAAATTTATGGAGGGACTAGAGTACATGAGATCTCTAAGACCCAGAAAGGAATTTGAGAGATTCTATCCGGTTTAAGAGAAAATTAATTAATTAATCTTTTTAATTAAGGACCTTAAGCCTAACTTAGGAAGATTAAAGGTAATTAATTTAAACATGTGATGGAAATGACTTAAGTCACACAGATCAAGATTTCTTTTAATCCTATTCGTTGATTCAAGATTAGATCACGACTGTTGGTTTCCCAACGAGAAAAGTATAAAGGAAAGACTTGGGGTCAGTTGGAGAACACACATAGTGGCATAACACTGAGACTAAGTTAGAATTCTAGGGCGTAGTTTACTAAGAATTTCCAGAAGTGTTTCGGTTGCAGTGATAGGTGGTATTGGCGAGAGGGATGATCTGATCCTAGGCCAAGAGTGCAACAAGAAGTAGAGAAGCAACAGACAGAGCAGCACAGAGGGAGCAACAGCTACGAAACGCAAAGGGCTTCAGGGGCTATGCAGACCCATAAAGGGAAGCACAGAGGGAGCATGAGGCCAGTAGGGCTGACACGGGCCCAACCAGGGCAGCGTAACCCAGTCTGGGGTGACGCATGCCCTTCCTAAGCAGTGCAGGGGATGATGCAAGCTAGCAGCGCTGACACAGAGGGCTTCAGAGCAGCGCTGGGGTTTCTGAACACTGAAAAGGGCCGAGTTTTGTAAATCTTGTTTGAGAGTGTGAATCAGTCAATTTTTGTCTCCGAAACAGAGGTATTGCTGCAAATTTTGTATTTCTCTATCGGATTAACCAGTAAGGTGCCCAGATTTGATGTACTTAGAATCTACTTAATAATATAAACCCTCCAACAGCCAGAAGACCGGTCTTCTCGCATTGGGTTTTTCCGGGGATAGTTGTCCAAAAAATCCTATGTGTCACATTGTCATTGTGCATGTATTTGGTTTAGATCTGTATCTGTATCGACTATTAAAGTGTTTACTTTGATGTTAATGTTGAATATTTCATATTAATAACTTGTATAAGTAGGAGAAGTAAGATTTAACAGTAGGGTTTCTGCATAAGTAATATTCATAAACTTTCACACTACGGGCTGGAATCCTTGTTCGATTGGGGCCTCCACAACTCCTGAATCCTGTAAGCATGTTGTCTTTGAGCTGCAAGTCCAACAGAGCCACAGACTTGATGTCGCGCATTGGTCTCGTGAAATTATTCACATGTAAGTAGACCTGCGTGAGCTGACGGATAGATCAACCAAATCGATATTGCCAGCCCAAAGATATCTAACCCTTTTCCTCAATTGCTCCACTACTCCCTCGCCGCACTATAGTTTCAGACATTCTTGGGCAAGAATGTATACGTGCGTCAAATTTTCAACATCGAGCAGCTCTTCTAAGTCAGAGCAGTCAAAAATCTTTAGTACTCGAAGCTCTGCCAACTACGCCAAACCCATAATGCTCTTCAACATCACACATCAAGATAAAACAAGGTATTTCAACGACCTCAAATTTTCAACAAGTATGCTTTTTAGCTTCACACATCTTGACACATTAAGGAGCTTCAACGACGTTATGTCTTTGACACCCAACAACTCTTTTAAGTTAGACAAGCTAGAAACATACAGCCTTTCAAGCTATATACATTGCGCCAAACCTTGTATGCTTTTCACCTTGACACCTGTACTTACATCAAGGACCTTCAATGACCTCAAATTTTCAACAGTGGGCAGCTCCTCTAAGTGGGGCAAGTTAAAAACATGTAGTTTTTCAAGGTGTCTCCACTAAGCCATACTAGGTATGCTCTTTAGCTTCACATAATCCCATACAGAAAACTCCTCCAACGACCTCAAATTTTCAAAACCCGACAACTCTTCCAAATCATAGCAATTATGAACATATATTCCTCGAAGCTTTGGAAGCTCCATCGATCTCCATATTGTCTTCAACTTCGCACATTAAATTAATTCAAGCTCCTCCAACGACCTTAAATTTTCAAAACCCTGCAGCGCTTCAAGTCAGAGCAATCACTAACTGTTACTTTTTGGAGCTTTGTAAGCTCCATCGATCCCCATATGCTCTTCAACTTCCTACAATATTTTACACTAAGCTCCTCCAACGACCTCAAATTTTCATAACCCTACAATGCTTCCAACTCAGAGCAAGAGCAAACCATTACTTTTCAAAGAATTGCAAGATTCGTCAATACCCTTATGCTCTTCAGCTTCCCACATGCACTTATAAAAAGCTCCTATAGTGACCTCAAATTTTCAAAACCCGATGGCTCTTCCAAGTCATAACACTGATAAATTTCTACTCTTTTAAGCTCTGTAAGCTTTGCGGATCCCCGTATGCTCTACAGTTTCCCACAACCACATACATTAAGCTCCTATAACAACCTCCATTTTTCAAAACCCGACAACTCCAATTCTATTCCATCCCGAATGCTCAATGTTTTTAGTTCTGCAAGACTGCATAACCCTTCTATTTTCCTCAATTTACAACATTGCAATTGCAGTTGTACGAGTGCCTTTGGAAAATTTCCAATCACCACCAAATCATTATAAAAGATGATGGCAAGTTGTTGAAACTTGGGGCAAACACCTTTGCCAAATGACACCTTATCTGGTATTTTTATGTTAGACAATCACAAGCAGTTGAGCCTATCCATGCAATATTTCACTTTCGCCCTCAACGGGGTTTTTAAAAGGTAGTTCTAGCAACGAACATTGTGAGACTTCCAACCTAGTCAACTGATTCAACCGTATAATGGATTCCGACAAACATTTCAATACAGGGCAACATAGCAGCAAATCCTTCAGGTTGCTTAGGTCATCGATCGAAGGGGACAAAGTTTCTAGCAAAGAGCTTCCTATGTAAAGCTCTTCCAAACAACTTAATTGTCCAATGTCACTTGAAAATTCCTTTAACTTTCCCAGATCCAAATATAACTTTTGCAGGTACCATTGATGTGCAATTGGAAAAGGAAATACTTCAATATTGGCACAACCCCTTAAATCAATGTATTCAAAGGTTGTGATGTTAGAGAGAGTTTCGGCCTATATGGCTAAATTATAATATCCGCTTAAATTAAGATATTTAAGCATAGTAAACTTCCTGAAAGTATTTGGAAGCCTTTCTGAATCCCTGCAGCCAGACAAATTGATGTGTTCCAGGTTTGTTAGATTCCCTAAGGAATCTATCAGAGACCTTATTTTTTAGAACCATATTCACTCCAAGGTCTTCAACGACTGTAGGTTACCAAATTATTTTGGCAGATCTTCTAAGAACGACCCTTGCAGCCCACCGCCATGGACCACAATTCGTTCCAATTGCTTCAACTTTCCTATGGACTTCAGAATATTTGAGAGTGGGGCAAAAACTCGCAACTCTAGCAACTGCAAAGGTACTTGCAATATGTTATAATTATATTGAACATTGGGATTATTTTCATCTACAAAACCATTCCCTTCGAATTCGTTTGAGACCCTGTGGTGCCACATCAACAATAGCAAATGGACCCACAATCTTCAAGCCAAGCTAATTTCTATTTAAATTTCTACTTACCTGGTCTTGCCACAATGTTCTCAATTGTTGTCCATGCACTTCTAAAACCCGTAAATTCTGCATTGGGATCGAGGAAGGCATGGACGAGAGATGACACGGGTGCCAATAGAGCCATATGAGATGTGGTGCTTCCACCTTGCTCAAAATTCGTTTTGACAGAATATCAACATCGAGTAGTTGCAACCTCATTATTTTAACTTCACTAAGTTGCAACAACCTTTTCCATCCTTTTCGCAACCTCTTTGTGTCCACTTCACCCAACAACTTCATTAATTGGTGCCATGAATGGCCATCCTCATCGACGTCATCTTCATCATTGTGTTCATCTTCAACCTCTTCATCTTGATTACGAATCGTCTTGTGAAAGAAGTTGGGCAAAACATTATTTTGTTATCATCGATCGAGAACCTTTACAGATTCGTAAGCCTGTCGAAGAAATATGCCAGTATGAAATCAAACACATTGCTCCCAAGAAACACCGATTGGAGATTTGAAAATCCGTTGAAACTAGGCAATGACACTGACAACAAATTCCTCTGCATGGCAATCAATATCAGGTCGCTTAGCTTATTGAAATCCGTCGGCAGTGTCCCTTTCAAATTCTTCCTCTGAATGTCGATCCCTATCACTTTGTTGTCCCAGCAAGAAATGCCCATCCAACCACTGCACACACTTCTGTTTACTGCGTTTTTTACCAAATTACAATTTAATTTTCTATATTCAAAATTTTGAACCCAATTTCTAAATATATGGCCAAATTTTGGGTACATTTTGAAATTATTATCCTTCATACAAAACCCTCACAAACACATTTATCTCACACCCTCTTTAGGGTAAACACATTTATCTCACACCCTCTTTAGGGTAAATAAAGGTTCACCCCTATTCCTTTAGTGTATCTTTACACCTTTTGCTAATTATACATTTATAATAACTAACTCAAACACTACGCACAAAAAAACAGCCTGTAGTATACTAACACTGGTAAGAGACACGGACAAAGTCAATCCCCAAAACCAAATTCAGGAATAATAAAGTTTTTCATATGGGAACATCTTCTCCATATGTTCCAGACTAACAGTGCTGATATACAGTATGCAATTACTCGTTATCTTTTGTCATTTATTTGGTTTGATATGATAGACGAATTTAACAGACTTGACTTGGATACTCAGCAGAAACAAAGCATTCAGCATTAAGAAAAGATGTAAACCATTAATAAAATGATGAATTTTTCAGAGTACCTGCAACTGCAGTGTATGGAGAATATAATTCCTGACGATATCACCCTCTCCTTTGAGCATAAACGCCACTCCAGAAGGTATAAAATCGCGAACGAAGACCTGATCATAATTAAGCGTAGTGGGGTCGGTGGGATCCTTTGCAGCAATGGTTCCGATGGAGCTCCCATAATAGTTTACAACAGCAGACCTGAGAAGGTTCCAAGCTTCCTTTTCGCTATGGCTCTCCTCCTCATGTGACCCTATCCCTGGTTTTCTCTTCCCCTGTTTCGCTACAGTACTATCGACTAACGCATTTCTGGGATTTATTTCACCCGCCAACATATCGAGGGGTTCATTTATCTCCTCGCCGATAAATTCATTCACTGGATCGGTTTTCTGGCAGCGGCAATTGCCCAAACGCCTCGGCTTCTTTGACACAAATACCGCCAAAGTGTTAACATTCTTCTTTCTGCACCACGCATGTAATTTGCTGCGGCTCTGAAAGGGTATCGAAACCCTAATTGGGGAAATCGGAGCAATTTGAATCATTTTCTTTAATCCCTGTGACCCCAATGCCTGAAATTCAATCTGGATCCAAAACAATTAATTTTACAGAACGAATTGTGCAGCAAAGCTGGGTCTCTTCACATTCCGTGAATTCCATCTTGGCACCATAAGAGCTATCGTCCAGGGTGAGACGACTGGAACTTGAATTGCGGATGGCGGGTTCGATTCTCCTCGGGGTTAGACTGTTAGTGATCCGGAAAAAACTAGTTTATTTACTCTCCGAGTTGGCTGTTCCGTTCCTCCTTTCCAGACCCTGGCTCTTTGGAAATTATTTGTAATTGGCTGTTCCGTTCCTCCTTTCCAGACCCTGGCTCTTTGGAAATTATTTGTAAACTAAGTTCAAGCGCCGTTTGTCAAGCGAGCGGTCATATGTGTGACTGGTATTTTGGGCCCTTTTGTCGTATATAAATTCATTTTGAACCCCAAAATTTATTAAACATTGAGATATGATTTTTTTAATTATATATTATTGAACATGGCATAAAAAGGGAATATATGTTCAAATTTAATATATATATTTTTATAGTTTTTCCAACTTAAATTATTATTAATCATTATAATATATTTTTTTATTAAGTATAAAGAAAAAATAGTCATTCAATTTTTCTTAAATATAATAAAAACAAGTTTTCACTATATAACCATTTAAATTTAGTGTTTATATATATATATATATATATATATAATATGATGATATGAATGATTTTTCGCTGGGGTATTCAATTATCGAGACAAGTGGGTAGTGGACAGTTCTGGTTGGACCAGCCCCCAGCCATGCGCCTGCAAACTCATTAACCTCCCATGCTCGAGAGGTAATGATCCTCGGGGTAGGGGAACTCACGGCAGCAGCAGTCGCTGATAAGAGTGCAGCGGACGAGCGACAGTTCATTTGGCATTCACGGTTGATGGTGAAGGGTGCCGATCTGATTTTCGCAAAGGAGCAGACGTTGGCTCTCAAGCCTTGGCTTGAGCTTCGCCAGAAGGAATCCTAGTAGCGGCACTAGCAAGTTGCACGAGGAGACGGACAAAGGTGGTGAAGGTGTTTTCTCAACGGAGGAAGCGCCTGTTGACGGGTGGTTCTGGTGCTTCGGCCGGGCGACAGAAGCTAGCCAGTGGTTTGTGCAAGAAGGGTCCTTCCCCGACCATGCCCCAGGGTGGTTTTGGCTTGGGCTCACTAAGTGCTTCGGCTCTTCTATGTTTAACATTTGTGGAAGGTGGCGAATTTGCACCTCACCTGAGGGAGGCGTTGTGGCTGTTGGAGGTGTAGTGACTCTCCTCCACGATGCTTAGGAGGTGTTCAACGACAAAATTGGCCGAGGTTGCAGGGACAGTGCGGTGGTTTTAGGGACTGTTGGGCCCGAGGTGACCTGGAGATACAGCTCAACAACGGGTGGGGGGGTGTTCGACGAGTGTATGCCGAGAGAGAGAGAGAGAGGTCGGGCTTGGCGAGGAGGTCTTGGGCGCAGCATGGAGAATCACCAAGCATCTGGGGACTTGAGTTCACACTCAAAATCCACCGAGCGTCAACATTCGGTGGCGGCCATGGCAATATCTCCAACTCAGTCACCGGGACAAGTTGAGGCTCTGGCCACCCTTGAATCAATTTCTACCCAAATCTAGCATATCCAGCTTAACCTGGACACTTTGTGCCAACATAAGTATGAAGATCATAATGAACTCGTGGCCTACATTAATGTTATTCAACACCTGCAGAATGAGACCCTGGAAGCTCTGGAAAGTCTTTGTCGTCTTCTGCGGTGCTTTCATGACCACCTCTGAGCTTTAGAGGCCCAAGTGGACCATATTGACTACCATATGCACAACCAGGGACACATCTTCATGGCTCCTCTGACATATCCTCAACACCCTCCTCCATGACGATAATGTTGTTCTATTTGTTTTGTAATTTTGTGTAGACAAATAACCTAGAGCATCGTATGCCTTGGCGAGCATCCAAGTCTTTCTAGGCACTTCATGCCTTCTGGGTTGCCTAAATGTAACACAACTATGATGTTCTTTGTTGTAAATTTTGATATGATAATATAAACTAGACTTTGACCAACAAAAAAAGAATGATGATATGAATGATTATTGAGATACATTTGGTTCATTAAATCTTAAAAAAGATAAGTACTTAATTTATTTTATAATTGTATTCCTATATTTTATATTTTAGATGATGGGTGGAGTGTTCACCTGAAACGTTTGTCATTTCAATCATGATACAGAGTTTCTCCAAAATAAAAAACAAATTGACAACGTGAATTTTAACTATGAAAATCTACACACTTAAGTTTTGAGGGAAGTTTTTCTAAACAACCATAGTTCTATTGTGTTAGAAGGTTAGAAAGGTCAGGGGCAACACGAGTAGGAGGGGTCTTGATAGATCCCAATGGAATAGAGAAATTCATCATCTCATGAGATTTAGGACATACTTTCAATCATAGGGTAGAATACTTAGCCTTGTTCATAGGATTAAGATTATTAGGCAATGAAAGGATTAAAAAAATGATGGTGCCAAGGGATTGAGAGATCGTAATCAAGGTATTAAAAGACTATGGAGAGAAAGAGTGTATGATTTCAACCGAAGTACCCTAAGGCTCCAACAAAAGATTGCAAAATTTAAAGAGATATTCTTCTTCCATGTGCTCAGAGGATATAATCGTAGATATGATAAGCTTGGTAAGGAGGCATCTTTCTTAAAGCAAGGAGTTATGTACTCAACTTTTAGAGAAAAGTAAGTTCACTTACTCTAACCCTCTCTCCATGATTGTAATGAATTTATTTATTTTTAAGTGGGTTTTTTGGAACCCTAATCCATTTAGTATTTTCTATCATCCTCTTGACACTCATGAAACATATAGGGTGTCTCATGTATTAACAAATCTTGTACCACCTTCCTCCTAGCATGTGAATCGACATTGCGTTAAGACTTGTACTAGGCTTTCATTCATTTATCCCTCCTCCACAATGATTTCCCAAGGTGGGGATTTTAGAATGCATTTGAAGGTCTTGTTAGGTCCCTATATTACTAGTGTAGCCCCTTATTTTTGTTAGTGTAGCCCCCTTATTGTTATTGTTGTATCTCTATAACCCCCATATTGTTGTTATTGTGCCCTTACATTATTATTGTTAGGTCGGCTGGGATTATATTGTGACTCCATGGACTCCTATATATAGAAGGATGTTTTTTCATTTGTATCATCCAATAATTGTTCATTTATGTAATTTAAAGGAGGTTGCCCCCTCGAAGTGGGTTATTTCTAAGGTGTTGATCTCTCTTTTCTTCTATTTTTGGAGTTGGTTTCATAACATTTGTTATCGGAGCTTTGGATTATAGGGTTTCGCTGCTCCAAATAGGTCATCGTGGCAATTTCGCTATAACTTTTTTTCTACGAAGGTTTAGAAGTTGAAATTTTTACCATGTGAAGCCGAAATCCTGAGGAACTTCGTGTAAAAATTTTAGATCTTGGTTCGCAAGATTTTCGGAGATATGATCTATGGAAGTTAGGGTTTTTGCAGGCTCTTGAATTTCATCTAAAAGAGGTGACCTTGGGAAAATTGTCATAACTCTCGCTCTGAGCATCAGATTGGAATTCTGTAAAAAGTGGCCAAAAGTAAATGGACTGCAGTTTCCTATGTATCAATTTTAGAGCATTTTTTCAAATTTCATAAGTCTTGTTTGAAAAATCAGTTTGAAGTGATTACAAGGGCATATTGAAGCATAGATATCAATATTGGGTTCTAAAATGCCCCCTAAAAAGAATTCAACACCCATTAAGCCCTCAAAATACTCTACTATGACTCATGAAGATGAAGAAGTGCAACATGATATATCAAAATTACAAGAGAAAGTGCACCAAATTTCGCTCTCGCAAAGAGTAACAAAAAATGAAATGGAAGTTTTAAAGAAAGGCTTGGAAGCTAAGATGGATGGTTTGAAGAAAGGCGTGGAAGCTAATATGGATGGTTTGAGGAAAGGCGTGGAAGCTAAGATGGAAGGTTTGAAGGAAGGCATGGAAGGTTTTAAGGAAGGTTTGACAAATTTGATACAAGAAATGATTCCTTATGGTACAAAGATCGCTTATATCTTTGTAAGAATTCCCAACTAAAACAAAATATTCTTTTGGAATTTCACACTTCTCCTTTAGGAGGACACTTGGGATTTTTAAAAACTTACCACGCAGTGAAGAAAGTTTTTTTTTGGGATGGCCTTAAATCTGATATTCAAAATTTTGTGGCAGAATGTTTGGTTTTCCAGCAAAATAAAGTTGAGACAATTAAGACATCAGGTCTTCTACAACCTTTATCCATTCCAAGTCAACGCTGGGAGGAAATTTCAATGGATTTTATCACAGGTTTACCTAAGTCCGAAGGAAAGAGTGTCATCATGGTGGTAGTTGATAGAATTACCAAGTATGCACACTTTTGTGCATTATCTCATCCATTTAAAGCAAGTACAATTGCTACTGCATTTATGGAAACAATTCAAAAGATACACGGAAACCCAAAGATTATTGTAAGCGACAGAGATCCCATTTTTACTGGAAATTTTTGGATGGAATTATTTTCTTGTTTGGGTACTCAACTACCTCATAGCTCATCTTATCATCCTCAATCCGATGGTCAAACTGAGATAGTGAACAAATGTTTGGAAGGATATCTTCGTTGTTTTGTATCTGATAAACAAACACAATGGGTCAAGTGGTTACCTTTGGCTGAATGGTGGTATAACACTTCCTTCCATACTGGAGCAAAAATGACCCCATTTATGGCACTTTATGGATATCATCCACCGTCCATAACATCATCTTTAAGATAAAATTCTTAGGTTCAAGCAATGCAAGATCACATTGAGCATCAACAACAAGTTCTCCAACTCTTAAAGGATGACCTAAATTTGGCACAAAATCGAATGAAACAACAGGCATATCAACATCACATCGAGAGAATTTTTGATGTGGGAGAATGGGTATTCTTACGGCTACAACCATACAAACAAATTCCCCTCAAGCAAGCTAAGAAGGATAATAAATTATCGCCAAAGTAATATGGTCCTTACAAGGTGTTGCAAAAAATTGATACTATGGCATACAAATTGGAGCTTACTGCTTCTTCGCGAGTGTATCTAGTTTCCCATGTTTCATGCTTAAAAAGGTTATAGGTGACAAACTTCTAGTTCAAGCAATATTGTCATAACTTGATGAGGAAGGAAAAATCATATTGGACCCTGTAGTAGTCACGGAAACAAGAACTTGACAGCTACGAAATCGATCAATTTCAGAGTATCTCATCAAGTGGAAGAACTTACCCATTGAAGATTCTACATGGGATGATGAGAATTTTATATAGAAGCATCCAGAGCTACTCAAGCGTTGAGGACAACACTTTTTTGAAGGAGAGGGGTATGTTAGGTCCCTATATTACTAGTGCAGACCCTTATTTTTATTAGTGTAGCCTCCTTATTGTTATTGTTGTACCCCTGTAACCCCTATATTGTTGTTATTCTGCCCTTACATTATCATTGTTAGGTCGGCTAGGATTATATTGTGACCCCATGGACTCTTATATATAGAAGGAGGTTTTGTCATTTGTATCATCTAAGAATTGTTCATTTATGTAATGTAAAGGAGGTTGCCCCCTCGAAGTGGCTTATTTCTAAGGCGTTGATCTCTATTTTCTTCTATTTTTGGAGCTGGTTTCATAACATTTTTAAAGGCATATTTCTTAAAGCAAGGAGCTATGTACTCAACTTTTAGAGAAAAGTAAGTTCACTTACTCTAACACTCTCTCCATGATTGTAATGAATTTAATTTTCTTTTAAATGGGTTTTTTGGAACCCCAATCCATTTAGTATTTTATATCATCCTCTTGACACTCGTGAAACATATATGGTGCCTCATGTATTAACAAATCTCGTACCACCTTCCTCCTAGCATGTGAGTCTACATTGTGTTGGGACTTATACTAGGCTTTCATTAATTTAGCCCTCCTCCATAATGATTTCTCAAGGTGGGAATTTTAGAATGCATGTGAAGGGTCTTCTCCTTCTAGATTCTGCTGTGATATCTTCAATGAATTCTCCCATGGATTGGACGAGATTCTTTTTTCATCTCATGGGTAAATTTTTAGCAGTGGATTTGTATTTTGTTTGGGTGGAGTTTCCCTGAACTTCTCCTTGACTTTGTTATCTGTATTCAAGCTTATTTTGGTTTGAGACCCCTTGTCATTTCCCCCTTTGTTCTTATTTTTAGTCTCATTTATCAAAGTTGAGAATTCAGAGGATCCTTTGTGACACTATCTTCAGCATTGGTAGACTCTTTTATCCCACTCTTCATTTCATGGAGTGGTAGATTTTTGGTTTATGCAGTGTGTTTGATACTTTATCTATAACACTTTAACTCTTGACCATGTGGTGCAAGAGGCCGCCTGGTGACCTCATCATTGGAGACCAAGGTTATCTCACTGTGAAGTAAGAAATAACTCAAAAGAAAATGTTGTAAGCCATTTGAATGATAACCAAACTACACAATTTGAAGCAAAAGATTGAGAAATTGGCCTTATCCTCCAAACCTTGGGGTAGAAATTTCCCAGCTAAGGTAAGAAATTTAGCGGTTAAATCATTACATGGTTAGTTTCATGTCTCACACTCCATCTTTAAGGATGCAATCATTGGGGTCTAATGCAGTTGAAGAAGACTTTGTTTGGAAACCTCAATTGAATCAAACAAAGGGAGAAAATGCTTAGATTTTGGTAAAACTCAATCTAAAGTTATAACTTCATTTTTTATGTTTTTCAAAGTACAATGGATCTTTGTTATGATGTATACTAGTAGGTATTATAGAAATTATTGTTCATTCTAGGCATCCCCCTTTTGTCCATGGTGGATGGTTAAGTCTTTTCATAACATTGTTTTGATTTTGTTAAAGTCATTATATAAACAATTCCTAGATAGTTCAGTCACAACCTCGTTATAATACAAAGCTATTTTCTTTATTGTTTAAAAGAAAATGAAGTTTAGAAAGGGTCGATATTGTAATAAATATTTGAAAATGTGATCTAATGTGGGTGTGTGCAAGGCATTCTAAGAGGATGTGATTTTCATGTTCAATCCTCTTAGTGTCACAAAGATGACAAATTCTTTTGATCCAAGATGTATTAGGAATTGTCCAATGCCTTAGTTTACTATGGAGATCAAGAGAGCTTGTTCTTATTTTAATAAATTATGTTTATTTGTTTTCTTTATGCTAGTCAAATATAAATATATTTTGATCTTCTAAATAGCGTTGTTCACTTCCTTATAATATATTGATTTTCTTTTATTATATTTCGTTATCGCACCACAATTTTTCCTTAATTTTAGATGCCATAATATTATTAATATTATCATTATTCTACAAAGTAGCCTCGTCATTCATTCTCTAATGATTTAGCCAAGGCTTAACATCTTTGTGCCACCCTCACTTGAGTCGCAAGTGGTTTTGACTAGAGATTGAAGCAATCTTAGGAAGCCTCTTGTCTTCCATGACATTCAACTTGTTCTTGTGCATCAAGTACCTAGTCACAATCGTGCTCTCCCTCACTTGAGATGCAGGTGGTTTTCACTAGAGATTTGAAGCAATCTTAGGAAGCCTCTTGTCTTCCATGTTATTTAACTTGTTCTTCTATAATATGTACCTAGTCACAATCATGCTCTCAATGGGGTAAAGACTTGTTTGATGAGGAGGATACAATATGATGTATTGAATTTATGTTTGAGGATATATGTAGTAATAGTAATAATACTAATAATAATTTTCAGGCCACAATGGGTAGCTCTCGAATTAATTTTTATATTAACATTCAATCATCCATATACAATGAGGTGGCCCTTTATCTCATATTCCAAGGGTCCCTTTGCATTCTTAGATTTATTTACAATTTGTAAGACAAAAATCCTAAAGGATTGTGTCCAACATTCCCCCCTTTAAGCCAAAGGGGTGTTTGTGATCACAAGCATCATTTTGATTTTTTCAAACGTTTCTCTTCTAAGTGCTTTCGAGAAGATGTCTACAACTTGCTCATTAGTGGCACAATGTATTAAATGAATAGTATTGGCCTCTACATGATATCAAATCAAATGATAATTTGTGTTGATATGTTTTATTCAATCATGGAATCTGGGATTCTTGGCCAACTTGATTGTAGAAGTATTGCCAATGAGAAAAGGAGTAGAATTCACTTGCTTCTCCTGCAAATTTTCAAGTACTTTCCTAAGCCACACAATCTCCTTTGTTGCTTTTGCAACTGCCACATATTCTTCCTCTGTTGTGGAATCTATTGGAACTGACTGTTTTCATGACCTCCATGAGAGAGTTGTTGATCCAAGATTCATGAGATAGCCTAAAGTTGACACTTCATTTTCTTTATCTCTATAAAATTATGAGTCTAAATATCCAATCAAACTGAAGTCATCCACCTATGAATATTTGATTCCAAAGTCTTGAGTTTATTTCAAGTACCTAAGAACTCTATCTGTAACAGACAATGACCTTCACAAGGCTTTTGCATAAATCACGAAAAAAATCCAACAACAAATGAAATATTTGGTCTAGTATTAGTAAGGTAGATAAGTTGTCTACACCTAGTTGCATCATCAAATCAATTCCCTTCTTCTCATGATAGCTTCTATGAAATTTTAATTCCGTTGAAGTTACCAATTATTATTCTCCTATTTATTTAGATTATTTATATTCTACAAAATACTTGCGGAAATACTGAATAAAACACTACTGCAACTTCAGAGAAAAAAATTAATCATAGGAACTGAGAAAATTATGCAAACACACAAATAATAAACACTGATATTTTCCGACAAATGTCCCTAGAAAAACCCCAAAGGGAAAACTGATTATGCATATGAGGGTTTTATTATTATTCTTCAACAAATTAAGGAGTAGATCCACTACTTTCCTAGCAATGGTAAATCTCTGACAATTTAGTTTATCTTCACTTCCTACAACTACAAACTCCCGTAACTACGAATTATTGCGTCTATGAATACGATAAATGTGAATTCCTATGACTACGAATTCCTGTAACTGTGAATTTCTATAGCTGCAAATTTTCGTAACTATGAATTCCTACAACTGTGAATTCATGTAACTATGAATTCATGCGGCTGTGAATTCTTGTAACTACGAATTCATACGGCTGTGAATTCTTGTAACTACGAATTCATACGGCTGTGAATTCCCATAAATGAAAATTAATGCAATTGCAAATTCTTGTAAAGAATTTTCTTCGGCAAGTCTCTCCTCAATTTCTCTTGTTGAAACCCTATTGTTGGTGTCCCTGTGCTGCCTTTGTGCCCTTGCTATCACTATAACTATGTGTCTCGATGTGTTCTCTAAATGACCCATCGATCTCCTCTTATAATCTCTCGTTGACGAATCAACGACCATGATCTAATCACAATCGATGGCTAAGTTCATATTGACCCCATCAAGTGACTTTTCTTGAAGTCTCTAGAGTGGAATCGATTTAACCTAATTAATACTAATTAATTAGGCTTATTTCCCTAAATTAGACTTAGGAAAATTAATTAATAACTTAATTAAATCTGATAAAGGCCTTTGCTTGTGAAACCTTTTCTGTGTATTGGAGAAAATTTGTTCCCTAGCCTCATAGACACAATCTGAGACTAGAATAATTGTTTGAGCTACACAAACTAACACTCCCTCTTAGCAAGGAAAGTGTTCTACATAGCACTCAACTTGTCTCTGAAGAAGATGAATCTCGCCTTCCCCAAAGCCTTCGTGAGTATATATGCTACATGCTCATCTATAGGCATATATTGTTGTGGATAATCCTGCGTTGTGCACAATCCATGATGAAGTGGTATATGATGTCTATGTGCTTTGACCTGTTGTGAAACACTAGATTCTTTAACAACCTCTTGCAACTATGATTGTCACAATGTATCATCGTAGTCTCTATCCTCTGACCACACAAGGCTACTAGAAGCTTCCAAAGCCATATGTCCTCACACGTATCCACTTGCTGCTATGTACTGTACCTTTGCAGAACTCAGTGCCACAAACTTTTGCTTCCTGTTGTACCAAGAAAAAACTCTTGATCTCACGTTGAAGCAACATCCTAAAATGATTTTTTGATCCATTGTGTTCCCTTCCCATCTTGCATTGGTATATCCAACCAACTTGAGACCATCACCTCGAGCATAGTTGATCCCATACTTGATTTTGCCACGCAAATACCTTAGCACATGTTTTTTTTCATCTAATGCACTCTCTTTGGCTCCACCATGAACTGATTGAGATATTTTACTGCATATGATATGTCTGGCCTGGTGTTGACCATATAAATGATAGAGCTTATTAACTGCCTATACAAGGTGGGGTCAACATCTTTCTTTCTAGATGCGTATATCTTCCTCTGTTATGAAACTAGCTCCCAAAATATAATAAAAGAGAGATCAACGTCTTAGAAATAAACCACTTCGAGGGGTAAACCTCTTTTACATTACGTAAATGATCAATTATTGGATTATACAAATGACAAAACCTCCTTTCTATATATAGGAGTCCAATGGGTCACAATATAATCCTAGCCGACATAACAATAACAATGTAAGGGCACAACAATAACAATAATGGGCTTCTATGGGGCACAATAATAACAATATGGGGACTACATGGGCAAAACAATAATAATAAGGGGGTTATACTAAAAATAACAAGAAGGGGATACACTAGTATTATAGGGACCTAACATGCCCCTCTCCTTCAAACAAGTGTTGTCCTCAACACTCTATTATTTCTCGATGCTTCTGTATAGAATTCTCATCCTCCCATGTGGAATATTTTGTGGGTAAGTTCTTCCACTTGTTGAGATACTCTGAAATTGATCGATTTTTTATTTTTCTAGGTCTTGTTTCTATGACTTCTTTAGAGCTTCTTTTGTCGCGATGTTGATCTTCCTGTTGTTACATTCGATTATGCACCAAAGTTAGGTTATCCTTTGAGAGTTGGAGAACTTGTTGTTGATGATCGATGTGATCTTCCACTGCTTTATCATCCATATTAGCTTTCATTTGATCCCTCAAACCATTCAAATTATCCTCCATTTTTTCTTTTAAACCATCTATGTCATCTTTGATTGCTCTTTGTAAGATTGAAATTTGTTGCACTTGGTACCGTAATTTTGATATATCATACTACAATTCTTCCTCTTCATGCGTCATAGTAGAGATTTTTTAGGGCTTAATGGGTGTGGAATTATTTTTGGGAGGCATTATATAACTCAATACTGATATCTATACTTCAATATGCCCTTGGAATCACTTCAAACTGATTTTTCAGACAAAAGTTATGCAAACTTGTTTAAAAAAGACACACTTTTTTCTTGCTTTTTAGGAGGTCTATATTGAACTTGATTTATCTCTGTTATTTCGGATCTTCAAGATCTTAATTTATATCTTGTATTAGCACTCTGAGTCCTCTTTCCAATGCCATAGGTCAAACCTGATTTGGATTCTTCAAGACAAAGTTATGCCAATCTCCCGCAATGTCCTAATTATGGACTGGTTCAGTAGAGTGAACTTGTACGACATGCCACATGTCATTGTTTACTCCTTCAACTCTGAAATTGATACACAATAAACTATAGCTTGTGTATTTTTGGCCACTTTTTACATAATTCCAATCTGATGCTCAAAGAGAGAGTTATGACGATTTTCCCAAGGTCACCTCTTTGAGATGAAATTCGGGAGCCTAGAAAAACCCTAACTTCCACAGATCATATCTCCGAAAATATTGCGAACCAAGATCTGAAATTTTTACACGAAGTTGATCAAGATTTCTTTGAAAATGGTTTTTTTTTAGCTTCTGAACCTTTGTAAAAAAATAAGTTATAGTGAAAATTCCACAATGACCTGTTTGAAGCAGCAAAACCCTAGAATCCAAAGCTCTTATACCAAATGTTATGAAACCAACTCCCAAAATAGAATAAAAGAGAGATCAACGCCTTATAAATCAGCCACTTCAAGGGGGAAACCTCCTTTACATTACATAAATTAACAATTCTTTGATGATACAAATGAAAAAATCTCCTTTCTATATATAGGAGTCCATTGGGTCACAATATAATCTTAGCCAACATAACAATAACAATGTAAGGGCACAACAATAACAATAGTGGGCTTCTATGTGGCACAATAATAAAAGTATGGGGACTACATGGGTAAAACAATAATAATAAGGGGGATATACTAACAATAACAATAAGTGGATACACTAGTATTATAGGGACCTAACATCCTCCAATCGGTGATAATGGGAGTAGACATGGATCTGCAATCTTTTATCCTGAATCTCCTTAGGATCTCTATGCAATATTTCCATTGACCAACGAAAATCTCGCCATTTTTCTGCCACACTTTGAAGCCTAGAAAATAGTGCATGAGCCCAAAATATTTCATCTTGAACTCTGTTGCAAGGTCCCTCTTGCACTCCTTGATGAGCCCCAGTGAACCTATCAAGAGCAAGTCATCCAAATATAGGACAAGAATGAGAACATATCCTCAAACCACCAAGTAGTATAGGTTTGAATTTGCCTCACTCTTCATAAATACCATGCCCCGTAAGTATTTGTTGATGCACTCATACCACGCCTTAGGAGCCTACTTGAGCTTGTACAAATCTCTCTTCAACCCACACATGTGGTCTCTCTGTTGTGTGCCACAAAGTCCTTCGATTGTTCTATGTACACCTCCTCCTCCAGTTCACCATTGAGGAACACCATCTTAACATCCATCTAATGGATATTCCATCCCATTTATGTTGTTAATGAGATCACGACTCGTATAAAAGTGTACTTAGCCATAGGAGCAAATGTCTCCTCATAATATTTTCCCTCCTTCTGAGAGAAACCCTTGGACATGAACCTATATTTGTATTTCTCGATGCTACCATCTGCACCGTGCTTGATCTTATATATCCAACGTGATCCAACCACTGCCTTATCTGTCAGACTTGGTACAACTTCCCATACATGGTTTTGCATGATTGAGGTATATTCCTCAACCATGGCATCTCACCACACCTTCTCTTGTGTGGCCTCCTGATATCTGGAAGGCTCGCTATCTACCAACTGGATGACCAATTCCATGTAGCGATTGTACCGCTCTAGCTGTTTCCATTCTCTCATGCCCGTCCTAGTAGTCCCCACAAATTCCTTAGCATCTATGAGTATTTGTTGAAACTCATGGTTCCTCCTACCAACAATTGAATAGTTATATCCACTTCCATATCCTCTTGATGCATCTCCCAGATTTGTTGCATCTTCTACTCCATGCTTTGAGAATCCTCAGGAGCACTCGCACCTAAACTTGTGTTTATACTAGTTACTATACTCATGCTTTGTTGTTGCCCCTGAATATGTTGCTCAACTCTAGGAGCTTCTGTTGGTTGCCCACTATGATCTTTAGTTGCTGGAAATTCTTCAAATCTTCTGTACAGCTTGTGCTCCATGAACTTTACGTCCTACATGACTATAATCCTCCTCACCCATGGGATGAAGATCTTTTATGCCTTCGAGGATTTGTTGTAGCCAACGAAGTAACCTCGTTGTTGAGGCTCGTAATTGTTTCTTTTGATACCTCTTTTTCACCTACTTTATTCCTTTTTGACTACCATAATCACTCAATGGAAATCAAATCACAAGGTTTATAGCATGGCAAGTATATAATAGTCTTGTATTTCATAAGTTAATAATGTTCTTTATTATTATTCTAATATTTGCTTTAGCTACCGAAATGAGATGATTCTGAAGCCAAGTTTTTTGTTTGATAGGTTTCTAAGTGCCAGCTGGAGGGAGAAATATATGGAAAGGTGGTGATCAATGCACTCATCGATTCCCTTCTATATTCATGAACCAGATTGATACAAGAAGCTTCCAGTTGCGTGGTCGATGATAAATTCAACTCTGTCAGTTATTATAGGCGAGCGAGGAACGAGATATATGCCTCACGATTTTGCTTTGTTAATAGCAAATCGTGAGTGATTTACATTATTATATATTTTCATAGTTAAATTTAGCATTTTGTTAGCGAGGCTAGGCATAGAGCTCTAAACATTTAATGATGCTGGCTTTATTAAAAGACCTTGCAACAACAAAAAACACAATGAATTTTTATGCGACAGTAAGAAATTAAAACTTTGTTTTCAATTTAGTTATAAAGAATTCTTTTCGTTTCGATGAGTGATTAATCATTCAACTGAATTGCGTAACCACCTGTTTGTGGAGGGCCCCCTCAAGAAGTAAGGTTTTCTTGTAGATTTCTTTTATCATTTCATAAGATTACTTTTTGGATGCATCCTGTAGAATGCTTTTTTTTCCTTTATTAATTTCGAGTTAGATAGAAAGCAACCTGGTTGTTTCATTAATCATTTTCTGTTATTGATTCAGGAGCACATGAATTGAATTAGCATTGAGAGTTTGAATTGAGAACAAGATTGTAATTTTTAAAATCAGAGAATTAGTTTGTAGGTTTTATTTCAAAGCATGAGTGTTGCAAGTTTTATTTCAATTTAAGAGTGATTTATCAATTTGAGCAAGTGTGAACATAGTTTAAATTCATTTTGATTATTCATGCAAGAGTGTTTTATATTGATAGATGAATTTATTCCTTTAGAAATCAAGTTTCCTTCAAAGAAAATTTCAGATATATTGCAGAGTGTGTGTGAGTTTTTATGAGTTAAATTTCATTTTGTAAGTGTGAGATTAATTTATGAGTTTGAGAGTTTTATTGTTTATGTGGATTTTATAATTAGACACAATTTTATAAAAGTGTGATCATCTTTCTTAGAATTATTTTCAATTAATAATCCAATCATGTGCATTGACAATATAATTCAACTTAGATAACTAGGATTCCTATCACATATAGTGCACTTACACTTCGTAAGTTTACTAGCCCTGGTCGATAATTTATGTAATCAATTTAAGACAATTAAATTGACAAACACTCGCTCTGTAGTCTGATCTAGCTTCGTACATGTTTCCCCTAGAATGTGAAAGTACGCTAGGCAACCAAATATCCTAAAGTGAATGACAGTTGGCTTCTTATTGATGAATTCCTCTTTAGGTGTCATATTTCTAAGTGTTCTATGTGGGACCCTATTATAAATATAAACCATCGTATTGTATGCCTCTACCCATAGATATCATGGGAGATCCTAGTCATACAACATTGCTCTCATTGCCTTTTAAATAGACCTATTCTTTCTCTCAACAATCCCATTCTATCGCCGGTTGTAAATAACCATCCACTCTCTCTTGATTCCTACCCTAGTACAAAAATATTGGAATCCTTTACTGGTGTACTCAAATCCATTGTTTGACCAAATAATATGGATCTGTCTGCCTGTTACATTTTCCACCAAAGCCTTAAACCCTTGAAAGCGACTAAAGACCTCATCCTTGGTCTTCACGAAGTAGATCTAGGTCTTCCTAGAGAAATCATCAATAAAAGTAGAAAAGTACTCATACCTCTTGATAAATTTCATCGACATTGGAACACATATATTTGAATGCACAAGGTATAATATCCCATGTGATCTACTATCATTCCTTAGAAAAGTTGCTTTCATAAACTTCCCCAACACACATCCTCTACACACATCATCATGCTCCGTGCTCACCTCTAGAACACCTATCAATATTTCACGAAGCAATCAAAGTGCTCCATGATGAATATGGCCCATCCTCCTATATCATAGCTCCCCTTGGCCTCTCGGACTATTGTTTCTAAACAGGTCCTTTGGATGTCCATTTGCAGTGTGTATAACCTGCCACTCCTCACTTCAATTGCTATAGGTGACCTCTAATCCTTGTGCTTCAACAACACCTTCGCCCCTCTAACTATAACATCATAACCTTTGTCCTAAAGGACTGATATGAAGATCAAGTTCATCCCCAATCCTGACACATGCAAACATCATGGATAGGTATCTTCTTACCATTCTCCCTCTAAAATAGAATAATAACTCTTGCGTCTAGGTTGCAAAGGATTGATTCCCCATCTAAATCTAGAACCTGATGTCCTCCTCCTTATAGTTGGAGAAGTACTCTCTAACTCCTGTTATGTGGAATGATGCTCCACTATCTATATACTAGACACCTTGTGAAGTTAATCTAGTCAGACAAGCTATTAATGTGAATTCTTGTTCCATCCTACTAAAGAGCTCATTTGCATATGTTGAAGATGTTACTTGCTTCTTTCCCTTCTTCTCCCCATGAGGACAAATTTTTGCATAATGGACAAACTCGTGACAACCATAACACTTTACCTTTGATAGGTCCTTCTTCTTTTTCTCTCCTTTTGAGATTGGTCCCTTGTTGGAACCACTTTTCGCCTTTCCTTTCCCTACTAAGGAAACGTTCTCCCGCTCCCTTTCAACCTTCGGTGCCTTGCCGCTGCCACAAGTTTCATTGAAAAAGTTGAGCCTCAACTCCTCCTGAGTGAAATCACTCCATAGATGATCCCAGTCTATAAGTTTTCCTCACCCATAAATCACTTGAATGAACATGATCCATTCCTTGGAAAACTTATTGAGTGTTATACACACTAGATCATCATCACTAGACTTATCTCTAACTACAACTAGCTCATCTCTGACAAGTGTAAATATAGAGAGGTGGGAAGTCACGTCTTCACCCTTATGTTGCTTGATGGTCCTCAACTTCTCCTTGAGAATCATCTTCTTGTTTTTTGAAGGATCCTGGTACAATTTTACTATGGCATCCAACATCTCCTTCGTTTTTCCTTTATCTGCAATGTGTGGGACAATATGCTCCTTGACTCCATCAAGGATCATAGTCTTCATTTTTGCATCTTCTATCCTGTAGGTGGCTTGTTGTTGTGGATATGTCGGTACAATAATCACATTTTTTGCATACTCCTTTAGTCCATACTCATCCAAAAGGAATGACATTCTGGCCTTCCACACGCCAAAATTTAAGGCTCCATCCAACCTGTCCTTATCTCTCAAACCTGGTTTGGCCACCTCTGGAAAATCTGGAAATGTAGCGAAACAAAATCAACTGGAGAAATAACTGAATAATTTTGAACTGAGTTAAAACCATCGACTTCCCTATTCCTGTGCATGCCTAGATCTTCCTTTTTCCCTCAGATCCACTCTGATACCATGTGAAATTTTAATTATGTTGCAGTTAGTGGTAATTATTCTCCTATCTATTTAGATTGTTTGTCTTATGAAAAATACTTGCGGCGAATACTAAATAAAACACGATTGTAACTTCATAGAAAATAAATTAAGCACAGGAATTGAGAAAATTATGCACACACACAAATAATGATCACCAGCATTTTCAGAAAAATGTATGTGGAAAAACTTGAAGGGAAAACCAGCTATGCAGATGAGATTTTTATTATTATTGTTCAACAAATTAAAGAGTACATCAACTGCTTGCCTAACACTAGAAAAGCTCTGGCAATTTATTTGATCTTCACTTCATATGGCTAGGAATTTTCGTAACTATGAATTATTGCGTTTATGAATATCATGGCTGTGAATTATTGTGGCTCCGAGTTCCAGTAATGATGAACTCCTGTGATTTCAAAATACTGTAGTTGCAAATTTCCATAACTGCGAATTCATGCGGCTGTGAATTCGATAACTTTAAATTCCTGCAGCTGTGAATTCTTATAAATAATTTCCTATGGAAAATCTTTCCTCAATTTCTCTTCTTGAAATGCTTCCGTTGGTGTCCTTGTGTTTCCTAAGCGCCCTTGCTATCACTGCAACTATCTGTGTCGAGGTGATATCCAAATGACCCATCAATTTCCTCTTACAATATCTCATTGACGAATCAACGACCATGATCTAATAACAATCAATGGCTAAATTTCATCTTGACCCCATAAAGTGACTTTTCCGGAAGTCTATAGAGGAAAAACGATTTAACCCAATTAATACTAATTAATTAATCTTATTTCCCTAAGTTATACTTTAGAAATATAATTAACTACTTAATTAATTCTAATCAAGGCCTTTTCTTGTGAAATGTTTCCTCGATATTGGAGAAAATGTGTTCCCTAGCCCCATAGACACAATTTGAGACTAGAACACCTATTCAAACTGCACAAAATAATAACTTCAAGATCATATTAGATATAGGGTTGCATTTGACCATAACAAACATTTTCATCAATTCTCTAATGTACTTCTTTTGGTATAGGAATATATACTTTGGATGTTGAGTCACTTCAAAACCCAAGTAGTAGTGAAGTTGTGTCAAATCTATCATCTCAAAGCCCTTCTTCAACTCTTTCTTTATGGATGCAATACAATTTTCATTATTCCCCATTATCAATTGATCATCTACATATACCACAATATATACAATAGTTTTTCCAATTTGATTGACAAGCATAGTTGCATCATCAATATTAAAGTCTTTGAAATTCAATTTCAGAAGATGCTTGGTTAACTTTTCATATCAGGATTTTCATGCTTGTTTTAATCCATATAAGGGTTTGATAAGTTTACATACTTTCTTTTATTTTCCATTTACAACAAAACCTTCGAGTTGAACCATGAATACATATTCTTTCAAGTCTCAAACTCAAGAAAGCAATATTCGCATCCATTTAATGAACTTTCCATCCATTCTAAGTTTCCATAGCAAAGAGAGTCTGGATGGTGGCCCATGTTGTTATGAGGGAAGAATTCCCTTCATAATCATTCCCTTCATAATCAACACCTTCTTTGTGTGCAAATCCTTTTGTCACGATCCTTGCTTTGTGTTTTTCAAGTAAGCCATATAACTTATACTTGCGCTTGTAGACCCACTTGTAACCATTTGGGCTAGTTCCAAATGGAGAGTCCACCAACTTCCATGTTCCATTCTTTATGAGAGCGTCATATTCCTTCTACATTGCTTCTTTCCATTCATCATGAGAAGCAACTTATTTAAAGGAATTTGGTTCAATTTTATTAGACAAATTAAATTCACAATCACATGAAACACATCATCTACATCAATTGAATTAGAATTATCTACATCACCTCCATATTGTCTATTGGGACATATGGTTCCCGTCTTTCCAACCTTATTGGGATGAACACTTTTAGGTGTTTTGGTGAGCCATTTTGGCGGAATTTTCTGAGATGGTTAGGTTTCTCTAGTGATTGAGATGGGATTGCATTATTATTTCGCCTTCCAATCCTCTCAATCACATCACTCAAAGGGTCTTATTGATCTAAATAAGTGGACCAAACATCATGAGGGGGAGAAAATGCATCAAAGGAAGATTCTTTAGATTGATCCAAGATAGGTAAACCCCTTCAATCTTTCCAAATGATCAAGTTGTCGCTCAATAGCATTGTTAGTCTTGGAAGATTCAAGAAAAATTACATCTCTAGAAAGAATAAACTTCTTATTTACATCATCGTAAAGACGGTATTCCTTGGTGGTATCTAAATATCCCAAGAAGATGCACTTCCAACTCCTTACATCAATCTTGCTTCTTTGTTCCTTAGGAATCAAGGCATATCAGGTGGAACCAAAGACCCTACGTTGCCTTACCAAAAGAATGTGGCCATACCCCATTTCATAAGGAGTCTTATTTCTAAGAGAATGAGATGGACATGTGTTTTTCACATACTCTGCACACAAAACCACATCCGCCCAGGGCATCAACATTACATTTTTTAAAAACATCATTAAGCAAAATATATTCAAGCTAGTCATGTTCATTCTTTCAGTTACACCATTTTTTTGAGGACTGTAAGGAATTGTGGTTTGATGTTGAATCTTGTATTGGAAAATAAAAATTTTCAAAATCATTAGAGGCACATTCTCTTCCATTATCAGTATGAAGGGAGTTAATATGTGATTGTGCTTCATTTTCAATCCATACATGAAAACTTTTGAGCTTTTCAAAAGATCGAGATTTACTTTTCAAAAAGAACACCCAACACATTTCGGTGTAATCATAAATAAAAGTTGTAATATATTTATTTCCATTAGAAAAAGGAATAGGCATAAGGAAACACAAATCAAAATTATCAATCCATGTTTTCTACATTCTTTAGAACTAAAATCAAGAAATGGTTGTTTTCTATACTTTCCAAGGATATATCCATCACATTGCTTTATTTTCCTAGGAATATTAGGAAAACTAGAAACACCATTATTTTTCAATAAGAGAAGGCCTTCATAATTAATATGTCCAAATATAGCATGCCATCAATGTATGGAATCACGACTTCCATTAGACCAAAACCTGCAGGTGTTAGTCAACGACCGCATCGCCAGAGATAAAGATCCATGAGAGGCAGTTAGTCCATGTTGCAAAACACATGGGGAGCATTGATTTATCAAATGTCCAGCAATACCCCCCCCCCCCCCCCCCCCCTTAATGTGAATCGTGTGTGTATCAAACTCGTGACCTACGCTCTGATACCACTTGTTGGGAATCATGACTGTTTTTAGACCAAAACCCGCAGGTGTTAGTCAACAATCGCATCACCAAAGATAAGGATCCACGAGAGGCGGTTAGTCCATGTCACAAAACACACGGGAAGTGTTGGTTTATCCGATTTCCAACAATCAAAGGCTAGCTGGAAATGTACCTTCATCCTAATAAGAGATGTATGCATAATCATTTGTATGAGTATATGTCCCTTTCAACTTCAATACTATTTCATTCTCCACTCTAGCCATCACAACCACGTTGTAAAATGATTTCTTTATTTATACTTTCACATCAAACATATGAATAGAATGACCTTTCTAACGAATATGAACAAGGGACAACATATTTACTTGTAGCTCTATAAGGTAGAGCACATCATGCAAAATAAAATCAAGAAATCCAAGTAATTTAAGCTTAATGGTGCCAAGTCCTTAGGGCTTGAGACTTGATTTTTCTACAAAATAGATTGTTCCATCTACATTGTCACTAAAGTCTTCAAATAAGTCTCCTTGAATTTCATGCGGCATGTTTCACCTCTATCAAGCAACCATGCATCTCTATAAGAGAAAATTGTTTGTGAAATAGATCTTCAGTTACTCCAATATCTTAATGGGAAAGAATATAATCAATAGATTCAAGTGCTTTACATTTAGCTTGATTTGGTGTTTTAATTTTGTTTTCTTTCTAGGTTCGATTGTCTTTGATTCTTTCCCATGGGTTTCTACATGTTTATGCATCATGTCCATCTCTATCAAAATTAATGCAATGAAGATCAGGTCTTCTCCTTGATGGTTTTTACCCCCCCAACTTTGAAATTATTTCTTCCACGTCCTCTTTTACTGCCAATCCCTCAAGAGAATCATGAGATTGATTCTTCCATTTACAAGTTAGGAAAATTTCTTCTTCATAGGACTAATTTGTTGTCTTCCTTTTCTTGAAATCTTTCTCATGTTGTACAATCTTCTCCACTAAAGAGTTAAAAGTAATGGACTTGAGTTGATCACTAGTTTGTTGGGATTCAAGATAATGAGGGTATGTAGGGTAGAGGGCCTTGACGAATATTGTGAGAGGAATGCCCATATTCACTGAAGTTTCCTCTACATCATGAATGATGCTTTTTATTTCATAGGCTAGGACCAAGGGATCATCATCTTTCTACTCAAGGTTGAAGAGTTCAACCATCATATGAACAAGCTCCAATTGTGAGTTTGAGTCATATATAGATATTTCATTTTTTTAATGCACCATAATAATTTGCAATCAAAACTATATGACAGCTCACCTCTTCATTTACAAAAGCAAAAATCAAGGCATAGGTTTTGTTGTCCTTGTTCTACCAAACAACTAGCTCCTTATATGATGTGGGCTTGGTAGTTATATTATCCTCCTCTCCTTCAAAAATTACTTTCCAAAAGTCATTAAAAATGAGGGAGTGTTTGATGTTTTTAGACCATTCTCTATAGTTCTCATTTCCATTCAAGACAACACCAACAATGGAGATGAAAGAATACATCTTCATAAGCCAAATCACTATGAAATATTCTCAAACTTAGTTCAACCAAGCAATTAATAAGGACTAAAAAATAGATGCCTCTCAATCTAGAGCATACAAAAAAATTGTATTCTTCCTTGTCTTGACAATGGATTCATCAATGATAACTTCCCATTTGCATAGAATTTATAACATAAACAATATGCATTACATTGGTAATTTGACTTCAATGAGTAATAATTAATTATAAATGAAAAATATGGTTTTCAATGCCCTCAATTAGAAGTCCAAGTAATGGCACCTTCCATGCATAAGGAGGAGAGACGAGTCTATTTTCCCTTACAACCCTCTTACATTATCCACATAATCCTTTCCCTATACATGATGATGTGCATAATATACATCTTTAAAACAATATAATTCATATTTCAACCTCTTAATTTAGAAGGGCAATGCACACTCCAAGTCGTCCCTTACAAGGTCCATCTTACGTTTTCCTCGCTATTATGAGTCTTCACAAGGCTAATTCATACCACTAGCCTTCATAAACATGTGGCATCATCACAGTCATTGAGAATCCTTCTCACAATATTCACACGACTTTGAGAAAAAAACATGCGAATAATTAGCTTCCAAACATCTAAAAGCGCTAAACATTTACATAAGATGGTACACCTATATATATTATTTAAAAAGAGGTGGGTGAATTTAGTCATCATCAAGAGCTCAGTTGACAATACACAAAGGGAACATAGTGAGGAGAAAATTTGAAGCTATTCACATTAAGTGGATGATTTAGATCAATGCAATGAAAAAGTGGAAAAGTGAAGAATAAATGAGAGGTCCAATTGAGAGGGATTTGAGTGGTGATTATTTTATATTATGGGGTTAGTGTTGATCTTGAGCACTTGCGACATCTACAAGAAACCCTCATGTGATACAACTCGCAAGAGGAGTAGCAGGCATACAAAGGAACTATGGTAGGGAAAATGAGGGAGACTTAGATTCATTTATAGAAAGAGAGAAACAAGTGTGTGTTCTTGAGCATGCACATAGATAAATGGATAGATGTGGTCGATGAAAATCAAGTGACCAATATAGCATGAGAAGAAGGTAGTCACTCATGCAAAAATTAAATTCCCAAGCCATAAAATAAAATAGCTAAAGAAGGCAGAATGGAGGCATTGACATAGAAACAACAGAGGGACATGCCAAAATGGAAAAATGGAGTTACATTGAGCAGAGAAAACAAAATTCATTGCTTAGATCTAATACCATGTCATGACAAGATGGGTAAATCCCAAATTGATTGTTCAATTAACATTCAATCAATTATATACAATGAGGTGACCCTTCATTTCATATTCCAAGGGTCCCTTCAAATTCTTTTATTTATTTGTAATTTGTAGGAAAAAAAACCTGTAGGATTGTGTTCAATAATAATAATATTAATTTTAAGGTCATGACAAAGTCAGACACCAAATTTCTGTATGAGAACTAAGGAATGCCCCTCCACGAGGTGAATTGACCGCTAAATTTTGCAAAGGTGTACATACTCTACCTCCATACATATTTGAACCTATGACCTCTTACGAGGAAACAAATATTCTTAATCATTAGGGCCACTCATGTTGTACACTTTTAGATTTACTCTAAATTTGTCCACAATTCTTTAGAGATGTTATAGCCTAGACTTCACAACCATAAAAAATAAAAGGAGTTATGAGACTCTATAATAGGAGTTTCTTTTTATTCTATAACCTAAGGTCCTTTGGCTTACAACTATTTTGTATCCCATGATCATCTTTCCAACCTTGACTTTTCCTTTTCACAATGCTATGATTGAAGTTAAGCTTGTGATGAATATTTATTTCCAGAAAATTGTATGAAGTCATTTCCTTCTTGTTGTTGTTATCATACTCGTGTTGAAGGTCAATAAGAAATTGCAGCACACACACTAGTGTCAGACCATAGGTCTTAGATATACATTAGTGTGATGGCCAATTTAATTTAATCAATTGGTGCAATGTCTAATTTAATTACCCCTTAATTAATTTGGACAATAAAATGTAATCTTATCTCATAATCACTTGTAATAGTTAACAGAGTGTGATAAACTCAGTTAGCTCACGTATTTCGAGTTGAGGGTGGTTGGTGAGACATGCAGAGTGATTCTATTAGTTATGGAGTTTGAATTGCAATTGGTGCATTAGTTTAATGCATGAGTAATCAGTTAACATAGTTAGGTGAGTTAAAGTCAGTTGGAATAGTTGTAATTGTTTGTTGCACTAGTGAGAGATCAAGTGAATTAAATCATATTTAACTCACAATCAGTGATCTGCCATGCAACTGATGATTTACTATTAATAGCTACATGCATGTCAGTTCCAGTGGAGATCCAGTTGAGACAAAGGTTAAAGGGATGTTAACTATTAGTTGTGTGATTAGTAGGTTTCCCGCATGCAACTAGACATCCATTGGATTTCCCATGATCCTTGCGTAGTTTTGGAAGGCTAAAATTCCTATAGATTAGGGATTGCATTCCACATGAATTTCGCAAGGAAGGCAGGCTGATTAGAGGTTGATAATTGGCTAAGTGTTGGTCAATTTTGTTCGGGTCATTGTGAGAGTGCAGGAGACTCTTGTGAGAAAAGTGCATTATATTGTTTCATGATTCCATGGTGAATATACAATAGAAGATAGAGGGGTTTTTAACAACAAGCTTTCCCCAAGAAATTATATGTGTTGTGGTTTGATTTGGTTCTTTCTTTACTTGTTGTTATTGGAAACCGTGTTTATTTTCCACAATTGATTTTTAGAAGGATTCAATATCTAGATTTAGTACATTGCTTGATCGGATATAGTCCATTGATATACATATGTTTGTATAATTTCTACATGGTATCAGAGCACAGGAAATCACTATAGTGGAGGAGAAGCTGAATTTCTGACTGAATAGAATTCAAATTTGCAAAAGTATTCTCGGTGCAACAAGCAGATCAAGATCAAAATGGCTTTCAATGGCTTGAGATTGGAGTATGCACTCGAGGGAAGTTCCAATTATATTGTGTGGAAAGACAGGATGTTGGCAGTACTGGAGGACAATGGGTTGAAATAATTCATTGATAATGACATTCCCAAACCTGCTGTAGCAGATGCCGCAAATCTTGATGCTTGGAAAAACAAGGTTGAAAAGGCGAGGAGGATCTTACTGGAGGGAGTAATAGACCACATTGTCTAAAGTCTCCATGTAAAAGCGACTCCATATGCAATGTGGAAGGCTTTGACATATATATTTTAGAGTAGTAGTGATCATATAGAATTGGCACTAAAGGACAAGCTCAGGAAAAAAAAATGGAGAAAGGCGACACTATTCTGAAATATTTAACCAAGTTTGTCCAATGTCAAGATGAGCTTGGGAGTGTCCGAATTACTCTTGTGGATGATGAATTGGTGAGCCTATCTCTTCTAGGACTTCCCAAGAGTTGGCATAGTTATCAAGACTCTATCAATGGGACGGAGAAGTTTCTAGATTGGGAACGACTTTGGTTGGATTTGGTGCAAGAAGAATTCAGGCAGAATACCAGGGATGGATCTTCATCTAAGACAAATGATGAGGAAAATTGCGCTTTGGATGCCAAGTTGAAGAAGGGGAAAGGAAAGAAATCCTATCCCAAATCTGAGTCTAGCAAAGATGGAAAGAAGCGTGACATGTCCAAAGTGAAGTGTTTTCACTGTCACGAGCATGGAAATTATGCCAATAATTGTCCACAAAAGAAGAAGAACAAGAAGGCTTCAGGATCTGCAGCTAGTGAGGCTTTGGCATTGTAATTTGAGCTTGAATTATCACTCATTGCATGCATGGTGTCAAGTGAAATGGGATCGGTGTGGTACTTGGATAGTGGTGCATCTTTCCACATGACGGGAGACAAAGAACTTTTCAGTAGCTTGGAGGAGAAGGACCTCCATATGCATATCGAAATGGGTGATGACAGGCAGTACAATGCTACCAGGATTGGTATAGTTACCTTTAGAGACAGTTAGGTAAACCCTTCTTATTAAAATATGTATTGCATGTATCGGGCTTGAAGAAAAATTTAGTTTCAGTCACAATGTTGGAGGATAAAGGCTATGATGTGGTTTTTAGTGAAGGGAAAGCTTTCCTTCGACACAAAGCCACAGGACAAGCCAATAAGATTGAGATTCGTGTGAAGAATCTGTATAAACTTGATGTAGATGGTTGCGTAGCATTGATGGGTAAGGCAGAAAAAGTGGTGAGCCAGGATGAGGACAAGTTATGGCACAGGAGATTGGGCCATCTACACCATGAAGCCTTGAAGGTCATGCAACAGATTTCTACAAGTCTTCCCAAGGGTACTCTTGCGCAGATAGACACATGCAAGGGATGTACTATGGGGAAGTATGCAAAGGCTAATTTTTCACGAGAAGGAGAACCGAGCTTCAGAAATCCTTGAGAGAGTTCACTCAAACATGTGTGGACCATTCTCTACTGATTCGAAAACAAAGCACAAGTACTATGTGATCTTTGTTAATGATTTTTCTAGAAAGTGTTGGGTCTACTTCATGTAGAAGAAAGATCAAATGTTCTCAAAATTTCTTGAGTTCAAAGCACTGGTGGAGAAAGACATGGGGAAGCATGCGAAGGATCTTATGAGCGACAATGGTGGTGAGTACATCTCCAATTAATTCAAGAAATTCTATAGCAAAGAGGGAATTCAGAGAGAGTTGATTGCGCCTCATAACCCACAACAGAATGGGGTCACAGAAAGAAAGAACATAAAAATTGTGGGTGCAACACGTGTGATGTTGCATGATTAGGGCCTACCGTTGCATCTATGGGTGGAGGCATGAAACACAATGGTATTTTTGAAAAACCGTAGTCCTCATTGGATACTTGGCATGAGTACACCAGAGGAGGCCTTTTCTGGTAAGAAACCTGATGTTTCATATTTTAATATTTTTGGCTCATCTGTTTATGTGCATGTGACCAAAGATGCCATGAAGAAGCTCAAACCAACAACTGAGATTGGGATATTTGTGGGGTACACTGATACTCCCCACAAGTATCGGGTGCATTTTCCAAACAACAGGATGACTGTTGTGAGACAGGATATAAAAGTTGATGAGGAGAAATCCATGCGATTGTCCCTTGAGAGGGAGTTGGACTTGCATGTAGATGAGGACCTCTTGGTTCCAAAGAATGAACCTCAAGATGTGGAGCAACCACATGCGGAGGATCAGGGAGTGGCAGAAAACACTCATGCAGAGCCATCCACCAGAAATGGTAGAAGGCGCACCAAAAAAGATGATAGATTGAGACTTGATGCAATAGAGCTTGTAGGAGCACCTACTTCACTGTGCAGACATAGACAGTCTCTAGACAGGTTTATTGGATACATGGCTCTTATGAGAAAGTGTATTGTGATAGAACCATCCTCCTTTGAGGAAGCAGTGCAACAACCAATTTGGGTTGACGCTATGGTTGAGGAGTATGACTCCATCGTCAAGAACAATGCATGGGAAGTTGTGCCAAGACTGGTCAAAAAATCAGTGGTTGGATCTAGATGGATCTATAAGGTGAAGCAGGCGGCAAATGGGAGTGTGGAGAAGTATAATGTCAGGTTTGTGGCCCGAGGATTCTCACAAGTTGAGTGTATTGACTATGAGGAGAAATTTTGCACCGGTTGCAAGATAATCTTCCATTAGATCTATCCTTGCACTCTCAGTGCAGATGGGGTGGCACATTCATAATATGGATGTGAAAATTGCATTTCTCAATGGAGTTATTGAGCAAGAAGTGTACATAGAGAAGCCAAAAGGTTTCGAGATCTTTTACAGTGAGTCGCATGTGTGCCAACTCAAGAGAACACTGTATGGGCTGAATCAAGAACCTCGTGCTTGATACACTCAGATTGACAGCTATTTCACTGGGTTGGGCTTCACCAAAAGTGAAGCGGATGCAAACCTGTACCAGATTGTGGTTGATGGTAAGCTCTTGATTATCATAATTTATGTTGATGATCTAATTTTGAGAGGTGATGAGCAGCTGATAACTTCTTTCAAGGAGGATCTTGTAAGGGAGTTAGAAACGAAGGCCATGGGACTCCTTCACTATTTCCTTGGTTTGGAAATATGGCATCGTGATGGTGAGATATTTGTTTCTCAAGGAAAATATGCCAAAGATATTCTGGGTAAGTTTCACATGGAGAGATATAAACCCATGGTTACTCATCTTCCAAGAAATTAGAGGAAAGATGATGCTACTTCAGGAGAAGTAGTGGAGGCTACTACCTATAGGAAGCTAGTGGGTTCACTGATGTACTTGGTGAACATCAGACCAGACATTTTCTACGCAGTTAACCAACTGAGTCAAGCTATGGTTAAGTCGACCAATCTCTTTTGGAAGGTGGGGGAGCATGTATTGATATACATCAGGGGCACTACAGAGTATGGATTATGGTACAGATGGACAGAGTGAGTGAAGCTTGAAGGCTTCATAGATCCATATTGGGCAGACATTCCATCAGACAAAAAGAGCACATCAAGAGGGATCTTTAGCATATAATTGACAACAATTTCTTGGTACAACAGGAAGAAGTGATCTGTGGCACTCAGTTTAGCTGAGGTAGAGTACATGGTAGCAAGTCAAGCTGCATGTGAGGCCATCTGGATGAGAAATATCCTGGTTGGTTTGTTTCGTTCTCAGATGGATTCGACGGTGATACATTGTGATAACCAAAGTTTCATTAAACTCTCAATTAATCTAGTATTCCATGATAGGTCCAAGCACATATATATTCATTACCACCATCTCAGAGATTGTGTTCAAAGGCACATTATGTTACTTCAGTACATTCCCAAGAAAGATTAGGATGCAGATATTCTGACGAAGGCGCTTTCTAGGAGAAAATTTGAATACCATAGAGGCAGGATCGGGGTGGCAGATAATCCCTTTCTTGTTGATAGGGAGTGTTGAAGGTCAACAAGAAATTGGTGTAGTGTGGGACCACAGGTCCTAGCGATACATTAGTATGAAGGCCAATTTAATTTAATAAATTGGTGTAGTGTGTAATTTAATTATCACTTAATTAAATTGAACAATAAAATGCAATCTTATCTCATAATAACTTGTTATAGTTAACTGAGTGTGATAAACTCAGTTAGCTCTTGTATTTTTAGTTGAGGGTGGTTGGTGAGGCATGAAGAGTGATTCTATTAGTTATGGAGTTTGAATTGCAGTTGGTGCATTATTTTAATGCATGAGTAATCAGCTAACTCAGTTAGGTGAGTTAAAGTCAGTTGGACTAGTTGTAACTATTTGTTGCACTAGTGAGAGATCAAGTGAATTAAATCATATTTAATTCACAATCAGTGATCTCCCATGCAACTGATGATTTACTACTAATAGCTGCATGCATGTCAGTTCTAGTGGAGACCCACTTGAGATAAAGGTTAAAGGGATGTTAACTATCAGTTGTGTGATTAGTAGGTTTCCCGCATGCAACCAGACATCCATTGGATTGCCCATGATCCTTGCGCATTTTTGGAAGGTTGAAATTCCTAAATAATAAGGATTGCATTCCACATTAATTACGCAATCAAGGCAGGTTCGATTAGAGGTTGAGAATTGGCTAAGTGTTGGTTGATTTTGTACGGGTCAGTGTGAGACAGTTGTGAGAGTGCAGGAGACTCTTGTGAGAAGATTACATTGTAATTGTTTCATGATTCCATGGTGAATATACAATAGAAGATAGAGGGGTTTTGAGCAACAAGCTTTCCCCAGGAAATTATCTATGTTGTGGTTTGATTTGATTCTTTCTTTACTTCTTGTGAATGGCGACTGTGTTTATTTTCCACAATTGATTTGTAGAAGGAATATCTAGCTTTAGTCCATTGCTTGATCGGATTGAATCCATTGATATACATATGTTTGTATAATTTCTACAACGTGAAATTAATGTAATTGATCTCATCGGATTTAATTACCATAACCTTCATTTTATAAGTGTTAATATTCATATTTGTACTAGAGAAAAAACCCTTGAGGATTTTTAGTTTCTTGTCAAGATCCTAAGGACTTCATTCCCTATGAATAATATCATCATTGTAAAAAAAAAGGAAAAACGCTATATCGGTGACAGTCAAGCTGACACGACTTGCTTCTTCCAAAAAACTCTCTAACTTGCCAATGAATATTCCCAAATGGGTAGGGGACAAGGGATAACCTTGCTTAACTCCTATATTACAATTAATTTCCTTTGACTACGCTTAGTGTTCCTAAACTTGGAAATAATGTTCTCATACAACCTTCTCATAATAACTCTCAACTTGAGAGGAAATTTTAGCTCTTCTAATATATTCCGAATGTTAGTCATGAGTGACGTGTCAAAATAATTTCTAAAGTCAATAAAACAACATAGTCAATTATTATTATTATTGTGACACTCCTCTACAATGATCCTAAGTGTAGTGAGGTGTTCTGCAATTGATTGATAAGTTGTAAATCTGGCATGACCTTTAGTTATTTTGTTGTGACTTTCTAGTCATACATTGATCAATTTTCCAAAATATTTCCATATAACTTGGATAAAAGGGGGGTTACTCACAATGATCATATAGTTAGAAGGATTGTATATATTCTTACTTTTAAAAATAGGTACAATGACTCTTTGATTCTAGGGCTTAGGGTTTTAAAAATGGAACGATGAACCAATAACCAGTGCCACAAAGACAATTCACTGTGCCATTAAACATAAATATCAACTTACTGAATATACCCTTGAGCACATCTTGCAACAATGTGCAACAGTCATCCAACTAACTAATTTAACATTTTACTCTTCAAACTTACAAATTTCCACAGTAACCGATGAAGTAACAGTGTGAATATAAGTGAACAAAACTTTCCAAATGAACCTAGATTCCCAATTTTGGAATGTATTCTTTCCATTCAAGAAACCCTTATTACGGAGGGTCGTTGATCCCATAAGTCAAACAATTGCTAGCCTTTGATCATGGTTACAAACTGGAACATTCAATTCCCAAGACATAATTTCCCATTCTAAATCCCAACATTTATGACTGAAAGTGGCACCAATCCACCTCATGCTTAGTGGGTTCATAAATGGCATGCTAAAAACAAGATAATCGAGTCAAAAACATACACATCAACCATCAAAATGACTCAATACTGATCTGATTATGAATGTTAGTTTTGGTGTGCTAATTTCATTTTCAGATTTAAAATTTGCTTGCTGATCTTATGCTTGATGTACATGTTTCCTTGTTGGTTATGTGTGTCAAACAAGTAATTTAACTGAGTTTTTATGAGTGAATTCAAGAGATTAAAGTACAAAATTAAAATTATGAACAAAAGCAACATAAATAACAACAAACCATCACAATTGATCCATTAAAACAGAGATTTTATGAAGGAGTTCACCCCTCCTGGGCTACATCTCCTTGGTCCAGCTTCCATGTCTTGGGCCTCTGTATTATCTCAATAGTGAAAAAATTGCTTTTTACATGCATCCAATGCTCTTGAAACATACTCCAATGAGTCCAGAATGTCAAAATCGATTAGAAATGACTATTCATTTACTCAATTTAGCCTTCAGGTGATCTAGGCATGACCTTCCTTCTTGGTGGCCCTAGGCTTCAAAATTATTCAAAGTGACAAAAACACCTGTAGAATTGCTCCTCTGCCTCTAAAACCTATTCCAATGTGTTCAAATCATGCCAATATTCTAGTAATGACTCTTCGTGAACCAAAATTGGTTGAAAATTGCTCAAGATGGCCTATTCAATTTTCCCCTAGATTCCCCCTCCAAATCTGGAGAAAAATCCAGATAAGCGCGATAAATTAGAAATTTCATTGAAAATGGTGGCACCTCAAAATATGCCACCAAACTAACTGAAGTATTAAAATTAATTAAGTGCAATTAAAGAGGGATAAGTGGCGCTCTAAGCGCAATTGGTTTAGGTGCTAAGGACTGGGACATATGGTGGGTCTCTTGGGAGCCTGGAGGAGGGTTGGCCCCCTCCATTCCCACCGTCAGAATTTCCTGTGGATTCAAATATAAAATCTCCACTATAGATAACACATTGCCGGCCTAATGGTTAAAGGTTCGATTTAGGAGGGGGAGGTCACGGGTTCGACCCACTCTCCGCCCATCCTACATATGTGTTTTGCCACCGTAATTATATGCGCTCCGATAAATCAAATGGTGCCCACCATAAAGTTTAAAACTTTGGTTAATTGGAATAAACATCATATATAATATATATCAATAGATATAACCAATTTGAACTTTGGGTTATAAAAACATATGTGTGGACTTTGATAAAATAAAATGCGGAATTTAATAATAAAGTTTGGATTTAATAAGCATTATATATATATATATATATATATATATATACACACACACACACACACACACACACACATTAATCCAACCTTAATAATTCCAAGACATAATAATTCATCATGAACCCAAAATCAACCTTGGAGGATAATGGGCAATTACACATTCTCAAACCCCAACTGGTGAATCCTGCAGTGACACTTGTCACAGTGCCATTGGGAAAACTGAAGAATATTCCCTGCATGTTGACTGGGTTGCCATGTCATCAACCTGTCACTGTTATGCAATTTTTAAAAATTTTTTGCATGTTCTAGAACGACAGTCAACAGGCTATAACTTCTTCATTCGAAGTCAGTTTTTGACGAAACGAGTTGCATTGGATTCTTAGCGAGGGGTTGTTCACTATCATTTAGTTTCCAATTAATTCCAAGAAATTTAATTTTTGAGCTAAATACTGAGCCTCTGATCAAGCACACATGCATCCTCTACGTGGATCAACTATGTGGGAGACATACAAACTCCATTGAAACCCATAACATATATCTGCATTAATACATTATGCCAAAAAAAACTAAAAAAACAGAGCCAAAAACCCTTATAAAACTCGTATACCAAAGTCAAAGTTGTGAAGGGAACCATAGTTCGACCAAACGTTAAAATGGATAACATATATATATATATATATATATAACACTTGGCCCCATAAAATGTAAACTATTGCACAATAGATTCCATGTATACCATTGTAATAAAATTTTCATTATAATAACAATATCGAATTATTTGCAATTTGAGTATATGGCAAGAATGCATAACTTTCCTTTTATTCTTTAAGAAAAATATATGCTTGAGATTTTTGCATTGATGTATTTGGTTTTCATAGTCATTTACAAATATAGATTGAAAAATATGATGAGCATGTCAACATTAGCCATGATTCGATCAACATAAAATATTTCTAATATAGGACATATGCACACAATAAGCACTGATGAAATATCAAATTCTTGTATGTTATCATCCCCCCTTTGGTCATGGATTAGATATAAACAAGCAAAATTTAGGGCCATTTTAAGCATGACAAAGCAATGATGGAGGAACAATTTTGTAGCTTAATACAAAATTCAGTTTTAATGAAACTGACATGAACACACCACTCACCACTCTTGTGGATTATGTAATTATTCACAAAATTTTCTTTGTATTTATTAATCAATGGATGAATTTTTTGTTTGTAATTTTTCCTATCTAATCTAGAAGCTCAGGCCATTATACATTATATGTGCATGATCTATAAGGGACAGAAACAAATCCAAGACTCATGAGGTATCCCAAAGTAGACACTTCATTCTCTTTATCCCCAATAGAGTCTAAATATGTATGTCCAACCAGTCTAAAGTCTCCCACCTTGGAATAATTGACCCCAAAGTCACGAGTTTCTTTCAACTGCCTTAAAACTCTCTTTGCAGACGAGAAATTCCCTTCACAAGGTTTTTGCATGAACCTAGAAAGAATCCCAGTTGCACCTGAAATATATGATCTAGTAGTAGTAAGGTAGACAATACTACTTAGAATCTATCTATATTTAATTGAATCGACAAATTCATTCCCTTATTTTGATGTTAACTTCAATTTTGTTCCATTGGAATAAAGACAGAGGATTACAATCATCCATGTCAAATTTATTCAATAGTTCTCCAATGTACTTCTTTTGGGATATGAATACATGCTTTGGATTTTGAGTTACTTCAATACCCAAGTAATAGTAAAGGTATCCCATGCCCATTATCTCAAGCCCATTCTTCAATTTCTTTTTTATGGATACAACATATGCTTCATTGTTTTCTAACATAAAAATATCATCAACATATAACAAAATATATACAACATTTTTTCCACCTTTCTTGACAATTAAAGTTGCATCATTGAGATTAAAATTCTTGAAATTGATCTTCAAAATATGTTCAACTAACTTTTCATACCATGAGAAACATGCTTTCTTTATGGCCATACAAATATTTGATAAGCTTGCATAGATAATCTTCTTGATCCTTCACAACAAATCGTTTTGGTTGAGACATGTAGACATTCTCCTTGAAATCTCTATTCAAGAAGTATGTCTTCACATCCACGTGGTGAATCTTCCACCTATTCTATTTTCCAAATTCAACAAAAATGAATGATAGCTCATTTTTCTATAGGGGAAAAGGTATCCTCATAGTCTATGCCTTCATTTTGCTCAAATCCTTTTGCCACAAGCATCAGTTTATGCTTGTCAAGTGAGCCATCTAACTTATACTTGTTCTTATATACCAACTCACAACTAATTGGTTTAGTTCCAAATGGAGGATCCATCAACTTCCATGTCCCATTCTTGATGAGCATCATACTCCTTTTGCATGGATTCTTTCTACTTGTCATGAGAAGCACCTTATTCAAAGCAAGTGGGTTCAAAGTTAGTATGTAAATTCAATTTACAATCGTATGAAACATCCATATAAATTTACATCACCTGAATTTGAATTATCTATATTACCTCCATCTTATCTTCTAGAACTTTAGATTCATGTCTTTCCAACCTCATCAAGATGAACGCTTTCAAGTGCATTGATGAGCCACTTTAGATATTTCTATAATGGTCCATGTTTCTCCATTTATTGAGATGGTGATGTATTCCCATCAAGTTTCATCGTATCGTTCACATCATCCAATTGAACTCATTGTTTTGATGAAGTGACTTGATATGTCGAGTTTCTTCCAGATCAATCACATATGGTTTTTTACGTCGACGCATTTTGGACCACTTATTTTGGTTCATCATTAGGACAATTTATTCATGAGGGGGAAATGGAACTTCAAAAGAATATTATATTAAATTGATCTTAGATAGGTATCCCTCCTTCAAGATTTGGAATCCCATCATCAAACTCATGATATTTCACATGGGTGAATCTGTCTAGATGATCAAGCTACCACTCAACAATCCTATCATTCTTAGTGAAGTCAAGGAAAAACACATCTTTGGAAAGAGTAGAATTTTGTTTACATCATTATAAAGATGGTATCACTTGGTGGTGTTTGAGAACCCCAAGAAGATGTACTTTTGAATCCTTACACCTAGTTTTTTTCTTTTCTACCAAGGAATTAAGGCATGACAGGTGGAACCAAAGGCCATGGGATTACTCACTAAAGGAATGCAACAGAAGTATTATTCCCAAGACAATGAGATGAAATTATTTTTTTCATGTAAAATGCTTATAGAATTGGCTCAGTTTAAAACATTAACTTCACAGACTTGAAAAATATCATTGAACGTACCATATTCAAGAGTGTCCTAATAATTCTTTCTTATACACTCTGATAAGGATTGTATGGAAAATTGGTTTTATATTTGAATCCATATTTATGAAGATATATTTCAAACTCATTAGAAGTATATTCCCCTCCTTTATTAGTATGATGAGTGTTTAATTTATGTGTGCTTTATTTTCAATCCATACATGAAAAAATTTAATGTTTCAAAAGCTTGAGACTTATGTTTTAACGAATAAACTGAATAAATCATGGTGTAGTCATAAATAAAGGTCCTGATATATTTCTTACCAAAATAATATGGAATAGGAATAGGGCCACAAAAATAAAATTGTATCAATTATATCTTTCTACGTGTTCTTTAAGTTAGAATCGTGACAAGGTCTCTTGTTGTGTTTTGCAAGGATATAAGCCTTACATTTTCAAGACACAACATTTAGACTTCAAATATGTCTAGTTAGGGAACTTATTCACCATCAAAACTTCTTTCCACCACAAGGGTTAATATGTATACAACTTGTGACACCACTTGCGAACCAATCATTTAACTCCAGTCCTCTTAGAGACCCTTTTTTTCAAACTATTTACATGAACATTGTGGATATAAATATTCAGACTTGAAACCAACAATATGGTATGCCCCTTTGAATCACCCCCTCTAGAAGGGAAGATAAACTATACTCAAATAGTTATCACTTGTAGATTTTATGATCTAATATAGACCCCAATCCAATAGTACCAAAGGTAATTTGGTATCACACTACGAGCGTCACTCCCAATTATAATATTATGGATAATTGGTCTAATCTCATGTTTCCATGATTACCTTTGAGGTTCTTAAGAATTGTCCATCATAATGGAAGTATTCAGTATTACTTTTGGGTGCCATAGTTCCCTTTAATTCTAGGTTGATTGTTTTCAACTTAGATTAGATTAAGTTTTAGGCTTCCCTTGATGCAATGTTTTAGGTTATGATTATAACTAAAAAACCTATTATCCATCATTTCATATAGATGAAGTTGCATCAACATGTATTATGTTCACTTATTTATGAAATAATTTAGGTTCTCTAGAGTCAATTCCAATAGAAATCACTCTTCGTGCATATGATGGTTGTCCTTCCCAACTGCAAATACCTCTCCAAAATTTTCTTATTGAACTGGCCAGTATGATGGTTATAATTAACATTGAAGTTGAAGATTCTAAGCTTATCTACAACCTTCTACTAAGTCAAAGTTATAAGTGTGTGTTGAAGGCAGTTGCTTCATCCATTTTTTTCTTGTGACATTTCCCCATTATCGAAGATGGTGACAATATATTCACTTACATATCATAATCCCAAACTAAAACTTAACCTTGATAATATCTTTCCTACTCTTGAGGTCAACTAATACATTCCTTTTTAAAAAAAAATTCCTAGTGTTTTTAAAGAATCCACCCTATTTGGTATGTATTTGTAACAATTCCTTGTTGATTTTCTATGTAAATAAAATAAGACTAAGGTAATGGGACACGTATTCCAAGTTGACTGTTGGGAAAAAAACTTTAATGGGTGTCACTTGTGATTAATTAATGGCTATGGAAATTGGAAAATACATTGGCAAAGGAAAAGAGGCAATAATTGGAATTTATTTATGAAAATTAAGGAAAATAAGAGAAAAGGAAGGTGAAGAGACACAAATTTGAATGCAAGGGAAATTAGAGGAAAAATGAGTGAAAATGAAGATAATAGAGGCCTTAATGATAAAAAGGCTTTAGAGAAATAATTCACAGCTTTTGTTAGTTCAATATTTGGATCTCTCATTCATTCTCTCATTCTCTCATACTCTTGCACACTTAGAGAAAACTTGGAGCATTCTTGGAGCACTCTAGTATTCACTTGGATTGGAGAAATAAGGCAAAGGAAAGTAGGGAAGCACAAGGAAATATTTGGATTAGTAGCTACAACAAGATTTATTTTCAGGTAATAGGTTTCATGTGTGATTTCCTTGTTGGTTTTTGGATGCATGGTATATGCATGTGGTTCCTTGGTTATGTGCTATCATTGACATGGATATTTGCCAGAATTAACAATGTTTTCAACATTGCCTTTCCATTTCCTGGATAGCCATGGTGTTGTGGGTTTTTCCACTTATTTTTTTGAATTGGTTCTCGGATTCCCTATGGTTGTGGGTTCATATCCCTTGGTTGGGACAAACACTCTGGAGCCCTTGGTGGGTTGAGTTATTAGTCCCTAGAGCTGCGGTTGGAACAAACACTCTGGAGCCATAGAAGGTTGTGGGTCGAGTTACTAGTTCCTGGAGCCCTATACAACTGGGGTAGAGATCGATATGGTTAATGTTAGTGATTTCCGAACCATAGAGGTGGAATCACTGTGGATGGGGGTTGAGGTGGGTTGGCCTCTGGAAGCCCTGGTTTGGTTTTTTTTTGGTTGATTCCATGAGATCCCACATTCATGCTTAGAATATGGCACAAGATTTATTGGCTGAAAGAGAGATTTGATTCAACCCAATCTATAGTCGGGTAGTACATTGAAGTCCCTGACTTGGTTGGCATTTTAATATGTTAATAAGATTTATTTTCTTATTGTGATTTATGATAATGTGTATTGGTTATCAAGTTGACATTATGGTTAATTTTCATAGCTTTAATGCTAGTTATATATTGGTTATATGATGTAGTCTATCTATGGATCTTGACATGTTTTGATAAGTTATTGATTGGTTGATGAATGCATGGATTAACAAGTGGTTATTGTAGATAGCTAGAGAGGGTTTAGATCCTTCTTGGTGATTATCAAATGAACACTATCAGTTCATGATCAAATATGCATTCATGACCTATAGCTTACATGTTTACCTTATGTTTGATGAAATTTTTGTTATGGATTAGGCATCTTTGGGTTGGTTTATTTATTGAATTTTGATTGGATGGCCTTGTCATTACCTTTGATTACATTTTGGAAAGTTATAGGCAAATTTGGGCAGTGGTTTGGAGGCTGGCCTAAAAATGTGGCACATATCCCGAAACTGCATGCTCAAAACTAGAGGATTTAGGCCATAACCTCATGGAAGAAGGCCTATGTGTGCGGCTGGAGGCCTATAAACGTACTCTTACCTTGTTGTGCGTGCGGCTGGGGTGTTATGTCAGTGAAAAATGGTTCTAACTCAGGGATTGACCACCTAGGGTGGTTTGCATCCTTATTAGTGGTTTTTGGTCTCCGAGGGATGTCAGTAAAGTTATCGGTTTATCAACACCACTTCCATAATTGGAACTTGGAGGTCAGGCCATGTTATAGTGACTCTTATCTCATATTTACCCTGGCGAGCTTGTGAAATTTGGTAAATGTGGGAGGAGGCGGTTACAGGGTGGTTTTAGAGCGAGGTTGTAGCATTGGACCTCAGGTTAGATGTGATTTCTAGTCACCAATATGTTTTCTATGCATGAATTATGATGGTCATTGTTGCAGTCTTGTGTCTTCATGATGGTGTTGGTATGTTATGATGTTGGTGTGTGACGATGTTGAGATGATTGATATGTTGATGTTAATATATATATATATATATATATATATATATATATATATATATATATATATATATATATATATATATGGTGCTAATATGGATTGTGAAGACGAGATAGTATCCCATGAACTTCATTAAGGTATGAATTGATTATGTTTCCATTTGGTTTATCTAAGATGGTATGTTTGTAGGAAGAAGAAGATTAGAGATGACGAGTAGAATGGTGGATTACAGTTCACATGACTCTCCTTATAGAACAATTGAGCAACAAGGAGATGAGTACTCTCCTGACATAGTAGATACACTAAGAAGTTTGAAGGCAAAGATCATAAGTTGCAAGGCAGATAATGATAGGATAATTAGGTCATAGGAATGGATTTCTGGGGCTCAAGAAAAGCAAGCAAAGGTTAATGTAGTCATCCATTAGAGCATATCATATTTGCAGAGACAAGGATATCCAAGGATTAGTTATGGATAGGAGGAAAGGACTAATGGGGCATATGGTAGTAGGTCTTGATAAGGGCATAAGTTGGACAAGGATGAAATGGTCAGAGGTGGAAGATGGTTGGATACACTTGACAAGAGAGGTAGTGGTTATGTGTTTTATTCTAGTTCTGGTTCAGAGAGATATCATGGTCATCATCGCCATCATCCTTATAGGAGGAGTGAGAGGGGGTATGTAACAACCCCGAGTTAAAACTTAATGTAATAAAGTTAATAAAGGAAAAATAAGACCATGGTCATGGGACACATATTCCAAGCTGAATGTTGGGAAAAAACATAGTGACGAGGATCACTTGTGATTAATTAATGGATAGGGAAATTGGCAAAGGCTTTCGAAAGGCAAAGTGGCATTTATTGACATTTTATTTATGAAAATAATGGAAAATAGGATAAAAGGAAGGTGAAAGGTGACAGGTTGCATGTGAGGAGGAAATTGAAGGAAAATAAAGAAAATAGAGGCCTCATTAATGAAAAGGCTTATGAGGATCAATTCATGGATTTTTCCAGTTTAAGATTTTGTCAGTTTTAGCTTAGAGCTCTCTTTTATTCTCTCTCTCGTACTCTTGGACATTTAGAGTTTTCTTGGAGCACTCTTGGAGGAGTTTTTCATATTTGGGATTTGGATCAATAAGGCAAAGGAAAAACATGAAAGTGCAAGAGGATAACGGGTTCAACAACTACAACAGATTTTTCTTGCAGGTACCGAGTTGCATGTATGATTTCCTTGCTAGTTTTGGAATACATGGCACATGCATGTGGTTTCTTGGTTATGAGATGTTATTGGCATGGAGGATTGCCTGGATTGACAGTGGTTTTTCCTAACCTTTCCATCTCCTGGATAGCCATGGTGTTGTGGGTTTACCTTTACTTTTCTAGTTGGTGCTCATGTTCCTGTGGCTATGGGTTGAGTTACTAGTTCTTGGAAGCCTTGGTTGGAAAAATGCTCTGGAAGCCCTATAACAACTTAAGGTTGAGTTACTAGTATTGGAAGCCTTGGTTGGAAAAACACTTTGTAATCCCTTGGTGGGTTGAGTTAGTAGTCCTGAAAGCCCCGGTTGGAAAAACGATTTGGAATCCCAACATCAGCTGTGGGTTGAGTTACTAGTCTTGGAAGCCCTAGTTGGAACAAATGCTTTGGAGCCCTGAAAAACTTGTGTAGAGACCGATCTAATGATGGTTAGTAATGTCTGATTGTGAGGTGGAACCATTGGTTGAGGGTTGATGTGGTTTAACCTTTGGAAGCCTTGGTTTGGTTTGGTTTGTTTTATTCCATGAGATCCCACATTCATGCTTGGAATATGGCACGAGGGTGATTGGATGAAAGAGAGATTTGGTTAAGCCAAATCTATGTTTGGGTGGTATGTGGAAGTCCCAGACCTGGTTGCATTTTGCATATGTTAATAAGATCTCTTTTCCTCTTTTATTTGATGGGTAAATGTACTTGTTATTATGTGATCTTAATGGTTGTTCTATCATTGTTATTCTACTAGTTATATGCTGGCTATAAGCATGGTTTATGATATATCTTAGTCATGGCTCTTATCATGTTTTGTTTATAAATTGAATGGATAATGAATGTATGACCTAATAGATGGTAATGCAACTATTATGAGAGGACATCAGTCCTTCTTGGCGATTCTCAGATAAGTATGAATCCCTATGCTCATATGTGTTTATATGACCTGTAGATTATATGTTCATGATGTGTTTGACAGAGTGTCTATCATGGCTAGGCCTTTTCCAATAAGGTCCTTGTTCAAATTTTTGCATTAGAGTCCTTTCCATCATGTTATTATAATTTCTGGAAGTTTCATGAATTTATGGGTAGTGGCCTAAGTCCTAGCCCTGAAAAGGTGGCCCAGAATTTGGGGTCACTGGCACAGAACTACTTAAAAAAGGTTGTAGTCACATGGATACCTTGTTTTCCATGCGATTGGAGGGTTTCAATCACATGGAGAGCTTTTCATTAGTGCAACTGGGGATATAGATTAGTTAAACAACAAGTTGCCTTAGGGGTTGAGCACTTGGAAGGGTTGGTTGGCTCCTGAAGGTCCTATAGCCTATGAGGAAGGTTAGATTGGTCTTGTCTCATCCATTCCACTTACTTAACTATACTTGGGAAGTTGAATCATATCATAGTAACTCTTTGTCACATGTCTTCAATGGACCGATTATCTTGGGTAAATGTGGGAGGAGGTAGTTACAGGGTGGTATCAGAGGATGGTTCTATTCTCCTTGGATGAATGTGTTGTCATATGTACATGTCGGTTGCATATGTGTTGTTATCATTGTGGTTTATGTGCTTGTTATGTATGCATGATTCTAGTCATGGTTTCTTTTGTGATGTCATGCAGAAGTTGATGGTGATGTTTTCGGAATGTGTTCGTCATGAATGCATGTCAGTGTTTACATGTATTGTTTTTGCATGCATGTTGTACACATGTTGTTATGCATGCATTGTGTCTAGTTTGTGTTGTAGTTGTGGCATCATGCATGGTAACTGGGATGATGATTAAGATGATGTATATATACTGTTATGATTATGATTATACTTGTATTGTGCTTATCTGGTTGATCTTGCAGATGATATATCCTCCCCTAAACTATACTAAGGTACGTTGGTTTGTTTGTGTTTTGGTTTAGCTGACATGATATGCCTTGCAAGAAGAGAAGATCAAATATGAATAACAAGATGGTAGACTACAATTCATGATATTCACCGTATAGATCAGATGAGAAACATGGTTATGAGTACTCCCCTCACATAACAGACACTTTGAGAATTTTAAAGGCATAAATAAGAAGTTTCAAAGAAGATAATGATAGAATCATTGAATCACAAGAGAGACTTGCTAGGGCACAGGAGAAATAAGCAGAAGTTATACTTCAGACCTTGTCAGACTTGCAGAGGCAAGGATCACTTAGAATTAGTCACGGGTAGGAGGATAGGACTAATGGAGCATATGGTAGTAGGTCACATGATGGGAACATGTTGGATAGAGATGATATGGTCAGAAATGACAAATTCTTGGATACACCTGATAAACGAGGAAGTGGACATGGGCTTTACTCTAATTCGGGTTCAGACAGGTATCATGGTCATCATTGCTATCATCCTTATATAAGGAATTACAGGGGATATTTTCCAGATGAGTTCAAGAAAGAAAAACCACCTACATTCGATGGAGAAATGAAGAAGTCATAGGATTCAGAAGCATGGTTACTTGGGATGAATAAGTTCTTCAGATGGCATGATTACTTAGCGAACATGAAGGCCATAATAGCTATGTTTAGTCTTAAAGTTAAATAAAACATCTGGTGGGAAGATGTAAATAATGTCAGAGGTATTCATGAAGAGGAGTTGACTTGGAGTGAGTTCGAGAGACTATTAAGGAAGAAGTATCTACTAGAGAGATACTATGATGACAAGCCAAAATAATTCTATGAGTTGAATATCAGATCTATGATCGATGAGGATTACACTAGCATATTTTTGGAGTTATTGAGATATGTGCCTTACCTCAAGGAGATGAAGGCCAAGATTTAAAGATTCATCAGTGGGTTGTCTGTAGCATTCAAAGACAGGATTGAGTTCGATGAGCCGTGATCATTGGAGGAAGCCATTAGGAAGCTAAAGCATTGTTATGAGAAATCAAAGTGTAGATATGTGACTAAGAAGGATTGGAAAGGTAATGATAAGAATAAAGGAAAATGTGATAATAAGAAAGCAAGACCTCAGGACACATGTAATAAGAGAATGTAGCACCACCTAGGAAGTTCAATGCATCTGACATAGGACATGAATTTCAGTATGAGGAGTAGAACACAAGTGTAGGTTGGAAGCCTTTACAATGTTGGACTTGTGGAAAGGATCACCACATGCGATATTGTGCACAACATTAGGGTGGTAGACCACAAATATACAATGCTAAGGAGGCACAAATAGTGGGGGATGTTGGAAAAAGTATTCCTCAGATTTATGCAACATTGTATCAGAGTTAGGCAGATCACCAGGCCTCTATTATCGAGATGGGCGATAAGCTCTGTGATTAAGTTATTTCTATTTTGATTGACCCTGGATCTAATTATAGTTATGTTACTCTTGACTTGGTGGATAATTTTGGTTTGAGCAAGGAAGTGTATTCAGAGTCTTGGTTAGTGCAGTTGGCTACAAGTACAAAGAAAAGGGTTCATCACTAGGTAAGAGGTTGTGCATTTGAATTGAATGGTATGGCTACATAAACACATTTGAATGTACTTCCATTGGGATCATAAAGTTTTATATTGGGTATGGATTGGTTATATCTTCAAAATACCAAGGTGGATTATTATGAAAAGGATATTGAGTTCTTGGATGACAATGGGGAACAAAGAATATTGCAGGGTAAGAAGAAATCTACATATCTCAGAATGGTTACTTACAACTATGCAAGCAAAGCACAGTCGCAAGAAAGGGTGTGTGTTATTTGCAGTAAAAATTTCTATTGATAAAGGTAAGGATGTTGAGGATGCACAGGTATTGACTAGGTACCCAGTTCTACAACAGTTTTAGGATTTGTTTCTCGTAGATATTTCAAATTTGTCGCCTCACAGGGAAGTGGAATTTTCCATTGAGTTGGTACTAGAGGAAACACTAGCATCAAAGGCACCATACAGGATGAGCACTCCAAAGTTAGTGAAATTGAAATTGCAGTTTAAGGAAATTCTTGACAAGGGGTACATTAGGCCAAGTGTGTTGCTGTGGGGTGTACCGATATTGTTTTTGAAGAAGAAGGATGGTACTCTCATGCTATGCATTGATTGCATGCATTTGAACAAGGTAACGATCAAGAACATATATCCATTGCTAAGGATTGATGACTTGTTTGATTAGTTGAAGCAACCAACAATGTTCTCAAAGATTGATTTGAGACCATGATACCATCAAGTACGCATTAAAGAAGAGGACATTTACAAGAAAAATTTACAGACTAGGTATGGGCATTATGAGTTTATTGTAGTTCCTTTTGGTTTTACTAATGCTCCAACTACTTTTATGTGCTCAATGAATAGTGTGTTGTGTCCTTATCTGGACAATTTTGTTATTGTGTTCATTGATGATATATTGATATATTTTAAGAATGAGGAAGAACATGCAGAACACTTAAAAACAATGTTGATACTTCTAAGAGAGCATCAGTTGTATGCTAAGCTCAGTAAATGTAGTTTCTTTCAGACATAGGTATATTACTTGGGACATGTGGTTTCCAAGGAAGGCATAATAGTGGACCCGAAAAAGATAAAAGCTATCATGGAATGGGAAGCTCCTAGGAATGTAGATGAGGTAAGGTATTTTATGGGGTTAGCAGGTTATTACATGAGGTTTATGAAGAACTTCTCACAAATTTATTATCCTATTACATCATTGTAAAGGAAAGGTAAGAAATTTTAATGGACAGAGGAATGTGCAGTCAATTTTGGGCAGTTTAAGCAGTTATTGACAAATTCTACAATTTTAAAGATTGAAGATTTGGATAAAGAGTTTGTAGTCTTCACAAATTCTTGCAAGAGAGGACTTGGTGGATTCTTTCACTAGTAGAAAATGATGAAATTAGTGACTAGGTGACTAAGAAAGTTAGTCACCACAATGATTTTAAGTGAATTACTACTAAATTTGGGCAATTTTAAGTGACTGAACTAAAAATGACTAACTTGAACGACTAATTTAGTCTAGGGATAAATATACGACTAGATAATAAGTGACTAAACTAAAAACGACTAACTTAAATGACTAATTTAGTCTACAATTAAAATATATGACTAGATAATAAGTGACAAAATTAATAATGTTTAATATAAATGACTATTATAGTCCAAGAATAAAAATATGACAAAATAAGAAGTACAAGAAGTATATGAATTAATTATTTATGTTAGTAATTTTTAATTGTGTCACTCCATAAATGGAAAATTGCAATTTTGATGCTGAAGTGTTACATTTCACTACAAGGGTCTCTAAATCCAACTGCAGTGTTAAAATTAAGAGAAAAACGGGTCTCTGAATCCATCTAAAATGTTAAAATTATGAAAACACTTTTGTTTCTAAAGTTTAACATTGTAGATGGATTCAAAGACCACCTTCTTTGAATCCATATGTAATGTTAAATTTATAGACAAAGAGGTCTCCGAGTCCATTTGAAGTGTTAAAATTTAGAGACCTTCATCTTCAATGTTAAAATTTAATTAGATGGATTCAACGACCCCCTTAAAAGAGTGTCCATCAATCCATTTATAACGCTAAAATTATAACACTTTTTCACAATATCACTACTAAACCAATGTAAAAGTTGCTATTAAAATGGTTAACCACAAAACATATTAACACAATCAATAACTTTATCATAAATAAGAAAAATAGAATGAAAATTTGGTACTTATGCAAAATATATCTAACTCTAATTTAGTTTTTAATAATTAAATATATAAATATAAATTATAATAAAACCCTCTTTGTTTATTCCCTCCATATTTTTTAATTCTTCCCTATATAATCATTTTAAATTTCAAGCGCTATTTCTTTGCTGAGCGTTAATGGGATTTAATTCTCCGTTGATGGTATGGAATTGGCAGATTCACTCCCAATACCCTTTCAATTAGAGAAGCTATGGGTGTTTCACGCAGTGGTGATCATTGTACAATGGAACCTGCACCACATTGGAAATAGACAAGTGACACTGAGGCCATGACCAACCTCGGTGAACAATTCCGGTGAACAATGTGGAGATTCCGCCCACTGCTGAAGAGTATTTGGGGCCTATTAATTCTTCCAAAAAGAAGTGTTTTCATAATACGATGGAGCAAACCAGGAGGAGAACATTGAAAGTACTCTACTCCCTAGCTACGCTCGTTGTTGCGCCTAATCTAAATCCAAAGGTATGCCTCACCCCCATATCCCTCTGAGATTGTTAATAACTAATTTTTCTATTGATTTTTGAAAAATGGAATAAATTATATCATTAGACCTGTTAGAAATCATTGTCCGTAGTGTGAGGACGAGGAGGACTTCAAAACTATGAATCCGTAAACTCTCAATGCAATATTATTTCTCAAGAGTTCATAAAATTATGGTTTGTGTCATTCACTGTGTTTGCATAGAGAAAAGTGAGGTTCTCTTACAACCTAGGGTAGAATATATGTGAACCGTGCATGTTTCATGCTAATAAAATAAAATGTAAAAAAGGTCAACAATATCTGATGTCTAATGCTGGAAAAAATTATTGGTGCTTTTAGTGATTGCAACATAAACTTATTTTCTGGCAGTAAAAAGAGCTCTACTTTTGTTGGGCAAGCAAGAAATCCATTCAGTCTCAGAAGTATTTGGACAACATGGAAGAAGGTAGTTGGTGTGGTGTGCCTTCTGCATTACATACGATGCATATTTAGTGACAGTGTCGGGTGTTGGATCTAAGCCATCCCATTGAGATTGATACTGCTATCGAATCTAAACTCACCCACTGATCTATGTCTGAAAACACCCCTCATTAAAAGAGCTAGAAATCTGGATACCAAAAGAAAGTGGGGAGGGAGCCTGGTGTGTTAGCTAGTGGTTGAGTGTTGTGGCAAGTAGGAGCTCTTAAGTTCAAGTCCCTGGGTTGGTGGCCTCTGATAAATTCTTGATATTGGTGGGCCTCACTCAATGTCCTACCTACCTGGGGTAGGTACCAAAATTTTTCTAGCTAGTTTACCTTGGGTTTCATCCTTAGAATGAGGGGAAGTGCCTGGAGTAACATGGGATATGTATTTACAAGGAAAATAAAATTCTAATGTTTGCAAGAGGAGAAAAAGATAAGAAAAATAACATAGATCCATCCAACCCTCGATCTTTTAAGAAGCAAAATGTTTGCATCTATCTTTTTAATGCATCTTGGTGTTTAATAGATCTAGGGTTAAGATGGATCTTCTGGTCACCTTGTTTTAGTAGGCAAAAGTTTGCCCAACTAAGGACCATTTCACATGACAAGATAATCAAAGTCAAGTTTGGATACAGTAGTATATGATTTTGCATAGGTTTCTGTTAGTAGTAGTAAGGTTCTGTTAGTGATATTTAAGGTCAAGTCAAACACTTTTTAGTGTAAGTTTTGGATTTTGTCACTTTCTTGAAGTATCTAGCCTCACGTATTAGGCAGTGAGAAGCATTCTTTATTCTCTCTAGTCAAAAAAAATTTGTACGCCTCTATTTTATGTTGGCATTGAGCGGGGGGGGGGTTGGAATTTTGCAATTGTTTTTGGGTAGTAAGTATAGTAGTTTCACTGATAAATTCCATTACTTTTGGATCCCTCTGAAGTATATATTGACCTTTGCTTGAAGTTGTTATTGTTGGAAACTCATGGATAACCAAGAAAGCTTGTAGTCCATGTATAATGGGTTGGGTGCAATTTGTATTATTAAATGACATTGTTCAAAAGCTTAACCTAAAACCTAACCCCCAACAAAAACAAAAAAACACTATCCCTGTTCATTGTTTTTTTTTTTTTTCTAAATAAGACTAAGATCTATTACTGTAAGAAAATATGGTACATACAGAGGTGAGCCTGCTTAGGCAGGACGAGTTTCAGCAAAATATCAAAATAGGCGCTGCCCGCAGGGGGAAACCAGCGTGATATGAGTTTAATTGCTGCCTCAAAGGAGGAAACCAGCATTACACAAAAAACCTGAAAACTGTAGCAGTTTGAACCATCATTAAACTTAGACCTAGGACGGTGACAGTGATTAAACAAGCCCGCAGGCCAGAAATTCTGAAGACTCCATCCAGACAAGAACTCTGACCTGAAAGATACAAAAAAACTGGAAATCCTAAATACCATAATCGTCGGAGGGGGGTTCCTCTTCGATTCGGCATCCATATTCATAATCATCATCATCCTGAGCGAGATTCGCTGCCGCGCCTCCTTCGTTCAGCTCCATGGGCAAGCCTGGGAAACTGGTGCTGCCACCACCATGCGTGCCTCCCTCAGCGTCGCGTGAGCAGTTCTGCGTAGCTGTGTGGTAAGCCTGGTCAGACCCAGGTGGGCGGAGCTGAACACCTGGAGACATGGACATTGAACCGGAATGAGGGAGCTCCTTGAACTTCACAGTGATTGTTGCTACCACCATGGGCTGAGACGTGAGGCAGGGGAAGTGAAACAGAGCTGTGGCTAGATTGACAAGGTGGGCAGACTCCGCATTGCGTGGTTCAGTGGGAGGCGGAGGGAAAGAGGCACCATGCGGAGGAGAGGGAGGGTGATGGAGCGGCAAGGTTCGGCGCCTGTTCGAGGCTCGAGGAGAAGCACGACGAGGAGAGACAGAAGCCGAAGAACTCGAATTGGAGGGGGAACGACGCCTGGAAGCAGGCCTGGCTCGGGTGCTGCCTCTGTGGCATCTGAGCCTGTGCCTAAGCCGAGGCATGTTCTTACATGGAGAATGCAACTGGGGCGGAGAGAAAAGCAGCAAAGGATGCAGAGACGGACCAGGCGAGAAGTTCTGAGGCGGACCTGCAAGAAGCCAGGGGCACAAAGTGCTTTGAGAATAATGGGAGCCAGGAATGAATTCCACATAGCAGTGGATATTGCATCTCCGACCCAAAGTAGTTCGGGAGCTAGCAATCGTGGCCTCCGGAGGACATCCAGCGCCGAGAGGAGCGATGGAGTTATACATGGTAGCAGTCCAGATGAAATGCCAAACGCAGCAGCGAAACATCGAGAAGGCGAGAATGCGTCTGCAGGTGGAGGGCGACGTTGAGTAATGGTGGCGACCTCGTCTTCCCCACCGGCTTGAATGATGAGTAGGGTGAAGTGCTATGGAGTTAATACAACCGGGGCGAAATGAATGCGGGTGGCCGGCTACCATGTGGCTTTGCCACGCGCCGACCAGACCACCTCGATTTCCCATATCAATAAAATTCACCCGCATCCGGGGTGGAGTAGTCCTTGTGCACCAACTGAGTGCAGTCCTGTAGGAGTTTGCTGTCATTGAGATTGGTAAGAGGTCCAGCAAAAAGGATTTGATCACTGGTGACTCCTTTGTTGGCCAAAAGATCCGCGACCTTGTTACCCGATCTTTTAACATGCTTTAGAACAATGGCTTTGTTTTGTTGCATCCAATGTGCTATGAGTTCTATTCTAGCCGTCAATCTCCAGCTGTCAGAAACTCGTGAAGGGGGAGAGCCTTGGAGAAGTTTCTGCGCCATGTTGATGAGGATCTGAGAATCACCTTCTATTTCCAGAGGAAAGAAGTTGTTGAGCTGCGCCAGTTGAAGTCCTTGCCATAGTCCTTCAAGCTCTGCCGAGTTGTTGGTGTCCCATCCTATGGATCCATAGTAAATGAGCAGAGGTCTCCCCTGGTGGTCCCTGAAAATGCCCCCAAAACCAGCCTCCCCTGGGTTCCCTTTTGATGCCCCATCGAAATTGAGCTTTAGGTAGTCCTCAGGGGGATGGTCCCACTTGTGGTTTATAGGAGAAGGACGTTTTGAATGATTGCCCGAGGTGTTCATGTGCGGAAGAGTAAGTTGCCAGCTTTCCCAAATGCTTTTTTCCGAAGGATGAGAGGGGAAGTCATCTTGATTCCACTGCCGCAGACTTAGAGTTTCTTGTAGGTTCCTATAAAGATTGCTCCAGAGGACATCGAATGGAGTACTCTGGCCTTTAAAAACTCGCCTGTTCCTTTCTTTCCAAAGGTTCCAGAGCGTGAGGCCTGGAATGATCTGCCACAGGGTGTTGAGGAGAACACAATTGTAGGGGGATGTTGGCCAGTTACGAATAAGGGCATTCAGGTCTGCTCTGTTCCTTCCTTCTCTTCTGCATTTGAGATTGATGCTGTCCCAAAATGAGGCAACCAGAGGGCAGGTGATCATAAGATGGTGGATATTTTCCTCTTGAGTGGCGCAGTTAGGACAGCGTGAAGGGCCAATGAATCCTATTTTGAGAAGGTTGTCCCAGGTGAGAATTTTGCGATGGCTGAGGAGCCATAAGAAAGTGGAAACTTTAGGCCAAAGAGGAGGAAGCCAGAGCCCCTTCCAGATGGGGTCTAAGGGATCTGGAGTATGAATGAGAAGCGAATAAGCTTCCTGAGTAGTGAACGTGCCCTTGGTAGTGTAACCCCATCGAATGATATCTGGCTGCTCTGAGTATCGTAGCTTCCTGCTATTTAGCTCCTTCTCTAGTTGCGCCTGAGCATGAACATGCTGTTGATTTAAACAAGTGGCTGCTGATTTCCATTGGCGGAATCCTTGGATGAGGGGCTCTTCCCAGAACTGGCAGACAGGATCTTCAATGGAGTGGATCTCCTGCGGTTGAAGCTGTGGATCTATGGAAGACAACAGGCGGGGTCTTTGCTGCCATGCGTCTGTCCAGAAACGTGCAACTTGACCATTGTGAACTTCCCAGAAACTGTGCTCTTGGATCAGTTTCCGATGTTGCTTCGCTGCGTTCCAGATCAAGGAGCCCGAGTCGGCTGTGGTGAGTCGGATGAGCTCAGAGGTGGGTCTGTGATTGGCGTATTTGTCAGTCCAGAGCCTCGCCCATGGGCTGTAAGGTTTAGATAGCCAATTCCACCAGACTTTTGCACCCATGATGGCATTGCTGTGATGGGGATCACGAAGACCCAATCCTCCAATATGCTTAGGGGTGCAGACAATGGTCCATTTGACTAGTGCCCATTTGCGATTGTGACCTGAGGCTCCCCAGAGAAAGTTGCGTTGAAGAGCCTTGATCTACTTGAGAACCCACTTGGGTGCCGCCAGGACTGAGAAGAGGTAGAGGGGCATGGATTGAAGGACAGCTTTGACAAGAATGAGACGACTGGGGAGGTTCAGAGAGCGAAACGTCCATGAGGAGAGTCTGGTTTCAAGTTTGTCAAGCAGATGTTTCCAGGATGAATGCTTCAAAGCTGAGTCAATGAGGGGGGTGCCGAGATAGTTAGCTGGAAGTTTGGCTATAGTGAAGCCCAAGATCCGAGCGATTCGAGCTTGAGTGTAAGGCACAGTGTTGAAGAAAAATATTTGGGACTTCGTGGCATTGACAGAGGTACCCGAAGCTTCAGCAAAGGTATCTAGGATGGTTTTGAGGGAGGAGGCTTCTTGGGCAGAGGGATGCCTGAAGAGCATGTTGTCGTCTACAAATTGCTGATGCGTAATGGGGGAAGAGCCATGAACAGAGATGCCTCGAATCTGCTTCTGGTGCATGGCTTGCTTAATGTATCGACCAAGACCTTCAGCCATTAGCACAAAGAGAAAGGGGGAAAGGGGGTCGCCTTGACATATACCCCGGGAGGGAGAGAAAGGACGCGAGGGAAAGCCATTGACAAGGATGGAAAAGAAGGAGGAGGAAATGAGACTCATGACCCATCGAATCCAGGAGGGGTTAAAGCCAAAGGTTGAAAGTACTTGGCGAATGTAATTCCAGCTGAGTTTGTCAAAGGCTTTAGACAGATCGATCTTCAGGAGCATTCCAGGCTTTTTGATCTGCTTTAGGGAATGAATGACTTCATGAGTGAGAACGATGCCATCCAGGATTTGTCGGCCTTCAACGTACCCAGTTTGCTCAGGGGAGATGAGAAGAGGAAGGAGAGGCTTGAGCCGATTGGCGATGACCTTAGATATGATTTTGTAGATGACGTTGCAGAGGGCTATGGGTCGGAATTTATCCGGAGAGGCAGCATGATCAGCTTTGGGGATGAGTGCAATGAAGGTGGCATTAAGAGACGGAAGGAGCCAGTGCATGGTTCGGGACTCCTCTACTAATTGCCATACCTCAGTTTTTATCAACTCCCAGAAGTGGTGGAAGAAGCAGGCCATGAATCCATCCGGTCCTGGAGCTTTGCCTTCTTTGTTCTGAGCGACAGCTTGTTCTACCTCCAAGAGCGAAACCGGCCTTAGAAGAAGCTGATTGTGTTCTTCCGAGATAAGTTTGGGGATGTGAGAAAGGATCTTGTTGATCGTTGTTTGCCTGTCCAGACTATCTTCTTGCAGAACCGTTTTGAAGTGAGTTGTGAGTTTTGCTTCTATTGCCTAGTGTTCTTCTAGGCGTTCTCCTGCTTGGGTCTGGAGGAAGTTGATGTTGTTTTGCATCCTGCGTTGAATGGTGGAGCGGTGAAAGAATTTTGTATTCCGCTCGCCCTCCTTTAGCCAGCGAATGCGAGATTTCTGCTTCCAAAGAATCTCTTCCTGCTGTCTCCGGTCCTCCAGCTGCTTAAGAAGGTGTTGCTCTTTTGTGATCAATTCCTCTGTGCGTCCCTCTTGGATGATGTGAGTTTGTAGCTCCTCCATTTCTTTATCGAGCTGCTTTTGGTGCTGAAAGATGTTCCCAAAGGTGGAGTGATTCCATTGTTTAATGTGAGCCTTGAGGTCCTTGAGATGCTGTTGAAATTGATACATCTTGGAACCTTGAGGAGGGATGAAGGCGTTCCATGCAGAGTTGACCATTTCCTTGAAGCTCGGATGGGTGAGCCAGAAGGCTTCAAAGCGAAAAGGTCTTTTGGCGGTGTTTCCAGGTCTGGTCCATTGTAATGAGATGGGCCAGTGATCAGAACCAGCAGTGGGCAGGATAGAGGTGTGGAAATCGCCCCCAATGTGTATTGCGTTGTCGGAGAGTAAGAAGCGGTCCAATTTGGAAGCAATTTGTTGAGGGCCAGCACGCTTGTTGCTCCAGGTGTGGATGCCGTTGGCGAAGGGGATGTCGATTAGCCAATTGCGCTGAATGAATTCTTTGAAGTGGGTGCTGTCTCCATCCAGCTTGGCTCGACCGCCTCTTTTTTCCTCAAGATTTGTGATCATGTTGAAGTCACCTCCTAATATCCAGAGGGGGTGGGTTCTGCTGGAGTTGAGCGCTTCTATAGTGCTGAGAAGAGCGATATTCCTTTGTATGTCCTGGGGGAAATAGACATTTGTAAAGTGACCATGCAGATTTGTTCCCAGAATGTGGAAAGTAGCTTGAATCAGATTGTGGGCGGCGTGAGCGTCGCTGATTGAGACTGACTGAGGGTCCCAGGCAATGGCTAGACTGCCTGAGAATCCTGAAGCATCAACAGCTATAGATTTACAGCAAGGCCATGCTCTTGTGAGTATGGGGCCGAGTGTAGTGCTAGTGCATTTGGTCTCTTGCAGAAAAATGACCTGCGGTTTTTCCATTTGTATCAAGTTTTTGAGCATTCTGAACTTGGTGGGGCTGTTTAGACCCCTTATGTTCCAAGAGATGTGCTTCATTGGGAACTGTCTTCCCTGGGTTGAAAAAACCTGGTAAGCTTGGGATACCTACCAGAGTCTACTAGCATTTCTCCGATGAGGATGGTCCTTTGTAGATCGGTTTTCCGTCCTCGCTTTTTTGAGTCCTTGAAGAGTTTCTTGCTGTCCCACGGGCTTCCAACCTGGATTCCAAGAGCTTTTTGATGCTGCTGCGCTTTGGTTAGGGCGACCGCCAGATTTTCTATCTGTTTGTCCGAAATGGTGTCAAAATCTTGTTTCTGGCAGGCTTGTTCCAAAGTGTTGATGTCCAACTCGTCGATATCAACCCCTTCCGGTGCCTCCTCCAACAAACTGCAGGGCGTTTCAGAGGGGTCTAGCTCCATACGCAGGGTGGTGGTTTCTCCTGAAGCAGAGCCATGGGATGGCTTGGCAGGAAGAAGGAAAGCCTCAGGAGGGAGCACTGACAGGTTCAATGAGGTAGGAATGTCAGAAACTGGAGGCGTGATGATCATGGGCGAAGTGGTTGCTGAAGGTCCAATTTGATCAGAGGCTGAAGGTTGAGCTAGGACTTCGAAGCTGTTACTCGTGGAGGGGAGAGTTTGGGATTGAGGAGTAGATTTGGTCAAGCTAGCAGAGGGCTTTTTGTTATGGCGTCTACGGGAGGGGACTTTGGTGAAGCCATCTGCATCAGTGTCAGGGGTTGCATCAGAGGGCTTACTGGGGGAGGGATTGAGGGGGCAATATCTGAAAAGATGCCCGTGAGCGTGGAATTTTCGGCATCTGAAGGGAACATGCTCGTAATCTATGGATTGAACCCATTCAAAGTCATCGTGATAGAGACTTACCGAGTCAGGGAGGGCTTGCGCGAGATGCATGAAGACGCACAGTCGAGCATAGGAGGTGTAACGTCTTATCTTGGTCTCCTCCGCGATTTTGACAAATTCTCCCAGGCCATTGCCTATGTCTCTTAATGATTCTTCATCCCAATACTCCAGAGGTAGCGAGTACAGCCTGATCCAGACCGGCGCCCAGTTAAGATCCTCTTTATCCGGGTTGAAGCGCTCTGTCCAGTCCCGGAGGTAGAGCCCTGAGGAGTTGAAGAAGTATGGTCCTCCATCCATGATGCGCGATTTATCCTCCAGGCAAGTGAAGATGGCCGTGAAGAAACCCTTGGGTCCTAGCTGCAGAGTGATTTGTCCTTTTGGCTTCCATTTTGATTTGATCCAGCCATGTAGAGCCTTTTCCGTGGGCCAGAAGCCCACAAATTTACCAATCAGTGCGTGGTCTTTCATAAATTGGATCTGAGCGTTGATTCTATGGCTTGGAAGATCTATTTTTGGTCGATCGGCCGCTATTGGCTTGCAGGTCGCAGAGGTCACCTTGGGGTGGGCGGCAGTGTCTGTTGTTTCTGATTCTTTTCCTTTTTGTGCTGTAGGCGTTTCGCCTTGCATGTTCGTCTTGGTTACCTGGTTCTTGTTACCATTGACCGTAGCTGTGGTTTGTGCTTGCGCAGAGGCCGAATTTGGATTTTCTACTGACTGATTCTGATTTCCCTTAGTCGTGGTTGTGGGGGAGGCTCTGTGGGCCTCCCCCTGAGGCAGATCCATGAGGTACGCTTCACAGAATGCAGATGTGGTTAGGACGGAGAATATGAGCTGCGAATGCAGGATGTTCTGTGAGCGACAGCGCCGTGGCAGAGACGAAGAAAACCTACCAGAGGCAAACCCTAGCAGAGCGATCTATTCCTGTTCATTGTTGAGGAATATAGTAAATTTCAATTTTTTCTATGCTATGCTAATTATATTTGTATTTTTTTTTTCAAAGTCGGGAGGTAGAGTTTATATTTAAAAATCTATGGCCATACCATACAACTTAAGTTTACAAAAAATGTGTAGTCATGGGCAATCATGACCTGGAATTCCCAGTTAAGGATGAAGGTTGAAATAGCAAAAAAAAATACTATGGAGGCCTATCCATATCTACCTCTTAGAAGTCCACATCCATACTACTTAATGCATTGGAATAATGTAAACGGTACTCAACAAACACACTAGGTTACTAAAAGAAAATAAAAAATGTAATGCCCATTTTGGGCTTTAGTTACTAGGTCCACATGAATTGTTAGCCTCTAGGTCTGCATATTTCATTGTTGTAGAGCTAGTATCAAAGTAGATAGCCACATGTTTGTCTTTAGCGAGGCCTTCCAACAGCTTTGAGATATGGGCAGTTAGGGTGTATCCATTGAATGATGTATGGAAAATGAGGTAGAGTCTACAGAGGTGTTGCTTAAGTTGAGAGTAGGAGCTAACTCAACCTCTAGAGGGAGGTTGAAGTGAACAAATTTACACCCAACCATCATTTATAGACTCCATATTTGAGGCCATTTCCAACTAGTTCCCTCTAAAAATGGTCATGGAGGCTTGAAGTTCATCCTCCCATTCCCTCTAAGCCAAGAAACACTTAATAATATTTCCGGAAATTCTACCAATCAATGCACTCATAATCCTATAGAGCACATAAAACTGAGTTACCAATATTTAACCTTGGCTCATAGCCAAAGCCCACCTACAATTCTGATGGAATTCTCACAATGATTATGGCATAAAAGGGTATTAGCCCTAACATCAAATCCATTACCCGCAAACAATTGCAAATCATTATACATTCGAATACTTATCCCTCTCACCAAGGATTTATTTAACCAAACATAGGACCAATGTTCACCCTTTGGATGGATCAATTAATCCCACATGTAGGATCCATTTCCACCAAAATATAGTTCTTTAGAGAATGAATCAAATAAACATGCATAAGATTAGAAGGTGAGGTCGTTTAAGCCTTGTCCTCCACATTTTCCTCATGATATGATAGGTATCATGGGAAGGGTTTCTTGTCTTAACACTTTGCTACTTCATGTGAGTGGGCACATGGAGTTCAAGTCTCTTACCCCCTCCTTTACACACAAAACACCTCCTTGTATTTGAACCATTTAATCGGCCTTTTAGTTTTCTTCAACATTTAGAATTTAACATATTTTGGAAAGCTTTAGGTTTGTAGGTAGGGGGAGTTTGAAGGAGGGATTAGATAACTGCCATTTAGTTTTTGATCACTGTCACCTTTCAAACACATTTTTCTTTTAGTACATTGGCCTTTTAGTTTGCTTCAACATTTCGACTTTAATATTTTTTGGCAAGATTTAGGTTTGTAAGTAGGGGGAATTTGAAGGAGGGATTAGATAATCACCATTGAGTTGTTGATCACTATCACCTTTCAAACAACTTTTTCTTTTAGTACATCAAATCCTTGATGGACTTTAAGAGCTTCTGGTTCATTGGAATATGCTGAAAATAATTGCAGTTGTGCTTAGATTCATGTTGATATCTCAACAGTTAGAGAAAATCTCTAACATTTATGATTTTACCTAATATATAATAGATATATCCATATGTCCTGTAGCACATTGCTTAATAATTCAATATTTTTGATATATATATATTTGTTTGTTGGATTTGAATTGAAAGGGAAAATGTGGAGACAAGTAGTGTAGAACACTATGTATTTCTAGCTTTGCTAGGTTGTCGCATTCATCAATTATGTGTTAAGTCTCTTTCTGGAGCTAAATTTATGAGTAATTTGCAGAGTATATGGTGTTGTTTATCAGAGATTTTGTAGAATTGAGAGTATATTTCATGCAAAGAGGGGCACGAAAATATTAGGAGTTGAATTGAAAAGGAAAATGTGAAGACAGAGTAGCATAGAAAACTATTTATTTCCCACTTTTCTAGGTTGGTGCATTAAAAAATTATGTGTCACAATTTGTGGGAGATTCCAACTCTTCTATATTTGTTATAGAAGGGAAAAAGTCTATTAGAATAGGAGTAGTGTGCTTCAACCTTCAAATGTGGGTAATACCTAGCAAGTGAATTGTCGCTGGATCCAAGTGGCACATATGTATTTGGACTGTTGTGAAAGACAGTAAAGGTGAGGTTGTGTTGCACATGTCAAACTTGAGGTATGCCATTACAAGTTATGAAAATTTTCAAAATATGAAATGAATTTTGGGACAACATGCATTTCTCTGTTTTTGCAATTTTTCTTTGTATCAGTTAATAATATTTCTAGAAATTCCACCAATCAATGCACTCATAATCTTGCAGAAGCACATAAACTGAATTACCAATATTTAACCTTGGCTCAGAGCCAAAACCCACTTGCAATTCTGATGAAATTCTCACAATGATTCTAGCATAAAAGGGTATTAGCCCTAACATCATATCCATTAACCACAAACAATTGTAAATCGTTATGCATTTGAATCCTTATCCCTCTCACCAAGGCTTTCTCTAATGTCACACAGGACCAACATTCACCCTATGCTCTCTTGAATTTCAAATTTGATTTTATTATTTTCTCACTCTTAAGACTTCCTTTCAAAATTGCTCTACTTTCCATAGGGTTTTAGTTTAGTAGTGAAGATAGTCCCTTTCCTAGTTTCCCACTGCTTTCCAATCTCCTGAGAGCATATGCCCAAGTGTCGTGGACCGGTTTTCCTACATAAGTAGGTCGCTTTGTGGTTCACCCCTTATGGGCCGAGGGCTATTAGTCATGTGGAAGTGGGGCCATATGTAATATATAGCTTGTTGAAGCGTCATGCACAAGGAAAAATGTTGCACCACTGTGTACTCAGGCAAACCAAAATCGTTGATGCCCACAAAGCCAAATCTAGTTTTTTCATGTGTGCCATATGTGTGCATGGGCATGTTTGTGCACATATATTTCTCTAAGCTAAGTATCATATATGAGAGTTGACAAATCGAGACTTGTCTAACATTTGTAGGTTACAAATGCTGATTTTTTTTTCTAAACCATTTCAAACTCTAAGAAGGAATTTCACTTACTGTGTTGACATTTTCTTTAATCCAAAATTGTGATCTACTTGATAAGGCGTTATAGTGCTTCTTTGTTAGATATAGAATGGAAATTGTGATCTATTTGATAAGGCGTTACAGTGTCCATCCCTAGAAGTAGTCACCCCATGCAAGCTGGTAGTGGGAAATATTCAACACAAAGAGGGACTATAAAGGCAAGGTCGTGGAGGATTAGAGAAGTTAAGTTTTATATTACCCCCTCTCCTTGCGCATCAATGAGTTGGGAATTGAAGGAACTTAGGGAGGTAACTTGCTCAGGGGACCTCTTTTTTATATTTTGCTGGATTTGGTTCCAAAACACTCTATGGCAAGCAGGGTCATCAAGGTAATTGGCACAATCATTAACATGAATGTCAGAGGCAATTTGGACAGGGGATGGAAGCTCATAAACTCTGTACCTAAGTCACCTGATACGGGGATACGGGGATTCAAGAATCAGATTCGGGTACGGTGACCCTCGGAACAGGACACGTTTGTGATACGATACGTTATATATTATTTTATTAAAAAAATATATATATTAATATATTAAAAAATATATATTTTTTACACAAATTCATACAAATTCATTGATTCAAACATAGATTTAAGATCTTAGATACTCATGCATGATACATTGATACATCATACAATTGTCAAATTTACTTAGAAAGACAAGATAGTAAGATACTGTAGTTTTCTCATTAAGTCATCAGAATCAAAATTTGTTACATAAGTACACTGCCAATGGAAAATAGAAATAGAAAATACAAAAAAACTACAGTCTACAAGACTACAAGTCTAAAGCCTCAATGAGTCAGAGTTAATGAGTCATCAATTCTCATCATCATAATCAACATCACTGTCCTCATCCCAATCATCATGCTCACCACTGCTGTCCTCTAGCTCTGATGCATCCTCCTCCTCTGTCATCTCTGCATCTACTGGTGTGGAGGATGACGCCTCTACTCTATCATCAAATGTGATAGGCTCTAGCACTGGCGCATTGAGATCCAAGTTGGCCAGTGCCAACTCAACGCCGCTGTCCAGACCCATATCATCAGGAAAGACATCCCACATCTTTGTCTTTCCCTTCAACCAATCCTCCCTCTGCCTGTAGATGAGATGAAGGTTGGTGTGCACATACACCATTGTCTCTACCCTGGACTGCTCAAGCCTACTCTTCTTCACACTATACAAATTCCCATATGTGCTCCAATTCCTCCCGCAACAAGAGGATGAAGTCACCTAAGAGAGGAGCCTCATGGCTAACTGTTGTAGAGGAGGGCTTGTTGCCCCATGAGTTTCCCATCAAGAATAGGGCTTCTTAGCCCCCCTGTCTCGAAGCACATCATAGCCTGCAAATCGCCCAGTGCCAGTGGAAAAATCTGCAAAGGCATCCTCCACCTCATCAAGGGATGCCCTCTCTTGAAAAATCCTCCTCAATGCATCTTTCCTAACCTGTGAGATTTCACCATCCATGTGAGGAGGGAATCTATGGGAAGGTCCACCATTCAGCCACTCATGGCTGTAGTATTTTGGGTTCAAGGAGTGAGCCAAACAATGTAAAGGTGTGCAATTCTTGTCCCATCTGCTGACAATAATATCCTGTATGCTGGTGAAGAAGGCCTCTGGTGATGTATCCTACTTTTGGAACTGACTATGTAAAACAATGGTCCTCATAGACTCAATCATGGAATCCCATCCCTCATAAACCTTTCCTAGGATGGGTTGGTTTGTATTTGCAAATCGGAGCAAGGAAATGATAGGCTCCATGATCTGAATAACTAGATCTATCTTCTCCCACCATAGATCATCCAACACTGTGTCTTTCACTTTCTTTGAGGCTGCTTGATTCGTCTTTCTCCAAAAATACCAAAACTCTGAAATAACCATGGCCCCAAGAGCGGTCTTGACCTCCCTCAACCTCTTCAACATGATGAATGAAGAGGAAAATCGTGTATTTGCAATCTTTAACACTGATAGATTGTTGTACTCCTTGTAGATAGTGAGGGAATTTGTATGGTTTTGTACAAAGTTGCGGATATGCTGTGCATCCTCAATAATGGCTCCAACCCAAAGCACATCAGAAGCAATAGATTTCAGTGCCAAGTTCAATGAATGGACAATGCAAGGTGTCCAAAATATTTGTGGATATTTTGCTTCCACAATCATGCCAGCAGCCTTGCAAGCAGGTGCATTATCTGTAATGATTTGCACACAAGAATTGACACCTACATCTTCAATAATTTTAATAAATAACTCACCCATATATTGTGCGTCCTTGTACTATCCAAGGGCATCCACCGATTTCAAGAAAACTGGACCATTCAAGGATGACACCGTGAAGTTGATGAGTGGGTGGCGTGCTAGATCTGTCCATCCATCAGAAACAATGCTAACCCCAGATGTTGGCCATGCTGATTTAATAGGCTCAAGAATTTTGTCCACCTCTTTCTTTGCCTTTGTCAGCAATGTGGTTCTGAGCTTCTCTGACTCAGGAGGCACTTACCCTGATGGAGCTCCATGACTAAGAGCTCGACACATCTCAATAAATAGAGGTGACCATGCAACATTAAAGGATATGAAGTTCTGATAGAAAAAAAATGCAATGGTGAGATCAAGCTCTTCCCTCTTCTCTTTTTGAAAAATATTGTCCATTGGACCAATTGCAATTGCCTTTCTCTTTGCTGATTGTCCCCTACTAAAAGTCTCAAAAGGGAACTTGTTGCTGCTTTTCCTTAAGAATGGAAGGGGTTCATCATTCTTGTTTTTTTTTAAAATTTTGATGGCACATTTGTCTCACCAATATATTGCTTTTTCTCCAATTCCTTCCTCTGTGGCGATTGAATTGTTGTACAACATTTCATGCCACAACCTGGAATACCCAAAAAATGAGCTTTCACACGGAAATATGTGCAAGTGAAATGACCGTTGCAAAAATTGCATTTCCATGAACAATTTCCTCCTCCTCCCTTTTTTCCTGCCCCTCCCTCTCTTGTCACATATTTCCACAATGGGTATTTGGGGTCAACAGTTTGTTTTCCCTGCACATTTGAAGTTGCTGTTGCAGCCCCACTTCCAATAGATGGAATACTTGTAGACCCTGATGAAACAGGGATAAGAGGGGCATCTCCAATGGGGACATTCTTCCCCTTTCTTTGCCCCTGTCTTGCTGCCTTTGATTGAGTCATGAATACTGTAAACAATAAACAAAAATAACCAAATATATAAAACATATGCACATGCAAACACTAACAACAAACTAAATGCAAAATATAGAGGGAAAATGCACTTACCGGATGCTCGAATCTCTTCGAAAGAACTCCATTTCTCCTTGCTCACACTTGCTCCTTGCTCACCCTAGCTCCTTGCTCACTTCAAAAAATGAAACTGGTGAGAAAGAAACACAAGAATCGCCCTTTTATAAAAAAAACAGCGCACTTTTTGGACGGCATGTCCGGCCGTACCCGATTCACGGGGTATGGCTGTATCCATACAAGGTACGGTCGGGATTCACTGTACCCTGTATGGATACAGCCATGCCCCGTGAATTGGGTACGAATCTGGCTTAATCGTATCCGATTCTCCGAATTCGGGATTCGGAGCCCCTGGGGGGCGAATCCGGTTTCTTAGCTCTGTACATATTCTGGGAGGCATGGAAGACAAAAAAGGAAAGAAATGCAATGCAGGAAAGAAAGAGCGGGCGATAGATGAGGATATTAGAATGGAGATAGTGGCGTTGAGTAGGAAGCTTGATTATTTGTCAGCTTAGGTGGATGTGCTAACTAATATTCTCTCCACTCACTTCTAGTAGATTCAAGATGTGAGTATGGAAATCCATCATCTCCAGCTCCAAATGAAAAATGCACAGGCTATGCAATAGGGAGAAGCACGAAGAAGAGATCGTTAGGTGTCTTCAATAAATTTAGTCCAAGATGCTTCAATTGGATTTCCTGATAGACCTCAACCAGGTAGCCTTAATAGATAATTTGATTTTCATAGATGATTAAGAATCCACCTTGGTTTAAATTTTGTTGAATGCATGTCAATTGCTATTACATATTACGCCTATTCCATAAATTGTATCCTTGTGGATTTTTTTGGACTCTAGAGCCTTGCAGTAGGATAGAGACAATCAACATGATCAAATTATTTTAGTTACAAAATATTATGCTACAAAAAGATATGGATTTACCTTTGCTATGATTCAACACCATTTTTCCAATTCAAACTACCTTGTTATTTAAAAGAAAAGAATATCTGCAATAATTATATTTATATCAATGATTCAAACCTAGATATTTAGGTTCATCATCTAGACAGAATTCCAAACGTTTCAAACCAGGATATCTTAGTTTCAAACTAGGATTCTTAGTTTTGAACCATGAGAATTGGCTTGCAAACTAGGCAGATAACATTCGTTAACTGCAAAATAGAGAGCGAAGCTGCTGGGATCTCCTTCCTCTGCTTCGACGCCTTCCCCTTGGCTGCAACTTTCACTCAAGATGCCTTATTCTCTTTACGTTCTCCTTGTCATGCCTTTGATGCCCTTCTGCACCAAAATTCTGGGTCTCAGTGCTTATCTAATTTGACACTTTCTAGATGCTCATATCTTTTTTACAAAAAAAATTGCATGCCCAATTGCCCCAGTGGCCTTCTTCATCACTCAACCAACTTTTGGAGATTTTCCTCCTCGGGAAACGCTCAAGGTTCCATCATTAAATGTTGGGAATGTGGCACAGAGGGAGCTGCTGGGCCATTTCTGGTGTGTCCATCATGCAAGAGTGTTCAACCTCTGGATTCTTCAGTGAACTATTTTCAGATATTCAATCTGTAAACCTCTGGACGTTGAATGAATATGAAAATTTGTCTTTATGAGGAACCCCACTCACACAGATATATAAATATTTATTAATATATAACTAATCCCATTGGATAAGTTTTATATTTAGTCTGGGTAAAATTTTATTGCAAGCAGGAGTGAAATTTATTATGTGGGCATGCTTCTTTGCAAGTAGCTAGAGTATGATGTACACACAAATGATCTGGAAAGAAATTGCAAAGATTGGCAAAAGAAATTGCATCCTGATTTATTTCAGTGCAACTCCGAGGTTAGTTCTATTGTTCCTTTTGCATATTCCTATTGTTGTAATACATTGGTGGGTTGCAACTTTCTGTGACTTTTGCACTAATCTCGTGTTTTCATTATGGAACTTTGAGTGATTTTTTTTTCATTTTCTCATCTATTTGGGACCAGCAAGAGAAGGAGCATTCTGCTTAGTAGTCTACTCTAGTGATAAATCTTATAATGTTCTTCTTAAGCCTCTATCCAGAGCACAGTATCTGGTGCACAAGTCTCCCATTACCATGTCTTTGTTCTCTTGAATTTCAAATTTGATTTTATTATTTTCTCACTGTTAAGACTTCCTTTGAAAATTTCACTGCTTCCCACAGGGTTTTAGTTTAGTAGTGAAGGTAGTCACTTTTCTAGTTTCCTACTCGATTCCAGTTTCCCGAGAGCATATGCCCAAGTGTCGTGGGCCGGTTTGGCTACATAAGTAGGCTGATTTTTGGTTCACCCCTTATGGGCCGAGGGCTATTGGCCATGTGGAAGTGGGGCCATATGTAATATCTATCTTGTTGAAGCGTCATGTATAGGAAAAATGTTGCACACTGTGTACTCAGGAAAACCAAAACCGCTGATGCCCACTAAGCTAGTTCTAGTTTTTTCACACGTGCCATATGTGTGCATGGGCATGTTTGTGCACATATCTTTCTCTAATCTAAGTATCATATATGAGAGTTCACAAATCAAGAATTGTCTAACATTTGTAGGTTACAAATGCCAATTTTCTCTTCTAAACTATTTCAAACTTTGAGAAGGGAATTTCACTTACCGTGTTCAAATTTTCTTTAATCCAAAAGTGTGATCTACAATGACTGGGAGTTACAGTGCTTCTTTTTTAGATATATTTGTAAAATATAAAATGGAAAGTTACTAAAAGTTTGTCATATATTTCAGAGTCCAAAAACTGTTAGGTTAAATTATATAAATCATAGTTTAGCCAGTTAGCATTCAGTTTGAGACTGTAAACAGTCAGTTGTACAGACATTTGTGCCATAGTAGTCCACTTTTCAAACATAGAATATTATGCATATTATATCATTGCAACAATCCATAAACAGATTCATAAGGTATATAGACATTCAAAAAGACCAAGATACTAGTTTGAATTCAGCTGATACTTATTTTTCTTACAATTAGTTTGTTAGTTGATGCTACCAACCTCATTTTGTTTGTAAACAAAACTCATCTCAATTGCAACCTGTCTTCTAGATGGATTAGATGATCTTTAGATATTTTACTACAACCGAATGGTCTCTATTCATTCTATGAAACACATAAAGTGTTAAATAATATTCCCAAACAAAGTATCATTTTTAGGTTAACTAGATCATCTCTTATGCAATACTTTGAAATGAATAAATTATATACCTCCCTCAAAAAAAATTGTGCTTTTCGATTACAAAATTTTGCAGAAGCCATTCTTTATGACACGATCTTCAAGAATATCTGCACTTCTTATAGGGGTGGCAGGTGAGGGGGGAAGGTTCTTTTCGGCCCCGAAGGACAGATTGAATTAGGTTACTCTTGGAATCTAGGAAAAACCTCTGATCCTTCAAGGCCTTATTCTGGTTGCTTCTTCTCCAATCGGGTCCCTCATTATAATAGGAGACTCCAATAACACCATATGTCATCTTGTGTTGAGAAATTTTTCTTCAGACTCTTAGCTGCGACATCTCCACACAAGAATCATGGAAAATCTATCCATATTTTGAATCACACAAGTAAATCATGTTCTAAGAGACCTCAACACTATAGCTGATAGGATGGCCAACCAAGCCTTATCACTAGCACCTGAAAGCATGCATATTAAAGGAACAATGAGGGAGGCAATAATACCATAATTCAATGGATATGTCTACTCAATTAAAAAGCATGGAAGTATCGCTTTCAAGTTTTTGCATGCCTGGAACGTGGCAATCACACACTATTTTGTGAAAGCAATGATAGAGTTAAGTTGAACTGCCATATTGTGATAAGTAAGTCAGAGGAAAATGTTTCCAAGTCTCAGGAATCCATGAGAGGTATAAAACAATCATGTCTGCTATTGGAATACCTTAATAGGTGAAGAGATGCATTTCCTTGTGTGAATGGCATGGTATAGCCAGGTCTGGCCCATCTCTAGAAGTAGTCACCCCATGCAAGCTGGCAGTGGGAAATTTTCAGTACAAAGCGGGACTACAGAGGCAAGTTCATGGAGGATTAGAGCAGTTAAGTTTTATATTACCCCCTCACCTCGCACATCAATCAGTTGGGAATTCAAGGCACTCAGGCAGGTAACTTTCTTAGGGGACCTCTTTGTTATATTTTGCTAGATTTGGTTCCAAAACACTCTAAGGAAAGCAGCGTCATAAAATTAATTAGCACGATCATTAACAGGAATTTCAGAGGCAATTTGGACAGGGGCTGGAATCTCATAAACTCTGTACATGTTCTGGGAGGCATGGAAGTAAAAAAAGGCAAGAAATGCAGTGCATAAAAGAAAGAGCGGGTGGTAGATGAGGATATTAGAATTGAGATAGTGGTGCTGAGTAGGAAGCTTGATTATTTGTCGGATTAGGTGGATGTGCTAACTAATATTATCTCCACTCACTACCAGCAGATTCAAGATGTGAGTATGGAAATCTAGCATCTCCAACTCCAAATGAAAAATGCACAGGCTATAGAATAGGGAGAAGCACGGGGAAGAGATCGTTAGGTGTCTTCAGTAAATTTAGTCCAAGCTGCTTCAATTGGATTGCCTAACAGACCTCAACTAGGTATCATTAATAGATAATTTGATTATCATAGATGATTAAGAATCCACCTTGGTTTAAATTTTGTTGAATTCGTTTCAATTGCTATCACATATACACCTATTCCATAAAATGTATCCTTATGGGTTTTTTTGGACTCTTGAGCCTTGCAGTAGGATAGAGACAATCGACATGATCGAACATGTTTAGTTACAAAATATTATGCTACATTGTGCTACAGAATGCTATGGATGTACCTTCATTGTGGTTCAACACCATTTTTCCAATTCAAACTACCTTGTTATTAAAAAAAAAAAAATATCTGCAATACTTATATTTATATCGATGATTCAAACCTAGATATTTAGGCTCATCATCAATACATAAGTCCAAACGTTTCAAACCAGGATATCTTAGTTTCAAACTAGGATTCTTAGTTTTGAACCATGAATGAGGTAGATAACATTCGTTAAGAAGAAAATAGAGAGCAGAGCTACTGAGATCTCCTTCCTCTACTTCGGCACCTTTGTCTTGGTTGCAACTTTCACTCAATATGGCCTATTCTCTTTATGTTCTCCTTTTCATGTCGTCGAAGCCCTTCTGCACCAAACTTTTGGGTCTTAGCGCTTATCTTCCCCTGTTCATTGCAGATTTAAATTTTGGTCATGCATGCAAAATAAAATGATCCTTGTTTCTCTTACAAAGTAGGAAAAAATCAATATTAATACGAGTTATATTAATAGAACCATCTGGTGAAGCTTAGTAACTCTTGACTTTTCTATATTAGTTATTCTTGTTTTTTTTTGTCAAGTCATTTAACTTGACAAACTCTAGGATTTGACGGGGAAAATTTTCTCCAGATATCCCTAAGAAATCAAAACAGTAATAACTTAGCATTAGCAAAGCATGTAATGGAACTATGTTTACTTTGTATGACAGACTTAAAAGGGAAGCTCCTGGAAGTATCTCCACCACAGAACTTTGAAATATTAATCAAAAGAAAATTCTGTTGTCAAATGAGCTAAACAGAAAAGTTATTTCTGTAAACAGAAAAGCTAGACAGGTTCATCTGAATTTTTTGTAGCAATGGCCCATTATAATACAAAAAGTTTCTGTCTATCAAAAAAATAATCCGTGGTGCTTAGTTTAATTAATGAGCACTTGAATCCAACTAAAATAGGTCATTTCAATTAAAAGGTGCTCTTCCTTTAACACTGTCAAAACTTAGAATTTATGTTGGCACTGGGCAGGAAAGAGTTTCTTTCTGTGAGGGGTCATTGTGCTGTAAACTAAATTGCACATCAGCAGGGATGCTTCTCAAGAGAAATGCAAGAGAAACATAAATACCACCTCGTTTGCCTCATTCATCATTTAGTACAAACTGATCAACAAGCTACGGTTGAACCTGGTCAAGCAGCCCTCTAGTCAAGTCAAGTCAAACTTCGGCCCTCTTTGCTCTGACCTAGGCCGAATTTCAGCCTCCAGAATATGCCCAGAAAACTCTCCCTGCCCAGAAAATGCCCAGAAATTTACATGTGCAAGAGAGAGAGAGAGAGAGAGAGAGAGAGAGAGAGAGAGAGAGAAATATGATAGAGATGAATTCATCCTTCTTGTCCTTCATCCTTCTTCTCCTTCGCTTGAATGCCCATAAACTGTCTTTCTTGTGTATGATCGAATGGTGCCTTTGTGGAGGAGGTCGAATGCCTTTATATAGTGTTCTATCTTCACGAATGGGTTTGTCTCTTCACTGGAGCCAAATTGACTTGAGAAAGGGCTGATTGATTAGTTTGGAGCCAAAAATTCAAAATTCAAATTTCTCATAATATTTCTTTCAAGTGCTAATCAATAAAAATGACATGAAGAACATGCCTTACATTTACATTATACATTACAACGGCTTAAATATAAATTATGAAGACTGACCATAGCTATAAAATTCAACATAGCATGCCTTGCTAGGTAGGTTTAACATAATTTTTTTTTTAACAGTAGTTCATCCTTTTTATGGATTTCAAGTGTTTTAGATTATAAATTCCAGCAAAAACATTGGAATTATCTGCTAGAGGTATTTTGGATGTCTTCATAGAGAATCTAGATAACATCTTGATGTAAGATGCATTATGGTCTCTCAGTCTGATGATGGTGACTATGTCACCATCAGGTCTAGTAGCATGTTTTCCTCTTATTCCATTTTGTTATCCTTTAGCTACTGTATATTTTTTCCTGCATGACATCACTGCATGGAAACCAAGACATTATGAAGTGGATTTCTGCTTTTTCTTCCTCATATAATGTCAGTGTTTTGCCATCTTGGTGTCAGTATTCTAATGTTTTCAGCAATAACGTCCTCAGAATCTGGAGATATGCTAGCTTCCTGGGTGTTCATCACGAGACTATTTTTTTCCTCCAGTGAGAAAAAATCGTAATTTCCATTCATAGTGGAATGGATAATTACATTCTTTAGGTGCCTACAGCATTTGTCATAAAGAAAATCAGATTTAGCAGCATCTTCTTAGTCTCAAGGCTGTCTAATACATATAGGCTAGCTGTAAATATAATTTCTGTTCAAAAAGACTCCCACATATATATTCTTCGAGTGTTCTATCCAACTTCCTGGATTTTATACAGTCTCATCACAGATGGCCAGACTATATAATCCTGGTGGTTGAACTATTTTATAGTAGCATATTGTTAGCAGGTGATTTAGAATAATCTTTGAATGAATGTTACCTGTTGCATGTGTAATGGAATACGCTTTGGTCACATTAACAGGTTTACCTCGAGAAAAAATAAATTTCTGTTGTAATGTGTTGTTTGAAAGCATAAAGACAGATATAATTGGATGATAATACAAAACATCATAGAGGATTTATCCAACACTAATATTTTCATCTCGATCAGTTTCATTTGTTGCTGATTAGCATACCAAATAAATTGGAGCCTGTGTACATCATACAGCTAACTAAATATTTGCATTTTCATCCTCATAAATTCGTCCATTTGGTGTGCATATTGTTAGTCATTTAAGTTGCTTGACAGACACTATGGGTTCAATCTAACCACTCGAGTCCATCTAACAAATATGGTTAATAACTATTGGCTGTTATGTTGCAAAGTATGATATTTTCAATGTCATTGCCAACCAGAATCTAGACGACATTTTGGATTTGTTAAGCATAGGCCTGATCCATAGCAGTGCTGATTTCTTTGGCAAAATTTCTGACAACTCTTTTGTGTTTCCTACTATGCTTTGCATTATGGTTTTCACACTACGGTCCTAGGAGTTGAGTTGGGTTTCCCAAATGAGACATTTTACAAATGTATTATCTATATTATATAATCATCTTAGGCTTTGGACAAAGTTTTTAGTACATAAATCTCTTGCAGAGGGACTATATTTGACGTTTACTCTCATCGCTTGGCATGCATGAGCTACGGATGTGCCATTGTTGGGCTTTACAGATGACTAAAGATAGAAATCCCCTTATTTACTGAGTGGACTCTGTTTTTAATTGATTTCTCAAATTCCTTCCACATTTCTTGATGAGGGCAACAACCTCCTTCTCTGTTGAAGTAAACATCATTTATGGCTGGATTTTTGTAAGATTTCATGTATTGCCAGGACATTGGGAAAACTTCAGCCTTACAATGTTGTGGAATCCAATTGTAAAGGAGCTAATTGGTCCAGAGAACTACTCACTTGATTTTTACTGCATAAACTACAACTACATAAGAGATCCACGATGTAGAGCATGATGTAGAAGAACTCTTGTGGAAAATGGTCAGGTTGTGAACCTTTAGTGGTGAAGCTTCCTTTGCCAACTCAATTGTCAAAACGCTATAAAATGATGATGTTGTGTTACCTTGGAAACCTTCTCTTGTGGATAGGATAATACTCTGGAGTCATTAACTAATTCTAGTTCCATTCGTGAAGATGTAATGGGTTCATGGTTGCACTACCCTATTGATGATTCATTAGATAAAGGAATATTGCTCTGAATTCTTTGGAGGGTTTTGCTTGCTGTATCTCTAAATCTAGGTCACTAGATCCAAGGTTATTTCATTTGCTATATTTTTATGTCACCCATTTACTTATCTTGGATCTAACACAAGCACTTAATTGAGTTGTCATGCTTGGGAAAATTGAATATATATTGCTCATTTGAGGTCAATTTACAATGACTTGTTTCAACATTGAGAATTGAGATATATTTATGATCTACACACTCAAAGAAGACTAATCAATGTGAAAATAGGGTGAACAACCTACTTAATAATAAGTGGAACAATTCATGCCATTTGAGATTGATTTCTAGGGTTAAATTCAAGCCTTCAGATCTAATTTTATTTTTGGTGGATATTGCATGATCCATGGTATGACTAACTTCCTGGTTATTCATTTAACACCTCAACGCATGTGATTTATTTCTTGTATGTCATTTTACTCACTCTGCATCAAGGTCTGAAATGTGGCATGTTACACCTTGATAATTTCAATGTTTTTTTTGCACAATGAAGTCTTAAACACCTTGTAATGCAAGAAAATGCAACAATGAGCTCAACAACCCACTTTATAATTCAACAACATACTCAGATTTTTCACTGACACAACAACTTGGCTCTAGTTCTCACTATTTATCTACGTATTTTATGTGGTAAAGTACTAAAGTTTATTGCACCATTGTTTGATGATCTATATGCTCTGAAACTGTCATATAACACTTAATTTCTCATCTCTTAGCATTGGTGATGAGGATTACATCTTGTGACATTGTTTAAAGTGTCCTTAAAGAAAATCAATACACAAGGTTCACAGAGTTTGAAGCAATTTAGTGTTTCAAGTCCCTCTTAAGGTAAATCAATAACATAATAAATCCAACAACCTAACCTATAAGGCTGATGCCACACCTGATCTCAGACTTAAGCACCCTTAATCGACACCTATCCCATCTAACACAAAACTGTGTGTTCAAACTTAGTTTCTTCACTGTTGAGCATGATAATGACTTCTTCTAGGCTGGAAACAGTGCATACTGCAAATTATAAGCTGCAATAACAGATTTATCCTATTTGAAGATTTAACAGAAAGGATCCTGAACTTTGTCTGATATGGGTTTCAGAACTGTAAAGGATATGGTCGGTCGTGCATATATGCTAAATATGGATAAAGAGGTTATAGACAGTAATGAGAAGCTTGAAAATATCGATCTTTCTTTGCTACTTTGGCCTGCAGCAGAGATTCGCCCAGAAGCTACTCAATATTGTGTTCAGGAACAAGTTCATGGTCTGGATATGGTACATTTGTGTGGGGCTCCTCCTTGATCTTGAGTCAAACATTAGATCATCCATGCTCCCTCTTGCATTTGGCTCTTCCTACAATTGCTCTTCTAGCAGCCACCCTTTACGTAATTACTGTGTTCTGTATCCTCCTTTCATGCAGCTGCCCTTCCACACCATTTTGAACTGCCATTGCTGTCAGACACAACTTTCTGATAATGAGGGGGTTCTATTGCCTTGGTGGTTTTGAGGGATCACAGGTAGGGGTTCAAATATCCATCCCCCTCTCCACGGCCTCTTTGCTTTATCTCTAGCATTTTCTTCACCATGATGTCTTGGTGCTCATAATATTCAATCACAAGGTACTCATTATCTATTGAACCAGACCGTTGAGAGAAGCAAAGGATGGCTAAGGTGAAAAATAAGCCCCTTGAATACTTTAGGCTCTGACGATTATGGCAAAGTCCTCTTCCAATTCAGATGAGGAAATCCTATTTGAAAAGCCAGTTTAAATCCTTTGATCATGCCTCTATCTTGGCTAGATTGTTACATTTTCCCATAGGTTTATTATGTCTTAACTATCCTCCTTGTATCTTAGTTTGACTATGTACGACGGGTCCCACTTCCTTTGTCAGGGATGGAGGATTCAAGCTCCCTTGGTTTTTAAAGTCAACAGTCATCTTCTGGGGGATTTTCTCTCTCTAGACAGGGTGGCTTTTACTATTTCAATTATAAATGCCCCCACACATGCTACTAGTCTTTCTCAAGGGCTGTCTGATAGACTGATATCTGAAAATACTTCTGTTTCTTTCTAACCAAACTTCCATAGCTGGCGACATGTTTCCAAATTGCTTTAAGCTTTGTGGATTCTGATATCATATGCCAGTTTTGAAAGAGATCTGGTAACAAGGTAGGAAAGCTCCAGCTGAGGTCATGTTTCTCTATAAAATGACTTCAAATATGGTAGGGGTACTCACACATAAGGAGCAGAGGAAAAGGGGGCATCAAAAAGGGCTAAGGAAGCATTTTCCTCAGGACTTGATCCTGTGTTAGGTTGTTTTTCAGTGGATAGATGTAAGAGAATATTTGCTTTAGTCAAGTCCTCCTTCACCCAAACCTTATTCCAGGTTTTGTTGAAGTTGCCCCTTCTTTCATGACCTCTCTTTACTATGTACAATTAAGTCTTGGAAGCTCTCCATTTTCAGTCATTCTGTCCCCCCTCGTTGGAATTCTGAAAATTTCTAGGATCTTTCTTGAGTGTTTTGTTGCATCTTTATTGATCTGGGTTCTAAATTCCTCCAATATTTTCTTGTTTATCTCCTTAAAGGTGTCCATCTTCAGCTTCATACCTAAAGTTCCAAAAAATAGAGCCCAACAGCTGTTGTAAGGGCCCCTTTGGACTTACTAAATCTTCCATGCTAGAGAGCGTTATCTTCAAATTCCATGAGTTCTCACAAACTTAGCCTTGGATCCATCCTTGCTATCCCAAAAAATATAATCCTTAATTATGTTCGGGTTGTATCAAATGAAGCACAGATGAACGAGCAGAAATTCTGGGGATATGGTGCCTGTGTAGTTTTCCTTAAAGCTTTTTTTCTTCCTTGCAAATATGTTGGACCATCTATTCCATTAAAGCCTTATTAATCCAATCCCCCATAACATAGACCCAAGCCTCTGCAAGCCTTATACACATTCTTCCAGGCCAGCAAGATAATATTTCTTGGTCTGTTGTGTTTCTTAACGGACTACACATTTGCTGATATTTTCAGAATTGGCCAATTGTAGATTAGACTTTGACAGTTGTAGTTTTCTAGCTAGAGTCATTTCCCTTTCCAAATTGTTCCTTTACTAGACAATCCTTTAATAATATTTTGCCAAAAAGGCCCTTCTTAGCGTGATCATGAAGGAGAAGTATTCCAAGAGATCCTTGTAGTTGTTTTGGTGCTCTTCCTATTGTGTTTGTATTTGTTAATTTTAGACAGACTTACTAGGTTTCCATAGCTGGCGACATGTTTCCAAATTGCTTTAAGCTTTGGGGATTGTGATATCATATGCCAGTTTTGAAAGAGATTTGGTAACAAGGTAGGAAAGATCCAACTGAGGTCATGTTTCTCTATAAAATGACTTCAAATATGGCAGGGGTACTCACACATAAGGAGCAGAGGAAAAGGGGTCATTAAGAAGGGCCAAGGAAGCATTTTCCTCAGGAGCTGATCCTGTGTTAGGTTGTTTTTCAGTGGATAGCTGTAAGAAAGTCTTTGCTTTAGTCAAGTCCTCCTTCACCCAAACCTTCTTCCAAGTTTTTTTGAAGCTGCCCCTTCTTTCATGACCTCTCTTTACTGTGTACAATTCAGTCGTGGAAGCTCTCCATTTTCAGTCATTCTGTCCCCCCTCGTTGGAATTCTGAAATTTTCTAGGATCTTTCTTGAGTGTTTTGTTGCATTTCTATTGATCTGGGTTCTAAATTCCTCCAATATTTTCTTGTTTCTCTCCTTAAAGGTGTCCATATTCAACTTCATACCTAAATTTCCAAAAAATAGAGGCCAAGGGCTGTTGTAAGGGCCCCTTTGGACTTGCTAAATCTTCCATGCTAGAGAGTGTTATCTTCAAATTCCACGAGTTCTCACAAACTTAGCCTTGGATCCATCCTTTCTATCCCAAAAAATATAATCCTTAATTATGTTTAGGTTGTATCAAATGAAGTACAAATAAACGAGCAGAAATTCTGGGGATATGGTGCCTGTGTAGTTTGCCTTAGATTTTTTTTTCTTCCTTGCAAATATGTTGGACCATCTTTTCCATTAAAGCCTTATTAATCCAATCCCCCATAACATAGACCCAAGCCTCTGCAAGCCTTATACACATTCTTCCAGGCGAGCAAGATAATATTTTTTGGTCTGTTGTGTTCCTTAACGAACTACACATTTTCTGAAATTTTCAGAATTGGCTAATTGTAGAATAGACTTTGACAATTGTAGTTTGCTAGCTAGAGAGTCATTTCCCTTTCCAAATTGTTCCTTTACTAGACAATCCTTTAATAATATTTTTCCAAAAAGGCCCTTCTTAGCGTGATCATGAAGGAGAAGGATTCCAAGAGATTACATGGTAGTTTGTTTTGTGCTCTTCCTGTTGTGTTTGTATTTGTTAATTTTTAGACAGACTTACTAGGTTTACATTTCAAAGGAAGCGTAGTAGAGTCAGCAAGAGGTAGAGGAGTAGCTTTAAGGGACAACGCAGAGGAGCAAGAGGCAGAGGAGTAGCTTTAAGGGACAACGCAGAGGAGCAAGAGGCAGAGGAGTAGCTTTAGGGGACAATGCAGAGGAGCAAGGGCAGTAGCAACAACTACGCAAAAGTTGCGCAACGCAAAGGCTTCAGCCGCTATGCAGGCTTAGGAGAGGCAGTGCTGCAGCTTCAGAGGGCTTCCAGAGTTACGCAGAGGCCTCCAGAGGTAGCGTAAGGACTGCGCCACCCACTCTGGGGTTACACAGTCCCCTTTTGAGCAGCGCTGGGGTTTCTAGGGTCAGAATTGGGCTGAGTCTTGTAAATCCCATTTGAGGGTGTGGATCAGTCTGAATCTTAGTCTTAGAATAGCGGGTTAGCTACAGATCTACTTTTTCTCTGTCGGGTTAACCAAATTTGTTGCCCAGATTTGTTGTACTCATAATCTACTTAATAATAATAAACCCTCATATTCGCTGCACTGGTTTTCTCACTTTGGTTTTTCCGAGGACTTATGTCCAAAAATCAGTGTGTCACTTTGTTGAATGAGCGTAATATTCAGTAAATGATCTGCATGTGTAAGCTGTTAGTTGTGTTTACTTCGGTATTTTCTGAATATTCTTTCTGAAAATAACTTGTATAACTTAATCAAGTAGGAGAAATAAACCATGATACTACGGTAGGATTTCTGCATAACTGTATTCAAGAATTTTCACAGATTCCAGAATTCCAACCTGACTGGACAAATAATTTAACAACCGAAGAAAGAGAGAGAATGAATGTCTATGGAAAACACTGTCATCTGGAATATTTGTCAAGTTAATGTGATTTATACTGCAATGTTTATATTCATAATATCATATTACTTTACACAATTACTATTGGAATGTCGAGAGGTTTCTAAAGGAATATCCAATTGACACTTTTTTTGTTCATGTCACATAAAGTAGGGGAAAGGAGATGCCTTAATTCAGAGCTTTGGCATGCCTGTGTCAGACCGCTTGTGTTCTTACTTGTTGTTGGGAGCAAGGTTGTTTATTTTCCATAGGGTTACAATGAGCAAGTGAGGTTGTTTCTCACTAATTTTTAATTTGCAATCTTCTTTTGGATACAAATGACTGAAAATAATGAATGCTTATCTTATTTTCATCATAAAATGTGATTCCAATATTTTGAAATTTTAATGTTTCGTAATGAAAATGATCATAATCAATGTGATTTTAGGTAGCTGCTTCAACAAACAAGGAGGTTGATGCTCATATATCCAATTATACGAATTTTCCAACTCAATTAAATAAGCCAACTTCACAATGTTACAATGCATGTGGGTTCTTTGCATTTCATCTTTGCTTTGGTTGTGAACACTTTTATTCATATCGCTATATATACAAGATTTAAAATTTAATAAACACCTTATTGAATGCCAGGAGGATGTGGAAACAGATGAAGTATATGCTCAAATGACATTGCAACCTCTTAATGTTGTAAGAAATTTTCAATTTCATTATATGTTCTTTGCTGTAATTTCCAATTTTGGTGAGAAATGCTTTGGTACTAGTTCCATTTGTGCAAGGAACTAAAAATTGATGATACTGTGCAACAAGCGAAAAATATTGTTATTTTGGTTCTGACCTTGGCACACCAAGCAAGCAACCGAATTACTTTTATAAAACGTTGACTGCAAGTAACATTAGCACCGATGATAGGTTTTATGTTCCACAACGCACTGTGGAAAAAGTTTGTCCTCCACTTGTGCGGTTCTTATTTTCCCATAGTTGTTGTTCTATTTGTGATTTAATAGATAAGTGCTTAAAATTTTAGACATTTTTTAAGAGAAGACTACATTCTTTGAAGGATCAAAAGGTAAGGGTATTTTTCATATTTGTCTCTTATTAAGTTTTGTTTGTTTTGGGTAGGATTTCACTAAGCAACCACCTTTCCAGGAACTCATAGCCAAGGATATTCATGACAATGAATGGAAATTTCGGTATATTTTTCAGGGTAAGTTATAACAATTATTTGAATGTTGTTTTGGAATAAAAGGGGATAGTGAATATGTAATTATGTGTAGTTTAATTATGATACTCTTATATCATTGCAATGCATTTTGAAATGTATACAGGTTGTGCATATATCAAATTTGTTGCCACATTTGAGGTCATACGTGGCAGATATATTTTAAAATTCTTGTTAATGGTGTTAGTAGCTACCTGTACACTCTAAAAAGAATCTGATATAGCTAGTCCCAGTTACTTTACCTTTGAATGTGGAGCCAACATGTTTAGTTTTTCTCTGGATATAATTTGTTGGCTTCTGGGAATTGGATTCCTTTTCCCCTGGAATAGTATGCCGATAATTGAAGATTGTTATATTGAAGTTATATTTCCGATTAGTATCGAATTTACAAAGTCTTATCTTACTCTTTTTTAGTTTCTTGCTGTAATCTTGTGTCAGCAATACTTTGTTCCACCCATTAGATTTCTACTGACCAGTTTTATTGTTGAAGTGTCACTGCTTCTTAAAGATAACTAGATGAAACGATACAACTACAAAAGTAGAGCATGAGACATTAATAGTAGAAATTGCTAGCTCTGTTGTGTTTGATTATGTTGGATAAAATCAAAATTACAGTGTACCATAAGCATGAGAATTCAAAATACTGAATGTGTGCTATTTGCATTGATTACTTTAGTTGAAGATAACATTTCATCAACAAATGTTGTACAATGAGAACACAGTAGGTACAAAAATTATTCTATGGTGATGTTTTTTTTTTTGTTTTTTGTTTTTGTTTTTTTTATGCAGGTCATTTGGCTAGATAGTGACCACTATTTCACAACTGAAGAAAGCTTGTTCGATTTTCTTGCTTTTATGGGGAAAAGTGACATTAACAATATTTCTTAACTTAAATATTTCTTATGTTGAGGTATATATCGTATAAATCCTTTATAGTCTACTTTAGTTTATATTCCAGTGTTCATCGAATTTCATGTCTTATACTCTGCATTGTATCTTGTTTTTTTTTTGCTAGAGAAGGAACTCAGTATTGATGGCAAGAAGCATGAATTGAAGAAAGAGGAGAACAATAACATTAGAGCGACAAAATGCAAATTAAAGGGAGTGAAGAAAACTGGTCTAATGGTACTTGTAGGGCCAATATCCCGCATAAGACGCACATAGAGACTGATGACCAAGCTTTCAGAGTTGGTGAATTCACCTGCAATGTCTTCTGTAATTTCTTCACAACATAATGATAATGTTTTGAAGTGATGAAACAATATTTCATGTGTAAATTGTACTCCAACCAATATTAAGTTGGAAACTCATATTGTAATACTTGACATTTTATATAATATAATTTATGTGTTATTTATAGTTGCCCTTGATATTACTTAGTATTGTAATTAACATATGTAACTTTGTGTTTTCATATTAGATGAACATGTACACTGTATGACATTATTTTTTTAATTTAGTTGCAAAATCATACTAATTAATGTATGTTGGTTAATAATGAACACATAAAATCAATCTACAATTACTAATTTAGTAGTTTATATTTATTAATTATGAACACAAATAAAATGAATATAAGACTAACTTAGTAGCTTATTACGATTGTTAATGAAAGTAAATGAAATGAATATAAACTACTAAAGTAGTCATTTATATAATGAATATGAAACTACCAAAAAATGGTAAATAATTACTGCAAATGATAAATTTGTGATTGCAAATAGTGACTAAATTTGCATATATACGACTATTAGTAGCTAATTTACAGTATCTTATAACACAACTAAAATTTAGTCATATTTCTTTGGTCATTAATTAGTTTCAAACAATGACTAAAATTTGCATATATATGACTATTAGTAGCTAATTTACAGTATCTTATAACACGACTAACATTTTAGTCATATTTCTTTGGTCATTAATTGGTTTTTTCAGGTGATAATTTAGTAATATATTTTGTTGTATATTTGGTCATTAATTGTGACAATTAATGACCAAATCAATGATTAAATCAATGACCAAATCAATGACTAAATTAATGAAAGTCAATGACTAAATCAATGATTAAATCAATGACTAAATTAATGACCAATTATACTACTAGACAAAAAAATTGGGACGACCAATTAATGAATAAGCTAAAAATGACTAAAAGTTGGTTGCGTTATAAGATACTGTAAATTAGCTACTATTGGTCGCCAACTGAAGAATAGTTGTTTATATATATATGCAAATTTTAGTCGTTTTTTTAGTAACTAATTAGCCATTTTGTACTAGTGTTTATGCAGGAGGGACATGTAGTATGCTATGAATCAAGGAAGTTGAATGAGCACGAGTAGAATTATATCACACATGATCTTGAGTTAGCAATGGTCATCCATTTGTTGAAGATGTGGAGGCACTATCTTTTTGGTAGGAGGTTTGTATTGATGAGTGATCATAGTGGATTGAACAACCAAACTTGAATTCCAAATAAGCTAGATGGTTGGCCATGATTGGTGAGCTTGACCTTGAGATTAGGTACATTAAAGGTAAAGAAAGCAGGGTTGTTGATGCTCTTAGGAGGAGGATACATGTGAATCATATAGAAACTATGAGCTCATATGTGAAAGATCTACAAGATCATATATTGTAGGTTGGAGAATAGTATGATAGGTATAGGGAGCTTATGCATAAGTTACAATAGGGTACAGGTGATCAAGATGTGGACGATTGTCTCACAACAGATGGTTTTGTTAGATTTAGGGGCATAATCTATGTGTCGGACGACAATGAGCTCAAGAAGCTTATATTGAGAGAATTTAACAAGTCATATTCAAGTCACCCAGGATATCAGAAAATATTGACAATGGTGAAGAATTTCTAATATTGGTCGAATTTGAAGAAGGCAGTGGCAGATTTTGTGGCAATATGGTTGGATCGTCAACAGGTAAAATGATAATGTAAGAATCTAGGTGGGGTACTACAACCGATTCTGATTCCAAAGTAGAAATGGGAGGTCATTTCCATGGATTTCATTATATGTTTATGAGGACATCTGGACAACATGATTCTATTATGGTTGCGGTGGACAAGTTGACAAAGGTAGCACACTTCTTCGGGTGAAGTCTATGTATTCAACTAGCGATGTAGCAAAGGTATTCATCAGAGACATAGCAAGGTTGCATGGTGTACCGAAGAAGATTGTATTAGACATGGATGCTAAGTTCACTACTAGGTTCTATAAAACATAGAGATTTGTAGGTTTGGGTACAAATTTGGCCTTCAATAAAGCTTATTATCCGCAGACAGATGGACATATAGAGAGGGTGAACAATATTTTAGAGGGCATGTTGAGAATGTATGTTATGCATAAAAAATGGAAGTGGAAAGAGTATCTACCTTTGGTTGAGTTTGCTTACAACAATGGGTATCAGGAGTCTTTGAGGACGAGTCCATTTGAGGCACTCTATGGGCAGAGTTGTAATACTCCTATTAGATGGAGTGATCCAATTAACAAGGTATTGATTGAACCAAACATGTTGGTAGAAATGGAACAAGAAATGCAGGTTATCAAACAGAATCTAAAGGCATCACAGGATAGACTGAAAAGTTATGTAGATAAAAATAGGATGTTTAAGGAGTTTCAGGTTGGGGAACATGTGTACTTGCATCAAGCCCAAGAAGAGATCCTTGAGTTTTGGGACATGTCTGAAGTTAACACCTCGGTATTTTGGACCTTTTGATATCCTTAAGAGGATTAGATCAGTAGCCTACCGACTTGCACTTCCTCCGACAATGAAATTCCATGATGTTTTCCATCATTCCTTAAGAAGTATGTTAAATATTTTTATCATGTGATTGAATGTTCTATATTGTAAGTGGAGCGAGAAGGATAATTCTAGCCGAAACCTTAGTGATTTTTGCAGAGAAAGATGCTCATGCTCCGGAACTGAGCAATCTAACAGGTTAAAGTGCAGTGGAAGCACTTTGGGCTTGATGAAGCTACATGCGAGCTATGTATCCTTCTCTATTTTCTCATTGAGTGAATGCTTTTGGCATATGTTTTCATGTGATGCTTTGGTATATGTATAGATGTATATGGATGTAAATACCACCATGAGATGTGTTATAAAGCTCCAATAAGCTATATGGGTGTCATGTTTTTATTATTATCATGTTGGATATGTTTCCAACAGGTTGTTCATTGTAAATATTGTATAGATCTAAGTTATAAAGCTCCATATGCAGTATGTTTTGTTTTTCCACGATTTTTCTAGTTGTAGGTGTCATTGAACATTGAGGACGGTGTTTCCCTAAGAGGGATGGGTATATAACAACCCCGTATTAAAACTTCATGTAATAAAGTTAATAAAGGAAAAATAAGACCATGGTCATGGGACACATAATTCCAAGCTGGATGTTGGGAAAAAACTTGGTGACATGGATGACTTGTGATTAATTAATGGCTATGGAAATTGGCAAAGGCAATGACAAAGGATTTGGAAAGGAAAAGTGGCATTTATTGGAATTTTATTTATGAAAATAATGGAAAATAGGAGAAAAGGAAGGTGAAAGGTCACAAGTTGCATGTGAGGAGGAAATTGAAGGAAAATAAAGAAAATAGAGGCCTCATTAATAATAAGGCTTATGAGGATCAATTTATGGCTTTTGTTAGTTTTAGCTTGGAGCTCTCCTTTATTATCTCTCTCATACTCTTGGACACTTAGATTTTTCTTGGAGCACTCTTGGAGGAGTGTGGCATACTTGGATTTGGAACAAGAAGGCAAAGGAAAAGCAGGAAATCACAAGAGGACAACGGGTTCAATAGTTAAAACGGATTTTGATTTTAGGTACCAAGTTGCATGTATGATTTCCTTGCTAGTTTTGGCATGCTTGGCACATTCGTGTGGTTTCTTGGTTATGAACTATCATTGGAATGGATGATTTCCTGGATTGACAGTCGTTTTTACTAGCCTTTCCATTTCCTAGATAGCCATGGTGTTGTGGGTTTACCTTTTTTTTTTTATGGTTGGTGCTCATGTTCCTTTGGATGTGGGTTGAGATACTAGTTCCTGGAAGCCTTGGTTGGACAAATGCTCTAGAATCCCTGTAACAACTTGGGTTGAGTTACTAGTCCTAGAAGCCTTGGTTGGAAAAATTCTATGGAAGCCCTTGGTGGGTTGAGTTACTAGTCCTAGAAGCCCGGGTTGGATAAAAGCTCTGGAATCCTGACAAGAGTTGTTGGTTGAGTTACTAGTCCTTGAAGCTTTGGTTGGAACAAAATATTTGGAGCCCTAGAAAACTTGGGTAGAGACAAATTTGGTAATGGTTAGTGATGTCTGACCGTGAGGTGAAATCATTGGTTGAGGCTTGAGGTGGTTTTTCCTATGGAATCCCTAGTTTTGTTTTGTTTGGTTTATTCCATGAGATCCCACATTCATGCTTGGAATATGACACGAGGTTGATTGGCTCAAAGAGAGATTTGGTTCAACCTAGTTTATAATTGGGTGGTACATGGAAGTCCCAGACTTGGTTTCATTTTTCATATGTTAATAGGATCTATTTTCCTCTTGTATTTGATGGGTAAATATACTTGTTATTATGTGATCTTAATGGTTTTTCTATCATAGTTATTCTATTGGGTATATGTTGGTTATGAACATGGTTTATGACAGATCTTAGTCATGGATCTCATCATGTTTTGTTTAGAAATTGAATGGATAATGAATCTATGACCTAATATATGGTAATGAAACTATTATGAGAGTACATCAATCCTTCTTGGGGATTCTCAGATAAGTATGAAGTCCCCATGCTCAGATGTGTTTATATGACCTGTAGATTACATGTTCATGATGTGTTTGATAGAATGTTTGTCATGGCTAGGCCTTGTCCAGTCAGGTCCTTTTTCAAAGTTTTGCATTAGAGGCCTTTTCATCATGTTATTTATCATTTATGGAAGACCTGGGAAATGGCCTTAGTCCTAGCCCTGAAAAAGTGGCTTAGAATCCAGGGCCGCTGGCACATAATTGATTGAAAAATGATGCAATTGCATGGATGCCTTATTTTGCATATGAATGTAGGGTTTCATTCACATGGAGGGCTTTTCGTCAATGTGACTGGGGCTCTAGATCAGTAAAACAACAATTTGTCTTAGGGGTTGAACACCTGGAAGGGTTGGTTGGCTCTTGAAGGTCCTGTAGCCTTCGAGGAAGGTTAGATTGGTCTTGTCTCGTCAATTCCACTTCCTTAACTATACTTGGGAATTTGAGTCTTATCGTAGTAAGTATTCATCACATGTTTACCCTCGTGGACTGGTTTTCTTGGGTAAATGTCAGAGGAGGTGATTATAGGGTACTTGCTAGATGAGTTCAAGAAAGCCAAGCCTCCTACCTTTGATGGTGAGCTGAAGAAAAAAGAAGATGTAAAAGCATGGTTGTTTGGGATGAAGAAGTTCTTTGAGCTTCATGATTATAGAGAGAATATGAAAGCCATGATATATATTTTCAGTCTCAAGGGAAAATAAGATATGTAGTGGGAAGATGTGAAGCGTGTTAGAGGCATCAAGGCAAATGAGTTGAGTTGGAATGAGTTTAAAATACTCTTAAAAAAGAAGTAATTTTCTGAGAGATATTATGATGGAAATTATACGGATTTCTATGAGCTTAAGATGGGTTCTATGACATATGAAGAGTATACAAATAAGTTTCTGTAGTTGTTGAGGTATGTGCCATATATTAAGGATGAGAAGGAAATGGTCCAAAGGTTCATCAGTGGATTGCGTTTAGCATTTGAGGATCATATTGAGTATGATGAGCCTTATTCATTGAAGGCAGTCACTGGGAATTTGAAGCATTTTTATGAGCATTATAAGCATAAGCATAAGCCTAAGTGGGATTTGAAAGGTAATGAAAAGACTAAAGGAAAGTGGGTTCGAGGAAGACCTCAAGATGTCGGTGAAAAGGAGAATGTAGCACCTTATATGAAGTTCATTGTAGTTGACAAAGGAAATGAATTTTAGTCTGAGGATCAAAACAAAGGCGATGGTAGAAAGCCTTTGTAGTAATGGACTTGTGGTGGAGATCATCACAAGACATATTTTCCTCAACATCATGGTGGCAAACCTCAAATTTACAGTGCTCAGGAGGCACAGATAATTGGGGATGTTGGGAATAGTATTCCTCTAATTTATGCAACAATTGATAATAGGTAGGCTGATCATTTGGCATCTATTATTGAGATGGAAGGTAAGCTTTTTGATCAAGTTATTTTTATTTTGATTGATCCTAGATCTAATTATAGTTATATCAATCCTGACCTGGTGGATAAGTGTTGCTTGAAAAAATAAGTTCATGCAAAATTTTGGTTAGTGTAGTTGGCTATAGGACCAAGAAAAGAGTTCATCATTGGGTGAGAGCTTGTGCATTTGAGATGATTGGTATTCCTACATCATCACATCTAAACATGATTCCATTAGGTTCCTATGATATTCTTTTGGGTATGGATTGTTTTTTCACTCATAGGACTAGGGTAGATTTCTATGAGAAGGATATTAAGTGCTTGGATGATGATGGAGAAAAGAGAATCTTGCAGGGAGGGAATAAGCCTACATTAGTGAGAATGGTTACAACTATGCAAGCTAAGTGCAGTTGTCAGAAGGGATGTGTATTATTTGCAGTTCATATTTCTAGTGACAAAGGGAAGGAAGATGAGGATCATGAAGTCCTGAAGAGGTATCCTATTTTGTAGCATTTTTTGTATGTGTTTCCAACAAATATTTCAGAGTTTCCTCCTTATAGGGAAGTGAATTTTTCTATTGAGTTGATGTCGGGAACAACACCAACATATAAGGCACCGTACACCATGAGTACTCCATAGTTGGTAGAATTGAAGTTGCAACTTAAGGAAATGCTTCATAAAGGATATAAAAGGCTAAGTGTGTCGCCTTGGGGTGCACCAATGTTGTTTGTAAAGAAGAAGGAAGGTACTCTCAGTTTTTTCATTAATTACAACTGAACAAAGTGACTATCAAGAACAAGTATCCTTTGCCATAGATTGATGATTTTTTTGATAAACTAAAGGGAGCAACAATATTCTCAAAGATTGACTTGAGATCGGGATATCATCAGGTGTGCATCAAAGAAGAAGATATTTATAAGACCATATTCCATACCAGGAATGGGAATTATGAGTTCGTAGTGGTTCCTTTTGGTCATACTAATGATCCAACTACCTTTATGTGCTTGATGAACAATGTGTTACATCCTTATTTGGACAAGTTTGTGATAGTGTTCATTGATGATATATTGATCTACTCTAAGAATGAGGATGAGAATGTAGAGCACCTAGCAATAGTATTGAGGTTGATGAGAGAGCATCAGTTGTATTCTAATATTAGCAAGTGCAGTTTCTTTCAGACTAAAGCTCATTCTTTGGGGCATGTTGTTTCCAAGGAAGGTATAGTTTTGGACCCGGAAAATATCAGAGCTATCATGGAGTGTCCAACTCCTAGGAATGTGGATGAAATCATTCATTCTAGTAGGTAATTACGAGAGGTTCATTAGGAAATTCTCACAGATTGCCTATCCTATTACATCCTTGCAGAGAAAATGGAATAAGTTTGAATGGACTAAGGAGTGTGAAACTAGTTTTGAGCAGTTGAAGAATTGTCTTACAAATGCTCTGGTCTCTAAGATTGTAGATCCTAATAAGGATTTCATGGTATGTACAGATGCTTGCAAGAGAGGAATTGGTGGATTCCCAATGCAGGAAGGACAGGTGGTATGCTATGAGTCAAGGAAGTTGAATTAGCACGAACATAACTCTGTGACGCATGTTCTTGAGTTGGAAATTATCATTCATGCATTGAAGATGTGGAGATATTGTCTTCTTGGCAGGAGGTTTGTTCTTATGAGTGATCACAATGGTCTGAGATACTTGTTTGACCAGCCTAATCTGAATTCCAGGAAAGATAGATGGTTGGCTACTCTTAGTGAGTTTGACTTCGAGATCATAATTATTAATGGAAAGGAGAACATGGTTGCAAATGATCTTAGTAGAAGAGTGCAGGTGAATCATATTGCAACAGTGAGTTCTTATGAGATAGATTTTCAGGAGCAGATATTGCAGGTAAGGAAACATGATGATAAGTACTAGAAACTGAGGCACAAGTTACAACATCAAGGTGAAGGTGATAGGGATGACGAGTTTAATCTCACAACAGATAGCTTGGTCAGATTCAAAAACAAGATTTGTGTGTCAGACAACAGTTATATCAATAATATTATCTTGGGGGAGTTTCATGTCAAGCCGTATTCAGGTCACTCGAGATATCATAAGACATTGGCAATAATTGAGAAGTTCTATCATTGGAAGAACTTGAAGAAATATATTGTTGAGTTTGTTGCTAGATGTTTGGATTGTCAGTAGGTGAAATATGAGTGTAAGCACCTAGCTATTTTATTAGTGCCTATTCTGATTCTAGAATGGAAATGGGGGGTCATTTCCATGGAATTCATTACAGGTTTTTTGAGGATATTGAGATATCATGATTCCATCATGGTTGTGGTTTTTGGGTTTAGTAAGGTAGCTCACTTCATCACAGTGAAGTGTACTAATTTAGCTAGTGAGGTAGCTTAGATATTCACTAGAGAGATAGTGAGATTGCATGGTATTCCCAAGAAGATCATATCAGATAGAGATGCCAAGTTCACTTCCAGGTTTTGGAAGGAGTTGTCAGCAGGCTTGGGGATAGAGTTGGATTTCAGTACAACTTATCATCCACCTACATATGGACATACAAATAGGGTGAATAAGATTCTTGGGGACATGTTGAGGATATATGTCATGCATTAAAAAAGGAAGTGGGGAGAGTATCTTCCACTGGAGGATTTTGCATATAATAATGGGTATCATGAGTCCTTGAGGATGAGTCCATTTGAGGCTCTCTATGGGCAGAGTTGTAATACTCCTTTTAGCTGGAATGATCCAGTGAACAAGGTGCAGATTGGACCAAATATGTTGGTTGAGATGGAACAAGAGATTCAAGTTATTAAGAGGAATTTGAAGGAAACATAGGACAAGTAGAGGAGCTATGTAGATCAACACAAATAATTCAAGGAGTTTCAGGTTGGGGAGCATATGTACTTGCACATCAAGCCCAAGAGGAGCTCCTTGTGGATTGGGTCATGTTCCAAGTTGGCACCTTGGTATTATGGGCCTTTTGATATCCTTGAGAGTATTAGACTAGTGGCCTACAAACTTGCAATGCCACCAACAATGAAGTCCATGATGTTTTCCATGTTTCATTGATTAAGAAGTATGTCCAGGATGTTGATCATATGATTGATTGGTATGTATTGTAGGTTGAGCCAAAGGGAGAATTCCAGCCAAACCTTAGGGCATTTTGCAGTGAAAACAACTCATTCTCAAGAACCGAGCAATCATGCAATTTAAAGTTTAGTGGAAGCACTTTGGGCACATCGGAGATGGTTGATCAGATGCGGGCTTTGTATCCTTGTTTATTTTTTGGTTGATAATATGTGTTTGGTTTATGTGTTTTGTATATACTACAATGAGTTGTGCTATAAAGCTCCAATAAGCAGTATGGTGTTCATGGTTTCAACAATTTTTTATGATGTAAATGTTGCATCAAGTTGTGTTATAAAGATTCATGAGAAACATTTTTTGCTGGTTATAAGCATCATTGAACACCGAGGATGGTGTTCCCCCAATGGGGAGGGGTTTGTAACAAAACCTGGTTGATTTTCTACGTAAATAAAATAATACCAAGATCATGGGATACACATTCCAGGTTGAAGGTTGGGAAACAATTTAGTGGGCATCACTTGTGATTAAGTAATGGCTATGGAAATTGAAAAATGCAAAGAGGAAATAATTGTCATTTATTTATGAAAAATAAAGGAAAAAATGAGAAAAGGAAGGTGAAGAGACACATATTTGCATGCAAGGGAAATTAGAGGAAAAATGAAGGAAAATGAAGAAAATAGAGGCCTCAATGATAAAAAGGCTTCAAAGAAACAATTCATAGCTTTTGTCAGTCCATTCTTTGTCTCTCTCATTGATTCTCTCATTCTCTCATACTCTTTCACAGTTAGATAAATTTTGGATCATTCTTAGAGCACTCTATTATTCACCTGGATTGAAGAAAGAAGGCAAATGAAAGTAGTGAAGTGCAGGGAAACGATTGCATCAAAAACTACATCTGGATTGCTTTGCATGTAATAGGTTGCATGTGTGATTTCCCTGCTAGTTTTTGAATGCATCGTATATGCATGTGGTTCCTTGGCTATGCGTTGTTATTAGCATGGAGATTTGCTTGGATTGACAATGGTTTCAGCCTTTCCTTACCATTTCCTAGATATCCACGGTGTTGTGGGTTCTTCCTCTTGTTTTTATGATTGGTGCTTAGGTTCCTTATGGATGTGGGTTGGAAAAAATTCTCTAGAATCCCTGGAACATATTGGGTTGAGTTACTAGTTCCTGGAGTTGTTGGTTGGGAAAAACACTCTAGAGCCTTAGAAGGCGATGGGTTGATTTACTACTTCCCGGATCTTTGGAGAACTTGGTTAGATACCGATATGGTTGGTGTTAGTGATTTATGGACCATAGAGGTGGAATCACTACGGGTGAGGGTTGAGGTGGGTTCGCCTTCGGAAGCCCTGGTTTGGTTTTGTTTTGGTTGATTCCATGGTATTCCACATTCATGATTGGAATATGGCGCAAGAGTGGTTGTATGAAAGAGAGATTTGGTTTAGCCCAATCTATGGTCAGGTGGTATGTGGAAGTCCTTGACTTGGTTAACATTTTCATATGTTAATCAGAGATATTTTCTTATTGTGATTTATGAGCATTTGTACTGGTTATCATGTTGACATTATGGCTGATTTTCCATGGTTTCTATGCTAGTTATATGATGTAATTTTCTATCTCTTGACATGTTTTGATAATTTAATTATTGGTTGATGAATGCACAGACTAGCAAGTGTTCTTGCACTAGAGAGGGCTTAGAGCCTTCTTGGTGATTCTCATATGAATATTAATTGTTTATGATCATATATGCATTCATGACCTGTAACTTACGTGTTTGATGAAATGTCAGTTATGGATTAGGCATATTTGGGTCATTTTCTTGCTTGAGTTTTTATTGGATGGATTTTTCATTACCTTTGATTTCATTCTAAAAATTTACAGGAAATTATGGGCAGTGGTCTGGAGGTTGGCCTTAAAAGATGACATGGATCTCGGAACCGCATGCTCAAAACTGGAGGATTTAGGCCATAACCGCATGGAAGTAGGCCTATGTGTGCAGTTGGAGGCATATAACCACAATATTTCCTTGTTGTGTGTGCGGTTGGCGTGTTAGGTCAGTGAAAAAGGGTCCCAACTTAGGGATTGACCACCTGGGTTGGTTTGCAGTCTTCTGAGTGGTCTATGGTCTATGAGGGTGTATAAATTATACCAATGGATTCAATATGATCTTGTGATGTACTAAAAAAAGATACTGAATCCTTCTACAATATTTGCGGAATATAAAACACGATTTCTCAATAATATGCAAGTAGGAGAAAGAAGTAAATCAATTGCACAACATCAAATTTGTAGAGGCTCTTCACATGAAACCCAGTCTTCTTTACCTATCCTATGGATTTGTGGTGAAGGAACACCTTTTCTTCATTGAAAAACACATCATATCCAAGATCCTCCAACATAGAAACTAAAACTAAATTATTTTTCAAACATGGTACATGCATGACATCTTTTAATATGAAAGGTTTACTTGACTCTATCTAGAAAGTAATTGTACCAATCCCAGTAGCCCTATAATTCCCTCATCACCCTTCTCAATGTGCATCTAAAGGTCCTTCTCCTCCAAGCTACTAAAGAGCTCTTTGTTTCCAGTCATATGGAAATATGCTCCACTATCCAAGTACCACATAGATCCCATCACAATTGACACCATGCATGTAATGAGAGATAATTCCAACTCAAACTATGGGGCCAAAGCTTCACCCACTGCAGCTCCCAAAGCCTTCTTATTGATCTTCTTCTTTGTGGACAATTTGTGGCATAGTGTCCATGATCATGAAAGTTGAAACATTTCACCTTTGACATGTCTCATTTATTTCCTTCTTTGTCGGTCTTAGGTTTGGAATAGAATTTCTTCCCCTTCCCCTTCTTTTCCTTGCTAGATAAGGCACAATTTTCCTCATCATAAATCTTGGATGAGGATCCATCCTTGGTATTCTGCTGAAACTCTTCTTGTACCGAATCCTACCATAATCACTCCCACTTTGGTAACTTCTCCCTCCCATTCACAGAGTCCTGGTAACTATGAAAACCCTTGGGAAGGCCTAGAAGTGCTAGGCTCACCAAGTCATCATCAGCCATAGTAATCCCAACACTTCCAAACTCATCTCAACATTGAGTGAACTTGGTCAAGTATTTTTGGATTGTGTCGCCCTTCTCCATTTTGATTTTTCTAAGCTTGTCTTTGAGTGCCAATTTCTTGTGGTCACTGCTACTTTGAAATAGATCTGTCAAGGCCTTCCACATAGCATGAGGTTGAACCATGGGAATATGGTCTAACAAAAGTAAACTAAATAATACTTTAAATTGTACATTTCTTAAATAATAATATTTTTTGATAACTTTATCATGGATACTTAGATGTAGATAGTTTTATATTTTCCCTATATAAAATGTTATTAGTATTCTACATATTAGAAGACAATGGCTTTAGAGTGATGTAGATTTGTTTCTTTATGGCATTAGGATTGGAAAAAGATGCTTGGACTCTATCTTCCATGGAAGAGTTAAGGGTATTAAATTAAATTTAATTGGAGGAGAAGCATCTAAAGATCACATTATTATTAAATGAATTTTAGAGTGAGTAGAATTTTTTATGTCAATTCAAACTTGAGGTATTGGATCATTGTCACTGAATGTTTACAAGTAATATTTTTATGTTTGTAACTTGTGGAGGGGTTAATTTGTCATTCAATATGGGGAAAATCAAATTACCATTGATTATAGTACATGTTTGAGTGAGAAAAAAATTCTTTGATTTTTGTGCACTCTAGCCTTGATCTCATCTTGCCCATTTTTTTGCACTCTCCAATTGAGTTGTAGCGGTTACCCTTGAAAATACCGCAATACACACCAATTTTCCTTAATTCCCTTTTAATTCAATATTTCTACCAAAACACATCCATTTTATGATTAACATGTTAAATATTATTTTGTTAGGCACTACACATAACTATAATATGTGAATGAATGAATAAGAGACAAATGGAGTTTTGGAATGGATCCATTAGTGCTTGTTATGCCGATAGGCATACCTATTTCAACTCAGGGTGGATGTAGGCACATATATATTTTTATTTTTATTTTTAAATCAATGGATGGGATTGAATGCTAAAGGAATATGCTTCATCTGATAATAAGATGGATGACTATGATTTCAACCCTCTCTCTCCTCTTGCACATTATAGGAAATTTAATAATAAATTATATTATTTGAAATTGAAATGATTTTTTTGTCCCTTATGAATTTTCCCTGCGTGGTTGATGGCGCTTTCCCGTTCTAGAGTGATCTTAAGAGACTCAGAGAGTCATCGCATTGAATCAGTTCCACTTTTTTTAACCATTCTAATTGATAAGGCATGTCAACTCTAATTATCAAGTCCACTGATTCCCATGGAAAATAGAAAGGGATTTTTCATGTACCTTATTTTTCCACTTATGATACATCTCTATGAAGTGCTATCTAATATCATATACAATCCTAAAAAATTTGATATGTTTCATCAGAGTTTGGTCCTTTTAAATTTTCATTGGAAACACACAGTACACGATATGTTATCTGTCGTATATTGAGATTACATAATGTATTGGTGTGGTGACAAGGCTTAGATATCGAAAAGAGCATGTTTTGCAATGTGATTGATTAACATTGGTCCCTGTGACAAGAACACCCCATTGAACTATTCTGATGCCTCAAAATATGTATTTTGGGATACCATTCATCGAACGAAAAATGTTTATAAGATTATTGATAAACTTGCAATGGATTGAGACATGCCACACTCATTTTAATAAGCGATGATGTAAAATAATTTGAGCTCCTATAGGGTTTTCTAATTTAGAGGTCTTATATTTAACGTTTCAAATTATTCTTGTTATCATTATTTTCTATTATTTTTTTCATTTAAATATTTATTTTACTTACGAAACTTGAATTATTTTTTCTAGTTTTGTAGGTATTTTATGAATAATTAACAAAAAATATTAATTTAAATGTCTTGATGCCTATCGAAATTTGTCAACCATTTAAATTATATGGTTGTGTTAGTTCGTAATTATTCACTGATCATCCAAAATAAACACATATTATCTTTAAAGATTATGCTCACAAAAATAATTTGACGTTTTATTTCACACGCTTCGAGGTATGCTAGTATATATAAATAATTTTGTTTGTTTCTCTATATAGATGTAAAATGATCACTATAATGTGGAGAAAAAAAGAGGTTTAATCACATTACTATAGCGGTTCGTTCACCCGATTTCCTCTAGAAAAAGAGAAGAATATGCCACATGTTCAACCACACTTGACCAAATTCCTCCAAGAGATGCTTCAAAAATGTTAATCCACGCACCTTAAACTTTGTATGGTATGCTCAAAAAACAACTTGCATTGTTAAATTTAGGTTCTTTGCCTAAAAAGAGAGATAGTGCCTTTTTTTAAGGGTGTGGAGAAAAGGGAATTTTTGAATAATGAAATGGCAAGGCCATCGAACATAGTAGGACCACTTGCTAGTCACAATCACACCTTGTAATCATGTTGTGGCACCCATAGATAATGATATAAGAATCAAAGAATCAAGGATGAAATATATTGGCATGGTTCTCTATGGAACAAGAGAGGGAAGATGAACAGGAACAAGAACAATGCCAGTTCTTTATTTTACTACTCAAATTTAGTCTCTGTTATGTCTAAGACAATGGAAATAAACATTCAAGCAAGACAACGAGGAAAGAAATTTCAGGACACGTGGAAACAACTGATTTAGGACACCTGAAAATTTCCTCATTATCCAAAGCAAGGAAGTGGGTTAGGGTCAATTCCAAACAATATTGAGGAATTTTAAAGCAAATTCTAGCCCATCTAAAATGGGAGAAAACAAGGAAAAAACAGTCTGAAAGGGAAAGTAGTCGAGCCCTTCATAATAAGAAATATTCAAACAAGTCCCCTTTGCAAGCACATGAAAACAACAGGCCCAAAGGAAAATTCATCGATGATTCTGCCTTCGATAGCCCCACATCCACTCCTATTCTACCTTCTATAGCCCCACAAGTACACCTCTCACCCGGTCATCTAATATTTATGTGAAATAATTGTTAAGTGCAAAGAGGAGGTTGGAGGTTTTAGAAGCTAAAGAGCAAGAAACATATCATAAAACTCATGTAATAGATGCAAATCAGGCTTTAGCAGAAATCAATAAAGTTTTGAAGGAGAAAGTGGCAATGCTACAAGAATATCTCTTAATAGGGAAGACATAATGACAACGCATGAAGTTGGATCTGAAAAACATGAAGAAATATGTAGTGTAAAGTACAGAGGTGGTGAATTCGAAACGATCCTAGGATAAAGGGAGAATAGTTGCCCAAATAAACAACCATGAAGTGAAAGCAAGAGAAGAAAGGAAAGGAGGTTTCACAAAAGTTTCCAAAATTTGGGAGCAAGCTATTAACAATTCTGCTAATAGGGAAGAAGAAGCAAAAATTCAAGTTGACTACATGCAAGATAGAGAAAGAAAGGAAAGGAAAGATAGAGCAACAAACATAATTATTAATGGGGTGAAAGACCATGGGAAAAATCACTGTACTCTTGACCTTGCAAGGGACTTCTTAAAATACATGTTGCTTTGGCAAGGACAAATATGTCGAGCATGGAGGGTAGGTAAGATTAGCGGTGAAAGGTATAGGCCCATAAAATTCATCATTACTAGCATGCATGATAAATATGTCATTCTAAGAAAGAAGTAGCTCTTGAGGGGTTCTCCCTTTTTTCTAGAAGAAGATTTAACTATAAGACAACAAGATGAAAGGAGAAATGAAATGTAAAAGGTTAGGGAAACAAGGGATGAAGGAAAGAGAGCATGGATTTATAAAGGTAAAGCTATGATAGCACATTTTGGATCTCATTCCAAAACAAAGCATCAATATGGTAACAAATAAGAGGCAACAAATTCTTTAGCAGGAAACCATGCAACAAGGTCGGTATGGGAAAGCAGGAAAAAAGACTCAACTGTGAGTCATGTATGTCAAAACAGATAGAAATAAAGTCATATCAAGGCTTCCTTAATTTTAATTTATTGGAACTGCAGAGGTTACACATGGAGACGAGTACCTAGGTTATGGATTATTGCGGAAGATAGAGACATAATTTGTCTCATAGAAACACATGAGCATGAAGGGTGCAAGACAACTTTGTTTGAAGGGTACTAGAAGATGGAAATGTGAAACAAGGAAACAGGGAATGGAAAAGGACACTGGGGTATCATGGTATTAGTGAGGGAAAAAGAACGTTGTTTCATTCAGTTACAAAAATAATACTAATATAAACAATTCATTTGGTTTAAAATATCAAAAAATTGAAATCATATTATAATTGCAACATGCTATTTTGCGCCGCATGTTTCAAAAACTTACAAAAATAGAGGTCTTGACCTCAAATACCCCTTTGCAACCTTAAAATAATATGTTGTAACATATCCTTATCTAGGTGAAGTACTTATACTGGGTGACTCCAATGCTATGATTGCAAGTGAGCAAGCTAGCATTTTTTGTGGTAAAAAAGGTTGTGACCCTATCTGGCTTATAGAAGAGAGTAGTGATCAACGGGAAAGAATTTCAGAGGACGAGTTTTTCAATACCTTTAGTGAATAATTTATTAATCTATGTGGGGCTTTCAATTTATTCAATGGCAATGGTTTGACTAAATGGGAAAAATATGGTAATTTCACTTGCAGTACTTACAATGGAGCAAGTGTAGTAGATTATGTAATTTGTTCACATGGTTTGTGTGAGAAAATGGAGAAATTTTTGATTGTAGAACAACTTTGTGATTTAAAATTGGATCACAAGCCAATTTATTTAAGTTTCTCTTTGATTGGAAAGACGCAATTAGGGTAAAAAATCAGTGTATATCCCAAAGGGCTGAATTAATTTGACTCCAGAAAATTGTAATACCTTCAAAATATCACTAGAGAGGCTCTTAGAGAAGGAGAAAATTATGTTCCATGGCCTTCATAGTCACGAATTAACACATTTAATTCAAAGTGCACTTGCAAAGTGCAAAAGAGAAAAAAATAAGAAGTCTGAAACAAATTGATTTTCAATTAATGCTTGGTTTGATGAGGAATGCAAAAAGACAAGGAGAATATTGAAAGATTCAAATAGGGATAACATAAAACTTAAAGCTTACAAGTAGATATTAAGAAGGAAAAAGGATGATTTAATTCTTACAAGGAGGAAAGAACTAATCTTACTAGAGAAAAATAACGCGAAATTATTTTGGAAGGAGCTCCAACTGAGAAAGATGTAAACTAGAAATAATATTACAACTTCTAAATGGTTTGACTATGCAAGAAAAATTTATGAAAAAGATTCCAAGGTTGACCCTCCTCCCTTGGTCAACACTTCTACTGAGGTCTTCATGATGCAAGAGGTAGAGATGGGTATCAAGAAGTTGGGTGTTGGAAAAATAAAAGACTTAGTTGAAATCCAAGCAGAGTATCTAAAGTGGGGCTTAAAAATTCTTGCACCTCACATTAGAAAAAATTTCAACAACATCATACAATAGGGATTCCCCATAGATTGGACAACTATTCTGGTAATACCTCTTTTCAAGAGTGGTGACGTCAATAATCCCTCCATTTATAGTGCCATAATGATAAACCCCTTGTTTGCAATGTTCTTTGGAATCATGCCAGAAAATAAAATCAGCTAGTGGGTGGAAGAAAGAGATAAATGTGCTAAAGGGAAATAAGGTTTTAGAGCTAAACATTCCATAGTTGATCATGGTATAAATTTAAGGCACATCATTGAAAAAATTTGGGAGAAAAATGAAGAATTATTTTTTTGCTTTGTTTATTTCATAAAATCCTTTGACACGATCCCTAAGGATAATATTTGGCACAAAATGGAGGAACTTTGGGTTCCTAGGCAGTTTAGAGCAACTGTGCATAGGTTGTATGAAGAGGTGAAAGTCAAAATTAGAACTTCAGCATGCATCTCTGAAAGTTTTAGAAGTGATATCAAGGTCAAGTAAGGTTTCCCATTGTCTCCTACCCTTTTTGGTTTATATATTGACAAATTTGAAGAGTGGATAAATTCGCAAGGGGGTGATGGTATCTAGATGGGTGAGTTTGTTATAAGGCTTATTTTGTATGCAAATGACCTTATTCTGATTGCTAAATTTTCTCTTGGTTTGCAAAAGAACTTACTTTACCTTGAGAATTTTTGTATAAGGGTGGGTATGAAAGTCAATATTAGCAAAATTAAAGTTGTGGTTTTCTCTAAAAAAAGTTCTACTTTGAAGGCAACACTCTTGAAGAAGTTGTGGATTAAAAATACCTCAGAATTGACTTCAACAAAAATCTAATTTGGGACGACTGTAGAATGAAAATAAATTTTTGGGATTGGAAAAAAAATTATGCTTTTCAAAATGGGTGTAGAGAGGCAGAGTTATGGGACTGGAAGACCACTCAAACTATTTTTGGGCTTTTGGTGATTCTGGTGATTCTCTACGGTTGTGAATTGTGGGCCAAAAATACATTCGACATGCCGTGGCAATAAATAGAGAAAATTTAGAAGTGCTTGATTATAAACAAGTTCAAAATTATTATTGAAATTATAGACGGATGTAGAAAAATAACAAATGGTTTAGTAAATGGGGTATTTTCTTAAACATGTGTCCCACAAATAGTAAAGAGATAAAAGCTTTTGTTATGGATAAGTTTCAAATGTGTACTTGGGATAAGGAGATAGGGAGAAATAAAAAATATTATATTAAAGAGTTTAATCTGAGTCATAATATCAACAAAAAGCATACATAAGGGCCAATATTTATTGGAGAGCCAAAATTCTTATTGTTGAGTTAAGAACTAATTCTCATAAACTCCGTTGTGAAACAGGGTGCTAGAAAAGGCCAAAAGAAGTGTGGGAAGAAAGAGTATGTATTTTTTTTTCTTATGGAAAAGTGGAAAAAGAAAATCATTTCATTTTATAATGCGCGACCTTCAAAGACAACAGGTAAAGTTATGTAGATATTATGACAATGTTGTCACTGCTACAACACCCTCCAATATTTCTCTACATTTGAATTTTGGAGCCTGTTATTATTGTTGTATCTAGAGATGATTGATCATAAAATGTTGTTTCACACTAATCTATGTGTTTCAAGTGTCGTTGCATTGATCATAACATCTTTTGGTGCATTTCATGGTCGTAACATCTTTGTTGTCATAAAATGACACTTTTTGGTCGCAGTCGCACACACTACACTAGTTGCACTTGGGGAATGTGTATAAAGTGAAGTTTTGATGTATATTCACCATTTCTCAAGTTTTTCTAAGTTTTATTGATGAGTTGGTATGTGTCACAACTCATCCTGCCCGCCCCCTTGCCTCATTTTCTAGACTTAGACAAATTTTGGTTTCAAAGTAACCTCATTAAGGCCAAGAGTGCATAAGAACACTATGAAGCCTTGATGGGGAATCATTCATTGTTCATAAGTGCACCATGCACCCTCCAGGAGTAAAATTTGCACTCCTAAAGTATCTTTCCCCTTCCTTACTGTGAATTGGGCCCTTCAAAATACCAAGTCTTCCTTGAGCCCACTCCTTCGAATTGACGAAGTGCACCCTCCTTGAGCGCATAGGCGCACCTTTAAGGCTTTAAGATTCACCCTTTATCCTTCCCAATGTTACATGCATCCTACAGACCCTTTGGGCACATGAGCACACTTCAAAGGAACAAAGCTCCACTCTTCATCCTTCAGACTTGCGCCATGCTCCCTCCTAGGCCTCTTGAGTGTATGAGTGCACCCCGAAGGCCTGAAGCCTTTACCATTTAGCCTTTAGGAGTGCACCATGCACCCTCCATCTCTCCCTTGAGCACACACCACACTTAGGAAGCCCAAATCCTTCCACTTCATCCTTCAAACTTGTGCCATGTGACCTTCCTTGAATGCCCCCTTCTTTTGAGCGCATGAGCACATGGTGAAGCCCTGAAGCCTTCCCAAGTTTAACCCTTCAACATTTCAAAGTGCATCCATGTGCACATAAGCTAATTTCCCCCCTTTGGGCATACCGAAAAGGCATGAACATAAAATATGCATGAAACATGGTAAAATAGGATCTTTTCAAGCTGATGGTTGCTCGTCATGAGTGACTACAAAAAATGGTATTCTGGAAACATCGTGGCAAGAACACTTGAGGAATATGGGCAAGGAGAAAAAAAAGTGAAGCACAAAAAGAACAAAGAACACACTTGAATATTTATGATCAAATCATCCTCAGGACTCCATTTAATCAAATATCATTTTGAGGGTATAGGACATCAACGATTGAAGCTGAATGAAGAATGAAGATACAATTACCAGCCATGTCACCACTAGAGAAAGTCCATGTCATCAATCACTATTAGTCCTAGTCATCAAGGATAGTGACATGTCAAGTATCATCACACAATGATGTGGAAGTCATGATGCATTATTGTAATCAATATAAAGACAAATAAGTGGAAGAAAAGGAGTCATGTATGAACTAAAGAGTCTTGGAAGTCTAGAAGACATGTAATACCAAAAGTCATTTGGAATTCCAAAGGTTGTATAATTCCAAATGTCACTAGAAGTTAGAAATTCAAGAGTTACGAGGATGTGAAAGGTCATTCCTCAAGATATAAATAGATCCTCATTTCTCATGTAAAGGAGTTTTTACCTTGGCTTCTCCCACAAGGCATTAGGGAGACAGAGTTAGTACTTTTGGGGAGCAAGTAGTGGCTCTAATGCTCCACTATTGGAGCTAGTGGTGTTCATCGCATTTATGTATCGTGGAATTTTGCTTAATATTGAAGCCTTCCAGGCCAACACATTTTCACACATGGATTGTGAATGTTTCTAAGATTATTCATTAAATTTTATGGTTCATGTTTTCTTTCATCGGTACTGGATTAATTGAACTATTTCGGTTACTTCAGTGCTGCTTGTTGGAAATGTGTTGTTATGTTATAATGATTGTCACATCCTTGTGAACTATTTCAGTTGATATGAGATGATTCTTTCTCATTTATGTGTGTCTCTATTGGGGTAGTACTATTAATTATCTCTTATAGGCTCACTTTATTTTCCCCTTTGCATTAAGAAAAAAATGATACATTGGCAATTGAACATTCACAAGACATACTGGCTTGCTCATTCAAAGGGACAATTGCACTTCTCTCTCGTGTTGAAAACCAAAGCCAAGGCATATATTTAAGTAAATGACAGTCGAGCCATATTCTATATGGGAATCCTACACCAAATCATGTGAGGTCAAGTTGGGACCTTATGTCATGGAGATCCCCTGTATGTTGGTGGTATCCAACACCATCAATGTTCGACACTAGAAGGAGGGCATCCTTTTTTTTGTATGGCTGATAACTCCACACACCCAAATCATTCTAGTTTTGGAATGGGTAGAAACATTCTGATCAAAATTTTGACTACTATTCTCAAAGAATAAGGATCTTCTCAGCTTATCTCAGAATCAACTTGCGAGGTCACTTACGAATAGATCCGGGAAATTCGACCCATAACCTGTCGGTACACAAAGGCTATTAGATTAATTCCTAGAGTGCATAATATTCCACATTTTTTGAAGCAGAAAGAAATAACCGGTACCAATATATTAGTTTCTATAGTGAAAGATTTAGTCTTTTCCACCCTTGACGATTTGGAAGAATCTGAAAACAGTACAATAAATCAAGAGCATCTTCCACCTCTTAATGAAGGGTACGAGGATGAGACAATTGTTTTTTCTCACAAACTCTTTGATGGGTTAGACAGTGAAGATTACTCAGACTTTGATAAAGAGGAAGACACAGAGACGAGAACATGGTCGACTAGGATTTACATGGGATGGACCAAAGGCCCCTTTCTCTTCCGGACAATTTTCATAAGAGGCCAAGACATACATAAAATCTTCTTTCAAATTATGATCTAGATAAGAACACGAAGGTAGAAGACCACCTCGTTGAATTTTACATGCATCTACGAATGTTGGAGGTGAGGTATGATGATGTTTCCTGTAGATTGTTCCATTATACACTAGAAGGCAGAGAAACAACATGGTACCACAGTCTACTCGTCAATTCAATCCACACTTGGAGGGAGTTTAAAGATTTATTTGTCGAGAAGTTTATTGACGACATGATCTGTATATGTAATTTCTTGAGGATTATGTAAACTTTGCACATGATTAATTAGGGATTTTAGGCCTCTTATGTCAAATTATTAAGCACATAAACATGAATTAAAATCTTAGTTATTGCAAAAAACAAGAGACAACATCACCATAACAACAAACACAACACAACAAATGATGAAGGAGTTCACCCCTCCTGGGATACATCTCCTGGTCCAGCTTCCAATCGTTGTGAATATTTGATTCTGAAAAAAATGGTGTTTACATCAAGGTATATTTCTCAAATGGCTTCAACAGTAGCTCCAATGACTTCAGAACTGTCAAAACCCTTGTCTAGCCTCTTTCTGCTCCTAAAAAGGCCAAAAACTGCAAAAGTTATGATCTCCCAAAGGTCCTTTACTATTATTTCTAAAATTTCCCCTTTATTTGGTCCTAGGTGACAATTTGTGCCTTTTTCGGCCATGTGGGGTGACATTTTAGCTTTGCACCGATGAGATTCCCGTCGTGATGGGTGCAATTTTTCGCCTTGTTAAAGGCGTCGGTAAGTCCACTATCTGGATAATCGGGCACCATGTCGCGTTCCCTCCACTGTTTATTTCAATGTTCCTGCTAGTTTCAAACCTGACCAGGGTTCTCAGGTGGTGACCTGAGTTTGAAGTCGAGTTGGGTTAGGGGAATCCTGCCCCCAGCAATTTCCGCTACCCTACAGTGGTTCAGTTTCGTGACATAGCATAAAAAGTTAATAGTTTGACATGTGAACGGTTCCGTCATGGTTTAAACCACCGTGGTAACATACCCACAACAACAAATGGAAACTATGGTGTAACCATTTTAAATCCCATGTAATGTGACCACTTCACAACCTAGCATAAAACCTTAACTTCCAACATCCCGGTAAACATTCCGTCGAGTTACAACGTTAAAACTTTGGGTTAAATAGATTATGGTTTGGGTTTTTGGTTTATTAAAACTCCGCTGAAATATATACTATAAACTTAGGCTTATAAATTTTATATTTGTATTATGGGCCGGGGTTAGCCCCTAACCCTGGTCTGTAGACCCGTGTCAGGGGTTAACCTCAGTCCCAACCTTGATGATAAATACAACAAAGTTTAAATACGAGTTGAGATTTATATGGTTAAGAACCACCTGTAGAGGACATGGTATATGGCTTGGCTGTGTTAATTGAGGTCTCTAGTTTGACTCCCTAGGGTGTTGTTTAGCCTTACCAAAATTTTAGTGGCCACGTGGTAGCCTCTAGTTGATCCACGTGGTGCCTCCTGGCTGGCCCAATTCACCAACCAAATGAAACAATAAAAATCACCCATTTATGAGCCAATAGAATCATGAAAAGTGGCAAGGAGAGAGTGGCCAACCAAACATAGTCAGCCTGTACAGTCAGGGTCCAATTAGTAGTACAGACTGCTGAATGTGCAATCTTGTACCCAAAAACCAATTTTTTTTTTTTGTTTCCACAAATGAACAGAACATAATTACAAGACCATATGGTGTAGGTTTTTTCATGAAACGAGTTGATACAAATTCAAAACGATGAGATATACACAACCGTTTAGGTTCCGAGCCATTTTGACAACTTTCAATTTTGAGAACAAAATTGATCCACTGGATCATTCCTCCCCATTGGAAGCTTTTGGACCTCCAAAATCTCTTTATCCATCAACAAATAGATGAGGGTAAAATTCCCTCACCCTTCCAGTCTTGATTCACTGGAATTTTCTTGAATGTGACATTTTGAGCTTTTCATGAAAACTGATCATTTTCCTTGATTTTGGAGACCTTGACTTGTTGTCGTAGATACCATCTAGCTGAAATTTCATAGAATATGCTGAAAAAAAATTTGTCCTTGAAGGAACAAATAAATTCCCTCCTCGTTCCTCAATCAAATAGAGATTAAACAACTTCAAATTCTTCACACATTGACCACTGTCGACACAATGATGCTTGACATGTCTATTCTTGCGCTTGGCTCAACCTTTGACCAAATGTGATTGCCATAACCATGAAAAATCCCATTTAAAATACAACACTTTTTTAAACCCACAAGAATAAATTTTGAACCCAATTCCCTCTTTGTAAAATTGCTTTGGAACTTTCTCTTTGACCTTTGCACTCTCTAGCACTGGTGTCTTGTTCACATCACTGTTCAACATTGATGCATGTTGCTGAAATTTCGCCTCATCTTGCTTACCTCTTTTAGGAGGAAACATTTCAGACTCATGAAACATATTATCACAACTATTAGCAACCTCAATGAAATTTTATTTTTCATTTGATGCATTTTCTTGAAATGCCTCATTCACAACATCTTTATGCTTGAACATTAACAAAGCATAATTTTGAGTAGCATTCACAATTCTCTTCATTTGTCGAGCATTCATAAGAGACAAACTCGTCTTCTTACAATGCGCTCTAACAATGTACTCAATCCCATTCTTGAACAAGTGATACTTATTCTCATGGCGATGAAAGATTTCTCTCCTATCATAAAGATATGGGCTTCCCAAAAATATACCACAAATATCAAGAAAAACTACATCAAGTTCAACTTCATCAAGAAAATTTTCAGTGATTGAATAATCTAAGGACACACCTTCTTGTAACATGAAATTTTGCATTCTTACATACCCAACCTAAAGGATAGGGTCTAGGATGTGGAATTGTCTCTAAATTTAACTTCTTGACAATGTCCTCTAAAATGATATTTTCTTGTGAACCACTATCAAATAGTGTGTCAATTGGTATGTTTTGAAACAACTCTAATATGGAAAAGCTTAATTCTTGTTTCTTCATCTAGAGTATCATTAAGACAACTTGAAGAACTAGTACTTGCTATTTCCTTACCTTTCCAACCCATCGATGTGATTTTTGTTTCATGTCCGGAATCATAACCTAAATCATGTTGTATTGTTGCAGTTGTCTTCTCCTTCTCCTTGTTTTTCAACTTCTTGGGTCTCATTTTTGGATGAAGTTTCCAGAAATGATCTTCATCATGTCCATCTTTGGAATAATGTTTGCATGTGATTTTTTATTTCTCTAACTTTATGGATGCATTCTTCTTACCTTTACCTTTGTACTTACCCTTTCCTTTCTCTCCAGACTCAAAGGTATTCTCACTTGTCTCATATGAAACATGTTTCCCTCTTGCCTCTAGATGCGTGGCCTCTACACAAAATTCATATAAACTTGAAGGATTAAGCATGAGAATAGTATGTCTTAGGTAGCTATGAAAACCTCCAATATATTTTAACAAAGTTTCTTGAGATGTCAAATCCACACCCAATATTAGTGCTCTTCTACTAAATTCTTGAGTATAACTTTGCATACTTTGTCCTTTCCCTTGCCTAAAGTTTTTTCAATCCATTATAACCTTCTGCATGTATGCTAATGGATAAAATTATCCTCTCAAGGCAGTAACAAAATCATTCCAAGAGGTTAAGTACTTACCATGTTTCTTCATGTCCTCTTGAGTTTTGGCTTCCCACCAAATAAGTGTTACACTCTCCAATCTTAATGAAGCAAGCTAAATCTTGGTGTCATCATCCTTAATCCTTTCTATCCTGCAATACACTTCAAAATTACATACCCAATTATCTAATATTTCATAGGAAAATAAAACTTTATGTCAAGTGTAAGAAATGGATTTTTACCATGGCCTTTTGGAGAATGTGGAGGTGTTTGTGAAGGGCTTGTTGTTGAAGAAAATGATGGTGAAGATGGTGGTGAGGATGGAGGTGAAGAGAATGGTGGTGTCAAAGGTGTTTTTTCACCATTCCCTCCATTATATTTTGGAGTCTTGTCTACATCTCCTCTGTCTCCTTTTGAAAACTTATCTCCCTTTGGAGAATTGGAGCTCTCACCTTGTAACCTTGTGTTCCTCTATTCATAGAGAACTCTCACCATTTGTGTCATGTCAAAGAATGATTTTATAAAGGCTTTTTCATTCTTTGACATATTTTCAGGCTCTCCTTCATGTGCCATACTTGCTGGAGCTTCAAATACAACTTGAGGTGCAATTTTTGGTAGATATTGTGACAGAATTGCTCTCCTTGTCCTTGACCTAACTTGAGGAATTGCAACCAAAAGCGTTCCTTCTTCTCTTTTTAGCTTCAACCTTGTAAGAATCATAAAAACTTTCCACAAATTAAACCCTCACAACAACAAATAAACCTAAGCTCTGATACCAAAATGATCTGTATATGTAGTTGCTTGAGGATTATGTAAATTTTACATGTGATTAATTAGGGTTTTTAATCCTCTTATGTAAAATTATTAACCACATAAACATGAATTAAAAGCTCAGTTTTTGCTCAGTTTTGGTTTATGGTTTATTAAAACTCCGCCTAAATATATACCATAAAATTAGGGTTATAAATTTGATATTTGTATTATGGGATGGGGTTAGCTACTAACCTTGGTCTGCGGACCGGGATCGAGGGTTAACCCCGGTCCCAACCCCGATGAAAAATACAACAAAGTTTAAATACAATTTGAGATATATATGGTTAAGAACCACCTATAGCAGACTTGGTATATGGTTTGGATGTGTTAACGAAGGTCTCAAGTTTGACTCACTGGGTTGTTGTTCAGCCTTACCAAAATTTTGGTGGCCACCAGGAGGCCATGTGGCAGTCTCTTTTTGGCCCATGTGGTGCCTTTTGGTTTGTCCACTTCACCAACCAAATGAAACAATAAATTCACGCATTTCTAAGCCAATAGAATCCTGAAAAGTGGCAAGAAAAGAGTTTCCAACCAAACACAGTCAACCTCTACAATCAAGGTCTAGTTAGCAGTACGAAATACTGACTGTGCAACCCTGAACCCAAAAACCAATTTTTTGTTGTTGTTTCCACAAACGAACATAACGCAATTACATGAACATGTAATGTCAGTTTTTTTCGAAACAAGTTGCGTTGAATTTAGAATGATGAGCTCTATGCTGTCATTCAGGTTCTGAGACATTCCAACAACTTTCAATTTTGAGCATAAAATTGATCCATCAGATCACGACAAGACTCCATCCATGTTACTTAAGGAGATCAGAAGAAAAAATATGGAGGAAAAAGAGAAATTCAAGGATTTTAATCAGAAGTTAAATCATATATTAAATAATTTTCCCCTAGAAACGTAACCAGATGATTCGATCACTATTGATTATTACATAGCTGCCTTGCCCACTAGTATTTCCCAGTTCGTAAAAAGAGATGAAAAGGCCACACTGGCATTAAAATTTGCATATGTACAAAGCTCGAATGTAACTGTGATGAATATAGAAAGTATTGACATGGATAATTACTGTTCGTTCCACTAGTAATATCACTTAGAAAATACATGCCCCCAGTGGAACCACAACATGAACACTTTGGCTACACACATTATGAATTCTCTATTAGGAGATGAGAAGACAAAAAAAATAGAAGAAACAGAAGAACATGAAATGACCAAAGAAAGAAAAAGTATCGGACATGCAGTGAATGCATATCACTGTATTTACAACATTGATAAGAATAACGTTGAACAACCACCACAATTTTAGGCCCCCCTTCAGAAGAAAACTAGTTACATTTTAAGGAGTAAAGAGCCCATCTCTTAACATGAATTGACAAGACAAAAAATAAAAGAGAAGTTTCTAAGAAGAATATCACCACATGTCAATCCTGCTAATAATACACATAGTAAGTATGGAGATGCAACTAAGTCCAAGAAAAATTCCTCCACTAACCAGAGTAAGTCTATAATTTCGTAAGTGTCGAATAAAGCCACTCCTCTTGAAAATTTAACCTTTCTTGCTATAGGTGGAACGATTGATTATAACATTGTGGAAGATACGAAGAATATGTGAGCCAAAATTTCTATATATGAGCTCACAAATATCGCAAGCCTTTGTGAACTTATTATCGAGACCTTTTTACAACCTTCGACAGGTGATACAACTTCCACCTCTTAAAAGGTGTCAGGTAACTCTTTCGGTCCCTTGAATCTATTGTAAATGCTTTAAAGTTAGAAGCTAACACTCTCTACCCTCTATTTTTATTAACATTTGAAATTTTTAATTATAATGTCCATAATTGTTTAGTCAAATTTGGTGCATCTGTGAATGTCATGCCATTATTTGTAGTAAAGAAAATAAATGAAAAATTGGATAAAACCGATGCGAATATTATTCAGTTGGATGAGTCTCTTTTCCAGGTTATTGGTGAGCTTAAGAATGTGCTTGTCAAATTATCAAAATATGATCGAGTTCACCAATGTATAAATATTGTAATTGTGGACATACCAAAATCCTATGATGTACTTCTCTGCATAGACTGGTCTAACAAACTACAATGATATTTTTCAACAAAGTGGTCACATTTGTTGCTTCCATATAAGGGCATGAATAATTAGATTCGAGTGAACAATGAACCATACATGAAACACACCGCAACACCAATTGAGGGCCACAATGAGCCTCTTGCTTTTGCTAATATAATTTTTTGGAATTTATTTCTTGAAATCGACCTCGGGTGCTATCAGGCGCAACCATCACCCATTCCACCATATACACAGTTGGACCTCCTTCCTTGTTCTCCAGTTTGTGCAAATGAAACATGTAATATATATGTACACAGTAATAGTAGTAATAATAGTAATAGTAGTATAAGAAGTAACTTAGTAACTCATAATATTTGGACTCTATATTTTTATGGTTCAAAGACGCAGGATGCTTTCACAGGAGCTTGTGTTATTACAAACACATGCAATAAGAAGCATATTCTTTTATGTTTTCTAGAGTTCGAGTGTACTAATAATACTACTGAATATGAAGCGTTTGTGCTTGGGTTAAAAAAGGCCATCGATATGAAGGTAGATAATCTCAAGGTACTCCATGAATCAGAGGTAGTCACTTGTGAGGTACGAGATACTATCCACTGTGTTTCCCTGCATCTTAAAACACACTAGCAAGAGGTATGGCATTTTATTATTTATTTTAAATATTTTAATATTATTTATGTTCCTAGACGTAGAAATTTTGCAGCAAATGAATTAACAAATGCAGTCGCTAGGGTGTCACCATTGAAAAATGGTTTTTCTATTGAAATTTTATATAAACCATTTATACCAGACAATGTCACTAACTTATGTGTTTTCAATTAAGACCGATTTTTTTTTCACTTTATGGCTAATGCATATGTATACAAAGACGTTTCCATAGAGGAGGATGAGCATGATTGGGCTTTGCAATATGTATCTAATGCATCGGAAGGAAAAAATATGCCTAAGAGTGTGGTGTCCCTGGAGAAATTATACAACCCATAGAACCAATTTAGAGGACCAGCTAATACAAATAATCAAAGCTCAAAGTTGTCATCTAAACAAGTCAATCTTGGGACCCAAGAAGATTTGAAGTATGTGAACCTTGGTACATGTTTTTCTCCACAGGAAAGACATGTGTTTATCCACTTATTCAAAAAATACCATGAATTATTTGCATGGACATATGAGGATTTAAATACATATGATACTCATATCATTCAACATGTCATTCCTATAAAAGAGGGGGTAAATCATTTCCAGCAGAAGTTACAAAAATTTCATCCAACATTAGAACCCCTCATCCAAAAGTAATTGAGAAAGTTATTGGATGCTTAGATCATGTTCAAATTTAGACATTCCACTTGGGTCTCCAACCTGGTCCCAGTCAGAAAGAAGCATTGATTATAGAAATCTCAACTGGACTTATGACAAAGACAATTACCCAGTTCCATCCATGGAGATATATTTCAAACAATATATGGATCTAAGATGTTTTCACTACTAGAAGAGGTTTAAGGTTTTAATCAAGTCCTATTAGCGGAACCAAACATATTGAAAACTACCTTTTAGAGAAAATGGGGGATAGTTTCCTTTAAGAGGATGCCATTTGGACTCATAAAAGTACGTGAAACTTTCCAAAGAGAAATGGACATTTCCTTCTGTGGCCTTATAGGTCAGAGCATCATTATATAGTAAGATAATTTTACTATGTTCTCAAAGAAAATATTGGATCATGTACATCATCTGAAACAAATTTTTGAGTAGTGTCGAAAGTATTGGATTTCTCTTAATCCCAAGAAGAGAATCTTCGGTGTGCTCGAAGGGATTCTACTATGGCACAACATTGCAACGAGCGGAATTAATATTGATCCTGAGAGGGTCAATGCTATCATACAAATCCCATTCCTAGTGAATAAGAATGCCATGCATTATTTCTTAGGAAAAATCAACTTCCTAACAAAATTCATCTCCAATTATGCTTATATAGTCAAACCCATACAGGAGATGATCAAGAAAGATACAATATACAAATGGGACAAAAGAGAGAAAGACATGTTTTCTCAGATTAAGCAGGCTATTGTTGATGCATCCACACTTTTTAGTTGAGATTATGGAAAACGTTTCCTACTCTATAAATGTTCTTCGAATTCATCGACTTCAGCCATGTTAACTTAGAAGGATATGGAAGGAAATGATGGACCTATCTCTTTTATGAGTGCTATTCTACAATGGCCATAATTAAATTATCGTGCCATTAATAAACAAGCTTATGTTTTACAAGGTAGTTAAGTATTTGAGGCTTTATTTATTAAAATATCACATAATTATATTTGTACCTTATCCATTAGTAAGAACATCGTTCATGAAACAAGAGATGGCTGAGAAGAGGGCTAACTGGATGACCTGTATTTAAGAGTATGATTTGGAGTTCAAATGAGTTCATACCATAAAAGGCCACGACTTATGTAATCTAGCCGCAAAGAAAGGGATGCTCCTAAATAATATCTCTTAGAATGGGAGTAGGAGATCGAAATGTATATTATTGAAAATGTTCCTCAGTCCACGTCTACAACGCAATGATATGCATACTTAGGACAATTTCTAAAGCATGGCACCTTGATATCACACTTATCGAATAAAAAGAAGAGGGCCATTGATTTAAAATCTCTATCATACCAATTGGTTCATGTAGTGATTTTTTGGAAGAACCATAATGGTGTCATGTTAAGGTTCCTTGAGCCATAGGATACAAAGAAGGTCTTGAAAAAATTACACCATGGACCTTAAGGCGGTCACTATGCCAGTGACACTACAACACATAAATTCACGAGGGCCAGTTATTATTGATCCACTCTATTTAAGGATGTTCATGCTTATGTTTGCAAGTTCCAAGCATGTCAGAGATGCCCCAGTTGCGATCAGAGGCCAGTCGCCCCATTGTTACCAATAATAGCTGACGAACCATTTCATAGTGGAGCCTTGATGTTATTGGAGAGTTTTTTCCTCATTCTTCAAAGAAACACCGATATATACTCACAGTGATAGATTAATTATTCAGTGGTTAAATGCAGTTCCTCTCAAACAAGTAAGTGACCAGGAAGTAATTCGCTTTTTGCAACAAAATATCATAACCAGGTTTGGCGTTCCTACGTCACTTGTATTTGATTATGAAACTCAATTTTCATCTTTAAAACTTTACGAATTCACATTGGAAAATGGAATTTTATTGAAACATGCATGAAATTGTTATCCGCAGGGAAATGGTTTGGTTGAATCAATGAATAATAACATTATCCGCATAATCAAGAAAACCATGTTCTCTTAATAGAGGAACTGGCATCAAGCTTTTACCAATGCTCTTTGGGACAACCATGTAACTCCAAATACTTCCCTGAGAACCTTGCCATATTTCCTAGTTTACTGTAAAGAAGTTATCTTGCCTCTGAACCTATACCTTTCAACCTTGCTTCTCTCTCAAGAGTCACAAGGTAAACCTTGTATTCTGGTTTAGAGCATAATAGATACACTAATTAAACTTGAGGAATAAAGGCACAAGGGAAAATACCAATTTGTTGTACATTAGAACTATGTAAGGCTCTGGTTTGATTAGAAATGTGCAGGGGAAAAGAGCTCTGATGTGGGTGACCTATTACTGAAGCGGGATAAATTCCACAAAGAAAAGGGGAAACACACAAATTTAAAACCTTTTTGGATTGGACCATTTACCATTGATGAAAAACTCGGCCACAATGCTTTAAAGATGAATTCATTAGACAAGAGGGTTGACCTCCTTCCCGTAAATGACCAAGATTTAAAGCATTGCTTTTAATAACAGCTCCAAGCTACACTTCCTGTACAATTTCTTTGTTTCTTTTATTTTTTTTGTGTTCGTTTTTCATTTGTTATGTAGTCATGTCTTTTTATGTCTTGTTTTCGGTCATTGTACATAGATAAGACCCCTTGTGTAAAGTGCATGGCTCAAAAGGCTTTGTGGTGCAATCAAAGGGAAGTGTGACAACCACAACGCTTAGCTTTTTTTTATTTCCTTCTTTTTTTGGGAAAATTGCATAGGTGGAGCCAAGGCCAGATGGAAAATATGATTCGTCCAACCTTGAGGGAACTTATTAGATATGTGCCTATGCTAAAATGGCAGAAAAATGATGCACAAATTATTCAGTTGGACAAGTCCCTTGTCCAGGATATTAGTGATCTTAAGAATGTGCTTATAAGATTATCAAAAGATGATCGAGTTCAAAAATGTAAAAATATTTAATTGTGGACATACCAGAATCCTATGGTGTACTTCTCAATAGAGATTAGTCTAACAAACTACATGGATATTTTGCAACAAATTGGTCAAATTTGTGTTTTCCATATAAGGGAAAGAAGAATTAGATTTGAGTGAACAATGAGATGTACATGAAACATACCATGACACCACTTGAGGGCCACAACGAGCCTCTTGCTTTTGCTGATATGATTTTTTGGAATTGATTTCTTAAAACCGATCCCGGGTGCTATCAGGCGCAACCATCACCCATTCCACTAGATACATAGTTGGAACGCCTTCCTTGTTCTCTAATTGGTGCAAATGAAACATGTAATATAGATGTACATAGTAATAATAGTAATATAAGTATAGGAAGTAGCTTAGTAGCTCATAATATTTGGACTCTATATTTTGATGGTTTAAAGACGAAGGACGGTTCTACAGACCCATGAAATAAGAATCATATTCTTTCATGTCGTCTGGAGTTTGAGTGTACTAATAATACTGCCGAAGATGAAGCACTCATACTTGGGTTAAAAAAGGCCATCGATATGAAGGTAGAGAATCTCAAGGTAACTAGTGACTTGGAGGTAGTCACTCGTGAGGTATGAGATACTATCCATTGTGTTTCACCTCATCTTAAAAACTATTAGTAGGAGGTATGGAATTTAATTATTCATTTTAAAGCTTTTAATATTATTTATGTTCCTAGACTTATAAATGTCGCAGCAAATGTAACCCCTATGATGTCTACAATGAAAAATGGTTTTTCTATTGAAATTATATACAAACCATTTGTACTAGACAATGTCACTAACTTACGCATTTTCAATGACGACCAACAAATATTGCGCTTTATGGCTAATGCATATGTATTCAAAGACGCTACCATAGACAAGGATAAGAACGATTAGGATTTTTAGGATGTATCCAATGCAATGAAAGGAAACACTACACCTAAGGGTGTGGTGTCCTTGGAGAAATTATACGAACAAAACCTATTTATAGGACCAACTAATACAAAGAATTAGAGCTCAAAATTGTCAAATGAACAAGTAAATTTTGGGACCCAAGAATATATTAAGTATGTGAAACTCGATACGTGTATTGGACATTGGATAAACCAGCGCTTCCCGTGTGTTTTGTGACATCTGCTTAACTGCCTCTCGTGGATCCATTAACTATGGAGATGTGTCCGTTTACTAACACCTGCAGGTTTTGGTGTAATGAAAATCATGATTCCAACAAGTGGTATCAGAGCCAAAGGTCTCAAGTTCGAATCACACCCAACTCGCGTTGGGGGGGCGGGATTGTTAGAAATTGGATAAACCAGTGATCCCCATGTGTTTCGTGACATGTGCTTAAATGCCTCTCGTTGATCCAGTAACTTTGGAAATGGGTCCATTTACTAATACCTACGGGTTTTGATGTAATTACAATCGTTATTCCAACAAGTGGTATCAAAGCCAAAGTCCACAAGTTCAAATTACACCTGGGTCGCATTGGGGGGGGGGATATTTTTGGAAATTGGATTAACCAATGCTCCCTATGTGTTTCATGACATGTGCTTAATCACCTCTAGTGGATCCATTAACTTTGGTGATGCGTCGGTTTACTAAACACCTGTGGGTTTTGGTGTAACAAAAATCATGATTCCAACAACGTGTTGTTCTCCACTAGAACGACATGTGTTTATCCACTTATTCAAACATTACCGTGATGTATTCACATGGGAATATGATGGTTTAAAGACATATGACACTTATATCATTCATCACGTCATTCTTATAAAAGAGGGGCTAAAGCCTTTCCAACAGAAGTTATGAAAATTTCATCCAACAATGGAACCCCTCATCCAAAAGGAATTGAGAAAGTTGTTCGATGCTAAGATCCTATTCAAAGTTAGACATTCCACTTGGGTCTCCAACCTGGTCCTCATTAGAAGGAAGTCTATTGAAATATGTTTTTGTGTTGATATTAAAAATCACAACCAGGATTCCAATAAAGATAATTACCTAGTGTCATCCATGCAGAGGATGCTACAGACAATATCTAGGTCTGAGATGTTTTAGCTACTAGATGGGTTCTCAAGTTATAATCAAGTGCTAGTAGTAGAACTAGATAGATTTAAAACTACATTCCGCACCAAATGGGGGACATTCACCTTCAAGAGGATGCCATTTGGATTCATAAATGCAGTTGCTACTTTCAAAAGAGAAATGGACATCACCTTGCATGGAATGATAGGTCAGAGTGTCATTGTGTATTTAGATGATGTTACTATGTTCTCAAAAACAAATATTGGATCACATACGTCATTTGAAACATATGTTCGAGCGGTGTTGAAAGTATGGTATTTCTATTAATACCAAGAAGAGTGTCTTTGGTGTGTTTGAAGGGATTCTACTGGGGCACATCATTTCAAAGATAGAAATTAAGATTGATCCCGAGAGGGTCAAAACTATCATGCAAATCTTGTTCCGAGTGAATAAGAAGGCCATGTAGTCTTTCTTAGGAAAAAAAAATCTTCCTGAGAAAATTCATCTCTGATTATGCTCAGATAGTCAAACCCATACATGAGGTGATTTGGAAAGATGTAATATAAAAATGGGACAAAAGGGAGAAAGGTGCATTTTCTCAGATTAGCAAGCTATTTCTGATGTACCCACAATTTTTAGTCCAGATTATGGCAAAAATTTCTTGATCTATACATTTGCTTCGGATTCATTGATTACAGTCATGTTAACTCAAAAGGATATGGAAGTAAATGAGAGGCCTATATATTTTATGAGTGCTAGTCTACAAGGATCGTAATAAAATTATCCTACCATTGATGAACATGTGTATGTTGTATATAAGGCAGTTAAGTATTTCAGGCCCTATTTATTAAAAGTTCACACAATTATATTTGTACCTCATCTAATAGTAAGAACATTGTTCATGCAACAAGAGCTGGGTGAGAATAGGGCTAACTGGATCACCTCTATTCAAGAGTATGATATGAAGTTCAAACTAGTTCTTACCATAAAGGATCATGGCTTATGTAAGCGAGCCGCCGAAGCAAGGAATTATCACGAACAAGATTTTTCAGGATGGGAGCAGGAGATCTAAATGTATAATATTGAAAATGTTCGTCAATCCACATCTACAATGCCATGGTATATAGACTTATGACAATTTCTGGAGCATGGTGTTATCACTCTGAAATTTCCAAAGGTTGTTGCATTTAAAATAAATATCAGAGGTAACTATCAACCACTTTTGGAACTTAGGATCTAGCCTTCCTAAATTCAGAGGGGGCTTTCTCTTAATGATTTAACTTTGTTTTTTTAATAGATTTTAGGCTAGTTATGTATGCTTGGTTGGGTTATTTTTTTTATTGGTTTTGGTTGGTTGTTGGAATTAAGGATTTAGATGAATAGGTGCTTATCAGCTTTCCATTGGGCTATGGATTCAATGTGCTTTGAAACAGAACTGAATCAAATTATAAGGAAAGTGTTACAGGGCAAGATAGGTGAGAAAAATTAGATCTCAAGGTTGAATGGTGAAGTGGTTTTTCAATCGGGATCAAGGAGCAATTAAGAATTACTTAAACCAGATAATGAAGAAGAATGAAGAGGTCAATCGGGATTAAAGGACAATTAAGAATTCTCTAAACTGGATATCAGAAGAAAACATAGAAATGTATAACAGTAAAAGTAGAGTGTAAGTTTTAAGCAAATTCTGCAGTAAAATTCCTATTATAACATTCAAATTTAGAACACATAAAGTTTATAGAATACAAAAGGAAAGAACATAAAAAATTGAAATTTATACTTCACTGAGATAGCTCATCACATGAATCCTGTAAAGAAGTTTCTTTATTACTGATTCAGTGTGTCGACTGGAAATTGGTACAATAACCCTTTGGCAAGAGATCAATCAGCTAACAAAATGTTCAGAAGTCCACACTTGACCGACCCTTAATACTTCAACTGATGAAGTATTTAAACAAAAATTTACAAAAAATATCCTTTCAACTGATTAGGATTTATTCTAGGAAAATAAAATATCTTTGTGCAAAAAGATAGTGACACCTTCTAACTAACTGATATCTGGCCCTGATTTCTTTGATTGTTGTTGCTTTTTTGTTTATTTCATCTGTCTTTTTTCTTTCACCTATGCATTCTTTCACTTGTCTGCTCTTTCACCCTTCATATTAAATCGCACCATTTTTCCCATGTTTCTTCATCTGAAAGTTTGACTTTCATCATCCTCCGGTAAATCTCATCTGCCTCTGTGTTTTTGGAAAATGTAGGTTTATTTACAAAAAGTTTATTTACCTCATGATGGAGGTAAAAGAAGTTTCCTAAAGTTTGAAGGAGCACTTTTCTTGTGGGCACGTCCTTCGTTGATGAACTGTTGGAAGTTTATTTTGTTACTTCCCTCATCTTCTTATCATAGTCTTCATGTCTCATGAGTTTATCATTGATTACTAAAGGATTAGGTAGACCTTTCTGTCTCAATACCTCAAACTTGTTCACTGCAATTTCCATAGTTTGAAATTTATCTTCAAGCTGTATCATCAAATTTATTTTGGAAATCACTTTCTTCACCTCTAAGATAGTTTATGTTCTATCAGATATCCCGAGCTCTTCCAATTCTTGTTTATTTTTAGAATTAAGGAATTTGATTATCTCAGAAGCTTCCTTTGGTTTCTTTCCAAGATTGGCTCTAACCTTTTGAATTGCATCACCAACCACCTTTATCAAGTCATTCTGCTCAAATATAATATGCATGGAAGGCCAAATATCATTAACTGAATTAATGATATTGGCCCAAAATTGATGTTTTGCTTGGGCTAAAGGTTCTTTTAGTGATAACTCTTTTTCTAGCTTGTGGATTCTTTCAGTCAATCTATCGGCTTTTTGTACTTTTGCCTGATGCATTACTTCTGCAAATTTATTTCCATCTTCTAAAATCTTTACTTGTTCTTTGAGCTTGTTAATTTCTGTAGTTTGAATGGACATATATTCCATTCCTTTGATCAATTTGTTGGCCTCATCAGTGGGATGGGTTGTTGATACTTCTGAGGTTGTTGCTATTGTAGATACTAGAACTGATGTTGATAATGGAGCTGATGTAGATGCTGTAGTTGTTGTAGATGTTGGAGCTACTGTAGACACTATATCTGTTGTAGATGCTATAGGAATAGTAGTGATGGGAACTGCTTCCATGCTGGCTTGTTTTTCTTGCAAAAATTTATCCATTTCTGTCTCCATTTCCTTTAATTGAGATGTCAACTGAATTATTAGATTCATCATTTCATCCTTTTGATTATCTATTTCCAAAAACTCATTGGTTTGTGGATGCTCATTCATTGGTAATTTTAGCTGTTCCTTCAATGCAACTATGTCTGCATTTTTCTTCTTTATAAGCTCTTCTGCTGCTTTGATGTCTTTTGGATTATAACTAGTTTCAATTACCAAATCTTCAAGTGACTTTATCCTGTTACCCTTTGCTTGTGATGACGCTCTTTCTAGCTTTAACTATGACTTTATATTTTCTAGAGAGTTCTGCAACTTCTGAACACTTAAAGATTTGTGTGTCATGGTTGAATAGATCATTTCTCCTGCCTGTTTGTGAAATTCAATCTGGTCAATTGGATGCACATCCTTGGCAGGAACTTCAAAGGTTGTTTTAGTATAATCTGTTGAAGTTTTGGGGGCCTATACCTTTGGCTATATAAATTTCATCTGCATCTTCCTTATTTTGAGGTCATAAGCTAAAAGAAACCTACTCTGATCACTAGGAGTTTGCTTCCAATATTGTGCATAAGTAACATCCTTTAGTGCTTAATTTATAATTTTAATCTCTTTGTATTTCTCCATGATATCCTTTTCTTTCTCAACTGGCTTGCTGGATGATGAAACCTCTGCATTTTTTTCTTTTGAATAATTTGTGCACTGGAGGTTGATGGCAGATGTGTTTCTTCTAAAAGTGTTGGAGGTGCATCATCTTTGACAACACTATTTGTTTCAATGGTTTCATCTATCTCTTCTTGCTCTATCACTGGATTTATTTTTGTTTTCTTTCTGTACATAAGCTTGAATTTAATATCAGATGTAGTTTCTACTGAATAAGAGCTATCTTCTCTAGCCATTTTTGAATTTCTGTCCTGTGGGGGTGGAGTAAGTAGGATGGAACTAGTATCAAGCTGCTTCTCCACCTCCTTTAGAGTGTTTTCCAACCACTTTGACTGGTTGGAATATTTCTCAATTTCAGGTTTAGACTCATGAATGAAAGGGGTCAACTTGAACTTAACCCTTTATTTGCTTATGACACCCAAGGGGTCAAATGACCATTTGAAACTGCTGCTGAAATTTAACTCTTGTAGACATCTTTCTGCTTCCTTTCCAGCATTCCTACTGTTGCATATAAAAGGCCCTAATTGTTTTTTTATTTATCTTGAATTTGCTTTTCCTTGGTTGAAAGGAAATTGATCTCATCAGAATTCAAAATTTGCTTGATGTACTCTAAAGAAAATATCATCATTCGGAGATATTTGGGAAGCTTGTATGGAACTAGTTGGCTTCCACACACTCTGATTTCTGTATGATTCTGGTATAAATACCAGTCTCCTATTTTTCTCTGCTCTGATAGCTATAGAAACTTTTTTATTTCTTCACTGATTCTTGGCTGAATGCTACTGCTAAGCATATTAACTATTGGATATAAAAAATAATCAATAAAGTCTTTGAAATTGAATTCAGTGGAATCCTTTTTTATCAAGGATGTCCAAAAGATAATAGACTGGGGATTACCCTCTGTGTCTATTTTTTTTAGGTTGACTGCAAACCTTTTTGATTTAAAATAAATGAACAAATGGAATAACACTAAGGAGTATTTGAACACTCCTTATTCTGGCAGTTTGATCAGTTGATCATGCATGGAATCTGTTAGGTATTGGGCAAAATTGAAAGTTGTAGCTGGAGGCTGACCTGGGCAAAAGATGGATAGGAAACCAAGAATAGATTCATCTACATTCTCATCAGTGAAATATCCTAAAATACAGGACAACATGGTCACAATTTTTCTGGTTCTTTCTGAAAACATGGTAGCAGAGTATGGAGGATTGTTTTTAGGAGTTACTACGGATGGAGGGAGGAAATTCTGAAATATTTGAAACCTTTTAGGGAAGTCCATCTTTAAGTAAAGCTCAGTAAGGGTTTCAATGGATAAAGTCGCTCCATCAGGTTGTGATTGAATCTATAGCATTTGATTAATATATTGAGCAGTGATGGTAAATAGGATATCTTGGTTAAGGATGACTATGGCTATTTCATTGGGCAAATAACTTATTTGACACAGTCTGATGAGTTCAGGGAACTGATAGGTTTGTGGAAATGTATATTTGGGCAAATTAGAGTCCCACAGATGAATATTATCTGCCTGGTCAACAAATTTATCATGACTCCAACAATGGAGTTCCAAAAGGTTGCTATCAGTCACAGTGTCATTAATTTTGAAGTCTTTATCGGCCAAAGGGGTGTGGTCGACATCTAACAGTGGTGGTTGTAAAGGGTTTACATTATGGACGCTCTGGGAAGCCATTAATTTGTTTCAATATATTAATAAAATGAATTTTTAATGGTTTCAGGTACTCAGAATTACCTGGAAAATCGTGAATTTGGTTTGCAGAAGGGTTCAGGCAGCAACATGGCTTTAATTTTAGTTGGCAATGTCTTTTTGGTCTTTTCCGCAATTCAACTGAGATAGTGAAATAATAATATTGCGGGATTATCATATTTATTTGAAATATGGGGTTTATTTAATGGCGCGGGGGTTCTATTTATTTATTATTTTTTGAAATTCGAGTGGTTTATTTCACAGCGCGGGTGGTTTATCACACACCTTGGAAGTGGTTTGGTGGTTTGGGGATGGGGGGTGAGATAGAATGAGGGAACACCACATGGCAGGGAAGCGGGTGGATAAAAACACCCATTTCTCACCCCCCCCGGCTTTAAACATTTGGATGTCGGGGGATGCGAAATAGCATATTGGCCGTTAGATCTGATCGACAGTGATCAGGCGGTTTGCAGAGATAAGAGTTTTGAGTGGGGTCAGGTAATTGATAGGCAGAAGGTTTTAATATAAAGTGGGTCAGGGATTATATATGCGGAGGGTTTTTAATATAAAGTGGGTGGGGCTAAAATAAGTTTGGGAAATATATTAAATGAGGGGGGTTAAGTCAAAAGGAAAATGGGACCTGCTTAAATATTCGACACTTTAAACTATGTAAAAGTGGGTTTCGTGTTGTATGAAAACACAAAGTTTATTTTGAGCGTAAGGGGGGTTTTTAACAAGGGAAAGGGGATTTTCAAAGGCAAAATGGGTTTTTAGGATAAGGGGAAATGTTAGAGAGATATTAGTGATAAGAGATAAACCAAATGATGCTTTCCATAACTCTTTGAAAAGTATCCTACCTACCCTTTTTATTCATCCTAACATTTTTTATTTCCTTTATTGGGTGCATTTGAGCTTGCTGGCCCTTTTATTTTCTTTTGATAAGAAAACTAAATTATTTCTAACCTTATATCTTCCAATGGCTCAGATTAAACTTATGAGATTATTTTTATTCTCTACCTAACTATTGATCTACCAAGATTAAATGGTTTGGTCAGATCTTTATTCACTAACTATCATAACATGAAATTTAAAGGCATGAATGATCAAGATTAGACTGTATGATCATATTGAATTGTGGAATTTTGGACAAGATGCACACAATTTTATTTGCAAAAATAAAGTAAACTAAGAATAGTGGCATTTGAATGTGCAACACTTTCAGAATTTATTTTTGTTTCTTTTTATGGGGTTCATATTTTATATCTTTTTTTATCTTTCTTTCTTTTTGTCCTTTGATTATTCTTTTAGGACATACCCTCTTTTTCATTTTTTAATATGGAAACCATTTGCAGAAAGCAAAGGTATGTACAATATTACAAGGCTAAACATAGCCAATTCAAAATTATGATCCCTATTATTATAGGACCCTAACAGTGGCTCCACTTGGGGATGGCATCTCCTTGTGAGATGTCAAGAAATTTCTGATCAGTGGCCTTGGAAATTTGGCTTTGCTTTGCTTGGAACCTCTTTCTATGATCTGATTTATTCAAACATGTGATGTTATATATTTTAAAGCTTAGGGCCTTCTCTTTTGGCTTCAACTTTGCAAGATAAACATCCAATCTAATCTAAATTTTGCTATGATATTTACAATGAGTAAAATACAATCAATTAAACTACTGGTTATTCTGGTGAAAAGTAGTGCTTCAGCATTTGACCATTGATTGGTCCACCTGGTAGATTTGTTCCATCTAAATCTTTCAAGAAAAATGCATTGTTTCCTTTGTAACCATAAATAATGTATGGGCCCTTCTAGAGAAAGTCAAATTTCCCATGTTTTCCTTTTTATTCCCTTTTGGAATCCCATTTGAGTACTTGATCACCTATGAAGTAATCATATTCTTTATTTTTTTTTATCAATTATCTTCTTGATTTTGTCTTGAATTACTTGGGATTTGATATAAACTTCTTCCCTCGTTTGTTGCAAATGAATTGTTTGGTTTATCCTCCTTTGGATATCATTTGGTTCTACTTGCAGCTCTTGAATCATTTTCATCACTGGAACTCATAATGAATATGGAAAAACAACATCCATCCCATATACTAATTGATAGGGAGATGTACCAATAGATTTATTTGTAGTTAGTCTGTCTGCCCATAAGGCATTGACCAACCTTTTATTCCAGATTTTCTTGTTATCCTCTAGTAGCTTCTTGATGATGTTGACTAGGCTTTTGTTTGAAGACTTTTCTATTCCATTACCTTGAGGGTAATAGGCAGTGGAATGGCCTAGGGTGACATGGTTTCTGTTACAAAAATCTATCAATTTCTTGGATTTGAAGGTAGCAGCATTATCAGTAACGAGTTTTTGTGGGCATCCAAAACTAGAAAGGATGTTGCTCTCAAGAAATGAAATAATGATAGAGTCTGTGGCTTCTCTAGAAGGGATAGCTTCTATCCACTTGATAAAGTAATCAATTGATGTCAATATCCATTTATGTTGGGCAGAGGAGGGTGAGTGAATTTCACCAATGATGTCTAAACCCCATTGTTGAAATGGCATTTCTACTGAGATGGGTTTGAGGGGAAATGGTAAGAGTTTCTTATTCCCTTCAAATATTTTTCATTTATGACAGGAGGTCACATACTTTCAAACATCTGCAAAAAGAGTGGGCCAGTAAAAACCTGCCCTCAATTTTTTTTCAGCAGTTGTTTTCCAATATAGGTGTCCTCCACAATCTCTTGCATGACTTTGTCAGCTTCATCTTTTAATAAACAATTTAATAGAATTCCACCATGATCTTTCCAAAATAAAACATTATCTAAGATACAATATTTCATTTCTTTCATTTTTAATAATATGATTTTAGTTATAGATAAACCACGAGTAGCTTGTAAGTTGAGTAAAACAAATATAAGGTCTGCATACCAGGGTGAATGTATAAATATTCATTGATTTGTGGAGTCGCCATCTCTTCTTGATCATTTAAGGAAATAATGAAATTTATGTCTAAGTCCTGACAGTTCGATTCAATCATGATTTTGGCTAAACCTTGGCCTTTGTTCAATTTTGTAGGCTTGATTTCAATGTCATATTCTAGTATTGTGGCAATCCATTTGCCTCTCTTTCCATTAGGCCCATTCTGAGTTAGAATTTCCTTTACAGATGAGTTTGGAACATATGCTATTATGTGAGAGTATAGAATGTATAATTTGAAATCTTTTATGGCTTTCACTAAAACATGAAGAACTTGTTTTTCCATGATATTATACTTTAGTGTTGCATCTCTCAAGGATTTATTGAAGAAAGTAATGGGTTGTTCATAACCTTCATCGTTCTTTTGCAACAAGACTGCTGCAATGGTGTGTTCTGAAGCAAATGAAAAAATTATGAAATCTCTGTTGAAATTAGGACTTATGAGGATAGGTGTTTTAGTAAGGGTTTCTTTGAATGCTTCAAAATAATGTTTAGCTTCTACTGTCCACTTAAGTATTGAATCCTTTTTCAACATGTTATTCAAATTTCTAAGTAGTTCTGCTAAGTTAGCGATGAATCTTCTAAGAAAATTTATTTTGCCTAAAAATGCTTGTAACTCTTTAGTGTTTCTAGGATGACTGATATTTAAGATTGATTCTATTCTAGATGGATCAATTCTAAGGCCCTCTTTTGAAATTATGTGTCCCAAGAATTTTCCTTCTTCTAATCCAAAAAGTAACTTTTTAGGATTTAAGGATATACCGAAATTTTTGCATTTTATTAATAGTCTTCTTAGATGATCAAGATGTTCATTATCTGACTTGGAAAACACTATGATATCATCCAGGTAAAGGACTAAAAACTCATGGATTTCCTTTGCAAAGGCAATATCCATGGCTCTTTGGAATGTTGCTCCAACATTCATTAGTCCAAAGGGAATTTTCAAGTACATGAAAGTTCCCCAAGGAGTGGTGAATGTAGTCTTAGCTTGATCTTCAGGTTGGACTAGGATTTGGTTGTATCTAGAAAATCCATCAAGTAATGAAATTATGAATGACCCTACTACCCTCTAGAGAATGTGGTCCATTTTAGGTAGGGGATAGTTATCCTTCAGCGATACTTTGTTCAAGTTTCTAAAATCAACACAGAGTTTTATTTCTCTTGCTTTATTTCTAGTGCAGACTAAATTAGAGATCCAATCAGAATATCTGATGGGTGCTATGATTTGAGCATCATACAACCTTTTAACTTTTTTCTCTATTAATGGCATAAGAATATGGTTAATTATTCTTAGCTTTTGTTTAAAGGGCTTCTGATTTTCTTTAATTGGTATCTTATGATGGATAATGCAGGTATCATAAGACTTGAGGTCTTCATAACTCCAGGCAAAGATATCCTGGAACTCTTTAAACAAACTAATGTACTTCAAATTTTCAGCTGGAGGTAATTTATTAGATATCTTGATAAGCTTGGTATTTTCCTTTGTTCCTATGCTGCATTCCTCAATATCTAACCTTAGAGGCTCCATTTTAGGTTTTCTAGCTACATCATTAGAGTCAAAGAGGTCCTCTAGTGGCGCTAATCCCTTAGGCAAAATGTTGTCTTTGAGGTTTAAAACTTCTCATTCATCATTGATTAATTCCTTAATTTTTACTATTTCTAATTGTTCTATTTCTAATTTAGTGAATTTAGTTGGTTCTATCTTATTTACATCATTTACATCTAATTCATTATTCATGGTATAATCTAATGCATAGTCTGTGTCTATATTATAGTTTTGAAATTCTCCTTCACAATTCATAAAATCATAAATTTGCGAGTCTTGTTAAAAGATTTTCTAGTACTTAAAATTATCAGTTATGGTTGGCCTATGTCTTACCTCAGTTGTGTACTGATGATTTGGATAAAAGGGTAACCTGCATGTGCTGGCAAAAGTGGCCAAGCTATGTGCTTGCATATTCCGCTTTCTTGAAATAACAACAAATTTAGTCTCAAGAAAACATCTTATTAAGTCCAGGATGGTTCATCTGTAAGGGATAAGTCTAGGGTTATTAACAAGGTACTCTCCCTTGACTTGTTTTATGATGAGTTCTAAGTCTCCCATGATGGAAACTCTCTTAGCTCCAAGTTTTCTTATGATTTGCAGGCCTAGCACTAATGCTTCATATTCTGCCATGTTATTAGTGCATTGAAAATTTAATCTGAAAGCATGTCCTTCTGAATGATCATTTTCTAAATTGTAGATCCATACTCAAGCTTCTGCTCCTAATCTATTCACAGAGCCATCAAAATCTAGATGCCACAAAGATTCATGTGTTATATTTTCAGAATCAACTTCTTTGTGTTCTTCTTCTACAACTATGATTTTATCTTTGTCATTGTCTGAATTACATAAGATAAATGAGTCCAGATCATAATGCATGCAATAGATAGAGAAATTTTGCGGTCTTTCTGAACTAATTACCATGTATTTCATCAAGGTTTATCTATATAGATTCTTTTTCTGACCAAACACAAAAATGGTAGCATATGACATGTCTAATTGAAGTGATCCCTGTAATTTTGCTCCCCATGAGCGAGATAATAACATACCATATTTGGGAGGGATATCAAAAAATACTATGTCCATGACAATAATCTTTGCTGGGCACTGGACTAGAGTTACACACAAATCTTTAATTAGGCCAAGGCATTTGACTTGACTATAATCAAAAGAGAAAATGTCCTTGTATGGTCTGGTGATGTCTAAGTTTAATTTTTCCATGATTGCTTTAGGTATTAAGTTATGAGATGCTCCTGAATCTAACATAGCATTATGTAAGATTTTATCATGAATGTTTAAGCTAACATATAATGGAGGGACACCCCCTTGTTGATGTTTTCCATCTACTTTATGATCAAATAATAACTTAGGTTGATCATCGTTGAGGTTGACATCATCTTCACCTTCAGCTATGCTTAATGTTTCAGTAATTTGTGCCTTGTATGAGTCATTTTTCACCAGCTCTATTAAAGGAACTGGTATTTTCAATTTTTCTATCTTAGTTTTGATATTGAATGACATTTGAGTTTAGTCTGATTTAATCATATCATTTTTACCAATTGTGGTTTGTGTGATTTTGTATTCTTTATCAGCACTTGGTAATTCATTTTGTGTGTCAACTGTCTTGTTTTCAACTTTCTTGTCTGGAATGGTTTGAGTAGCAGTTGATGTGATGTCTATAATCTTTGGGGTGGAAGTTTTCTAAGTTTCTCTAGGGAGAATTTGTAGAAATTTAGTCACAGGAGCTTCTATTGTTTTCTTAGTTTGGGTGTGGATTGTTTTCTTAATAGGAACTTGTGTGTTATTTTTTCTTCTAAGGCTATACTATTTATGAACTTTGTAGATAGAAGATTCATAGCCTTGTTTGTAGTCAAAGGATTCTCCGGATTCTAATTGTAATTGCTGTAACATGTAAAACTCTTGTTCTTCTTGGGTAAGAAAAATGGCATCTTCATTGTTTATTCCCATCAAGTTTATCTGGGTGTCTTGGTCTTCTTCATGCTGTTGTGAAATTTCAGCATAATTTTCTTAGAAAGGTGGTCTAATCTGTTGGTCGGGTAGTACTTCTCTTGATTTACCAATATTAGGATTTTTCCTAAAGTTGGGGTTTCTAATTTGGGGACCTTGTTGATTTTCCCACTGAGGTTTTCTTTCCATGTTTTCTAATCTATCCATTATTATTTCTATAGTTTTAGATAAAATATCTATCTTATTATCTAAAGTGGATGGTTCTTCCTTAATGGTCACTCTCCTCTTAGTCCCCATCCTTGCTCTTTTAGCTAGTAAGTTAGCTTCTACACTAACTGCATTACTCTGCATCTGTTCTAAAGTTTCAGGGTTTTTTTATCTTAATTAATAGGACATATCAGCATCAAAACCATCTGGAAATTTAATCAAGGCTAAGTCTAGTGGGGGTTTGATATTTGCTGGAATTGCATTGTAAATATTGTTAAACCTAATACAATAATCCTGAACAGATTCATTAGGAGCTCTTCTAATGTTCTCATATTCAGATACTATCTGGAGAGGGTTTTTATTTCTTTCCCATCTAATGATAAAAAATCTATGGAAAGCAGCTAAATTAGCAATATGATTAGCAGGTAAATATTTAAACCATTTTTTAACATCTCCTGCTAGTGTTTGTGCAAATAATATCATTTGTACATCTGCTTCATCAATTTCATGTAATTCAAAAAAGTTGTGTCATTTTATCTACATGTTGTTGAGTAGTATACTGACCAGTACCATCAAACTGAAAATTTTTACTCTGGTAATCTTGTGGCATGGCATGTAAAGGGGCCTATAAGACCAAAGGAGAAAATTTGGCTGCCATGGCTAAGACTTTAGCTTGACTGGGAGGTAAATTAGTGGTGCTTGAAGATGGACTTGAGACTTTAGGTTGGAGAAGAATTTTGGGTATGAATGGTTTTGTGGAATGAATTGTGGTGGAGATTATAGATGAGGTGGTACTAAATGGAGCTATATTTACAGTTTTTGAAGACACTGTAGTGCGCTTAGGGGTAGCAGCAGTTAGGGCAGCTAATTCAACTCATTGTTTAAAAAATTCTTCATCTATGTCTTTTATCAAAGTTGAGGTTAAATCATCAAGTTTGTCAAAATTATCTAGAACCTGTTGATCTAAATCAAGTTGTCTAGTATCCTTCTTTGATTCAATAAATTGAATAAAATTGGGTTCTATTACAGTATCATGGACTGAATTTTCAGATTTGGTATGAAATAAAGAATGTTCAAATGATAAATCAAATTGAATATCCTCTATGCTTGATAACTCCTTAGGAAGCGAATTTGATTTGATTAACTGACTACTACTTCCTTGACTTTCTACTTTTTTAGGTTTTCTTAAAATTTTGCCAGGATCATCAACAAATGTAGCAGGCTGTGGATCAAGATGAGCCCTAGTATAATATGTTCTTTTAGAAGCCAAAATTTTAATTTTCTATGATAAATTCAAACAACCTTTTCAAATCTTAATGCAAAAAATGAGAAGAATTGTTTTTTTTTTTAAGATTTGTTTAAACTAGGAACTAGTTTTTCCCCAATGGAGTCGCCAATATGTTATCACTCTGAAATTTCCCAAGGTTATTCTTGCATTTAAAATAAATATCAGAGGTAACTATCAACCACTTTTGGAACTTAGGATCTAGCCTTCCTAAATTCAGAGAGGGCTCTCTCTTAATGATTTAACTTTGTTTGTTTAATAGATATTAGGCTAGTTATGTATGCTTGGTTGGGTTGTTTTTTTTTAATGGTTTTGATTGGTTGGTGGAATTAAGGATTTAGATGAATAGGTGCTTATCAAATTTCCATTGGGCTATGAAGTCAATGTGCTTTGAAACAGAACTGAATTAAATTATAAAGAAAGTGTTACAGGGCAAGATAGGTGAGAAAAATCAGATCTCGAGGCTGAATGGTGAAGTTTTTTTCAATTGGGATTAAGGAGCAATTAAGAATTCCTTAAAATAGATAATGAAGAAGAATGAAGTGGTTAATAAAGATTAGAGGGAAATTAAGAATTCTCTAAACCGGATATCAGAAGAAAACATAGAAATGTATAACAGTAAAGTAGAGTGTAAGTTTTAAGAAAATTCTGTAGTAAAATTCCTGATATAACATTCAAATTTAGAACACATAAATTTTATGGAATACTTAAAGAAAGAACATGAAAAATTGAAATTTATACTTCACTGAGATAGATCATCCCATGAATCTTGCAAAGAAGTTTCTTTATTACTGATTCAATATGTCGACTGGAAATTGGTATAATAACCCTTTGGCAAGAGATCAATCAACTTGTTGGGTATGTGTTATATTCTTTCCAGGAATAGTCATGTGTAGGGGGGGCGATTTCCCCCTCTGTATGCTACGTCAGGCGCAGCGCCCCGGGAAAAAAAATTGGACCCTATTTTTCGGTGGGTGGACCCGCCCATGGTTTTGTGCATGGGTTTGCACATGGTTTTGGGGCATGATGGTTTTCGGCCCCTGGTATTTTGTAGATCCAGTCAAGGGAACTACGGTTATGTTCTAATCCAGGGTTAATGGATTGGGGTTTATGTATGCTTCGACATGTATATATATATGTTGTAACACTAAAAGGAATATAATGAAAAAAAATAAAGTCAGTCTTCCCCGATTCAATCCTGTGGAAAATATCTATGTATATTTGTTTTATGTTTTATGTCTTTATTTATTATTTTCTATTTTTTAAGATCTGCTTGCAAATAATTTATACAGTACAAACCTAATTTTGTATCGCAGTTGTTTCAGCCTTTCCGTTGCTGATGCCTTTGTTACCGAGGTTTTTTTTGCCGGGTAGACTCTGTTCAGTGGGAGATCTACGGGATCGATTCTTGCAGTGAAAGAAGATGGCGAGCGGTGGGAAGATAGAGATCGAGAAGTTTAATGGTCAGAGCTTTGAGTTATGGAAGCTCAAGATGGAGGATCTGCTGGTGGATAAAGATCAGTGGATCGCGGTAGATCCAGGTACTAAACCAACGGCAATGTCAGATGAAGACTGGAAGAAACTGGATCGGAAGGCTAAGAGAACAATAATATTTTTTGTGTCTCGTATTCAAATATGAACAATCAAAGCCACAACACTTGTGTTAAAATTAGTGCATTTCTGTACCAATCAAGTCAAAATAAATTTGTTCATGTTTAAAAATTAAAATAACCCGAGACAATATTTTAGACTCGATGACAGAGCATTTGAACGCCTTCAATACTGTGGTAAGCCAGCTATCATCTGTTGATATTAAAATTTCAAATGAAGATAAGTGCATCAGTTTGTTGTGTTCTCTACCAAATTCGTGCGACAGTCTAGTTATTGCAATATGTAGCAATAGAACTACCTTGAATTTTGATGACATTGTCTCAACCTTGCTGTTGAAGGAAATGAGATGGAGAAATATGGAGGGTTAGAATGGAGATGCCTTATCTGTATGAGGAAGGTCCCAGAACAGAAAAAAGAATAAGGTTTTGATTGGGAGATCTAAATCTAGAGGGAGATCTAAATCTACTGGAAATTTTGTAAAGGTGTGCTGGAAATGTGGAAAGGAAGGGAACTACAAAAAGGATTGCAGATCTAAAGCTCTTGAGAAAGGAAATGGATCTGATGATGCTCCTTTTGTAGAGGAAAAAACCACCTCGGATGAAGGCGGGGATGTGGATTTGGCCTCTTCTTCAAATACACATGTAGATCATGAGTCATGGTTGATTGAATCGGGTGCATCCTTTCACTTTACTCCCCATAGGGAGTGGTTCTGTGAGTATGAGAAATATGATGGCAGTGATGTATTCTTAGGGGAAGATAGGAAGGCCAGAATCATTGGACATGGAAAAGTCAAGCTAAAGCTGCAAGGTGGAAGGATTAGAACACTTCCTAGTGTTCTGCACATTCCTGCGTTAGCCAGAAATATGATTTCTGTAAGTAAGATGGATGATGCAGGTGTAAAAATAGTGTTCGAGAAAGATACCTGTAAGATGGTTCGGGGAGCACTGGTATTAATGTGGGGAGTTTGGATTGGAACTGTGTACAAGCTTCAGGGTAGCATTGTTATTGATGGGTGCAACAGTTTTGTGGTTCCCGAAAGTGGAGTGGAAAGCCGAGTGGTCTCTGGAGAAAAGACCACGTTATAGTATCAAAGGCTTGGACATATTGGAGAGAAGGGCCTTCAGATACTGCATGGAAATGGTATGGTAGAAGGTATGTCTAATAGCTCTTTGGATTTTGATTTCTGTGAACATTGTGTATATGGGAAGCAGAATCAGGTGAGTTTTCCTTTTGGTGCTAAGAGGGCGAACAAGATATTAGAGCTTGTGCACAGTGATGTGTTTGGACCTGTGTCTGTTCCATCACTGGGTAAGTCTGTGTACTATATTTCATTCATAGATGACTTCTCAAGGAATACATGTATAAAATTATTGAGGAATAAATCTGAAGTCTTTGATATATTTAAAGAATTTAAGGCTTTGATGGAAAACCAGACAGAGAAGAAGATAAAGGTGTTGAGAACATATAATGGTGGGGAGTTCTGCAAGAAGGAATTTGAAGAGTTCTGTAAGAAGTGTGGTATAGCATGGTAGAAGACTAATGCATACACACCTCAACAAAATGGAGCTGCAGAAAGAATGAATAGAACGCTGATGGAAAAGGAAAGAAGCATGCTCAGTGGTACCGGGTTAGAACAAGAATTTTGGGCAGAGGCAGTGGACACTACATATTACTTGGTTAACAAATCACCTTCACGTTAGAGGATAAGACTCCACATGAGGTATGGATTGGTAAGAAGCCCTCTCTTTCACATCTGAGGGTATTTGGATGTGATGCATATCTATATGTTCCAAAGGAGAAAAGGACCAAGTTGGATAATAAATCTGAAAGGTGCATCTTTATTGGGTAGAAGGATGGTTTAAAGGGTTACAAACTTTGGAACTCGGAAACAAGGAAGGTTGTGTATAGTCGAGATGTGGTGTTTAGAGAGGTGAAAGATGTTGTTAAAAATGAAGTCCTACCAAAGGAACCTGAAAAGATAGAGTTTAAGCTAAAGGAGGATGAATCAGAATCTACAATAGAAGAAGACTCAGAAGAGGAAGAGCCACAAACTCCAGCTGTGAGAAGATCAATTCGGGAAAGAATACAACCAGAAAGGTATAGTCCATCTGCTTTCTATTAAAATTTTGCTTTAACTATAACTGATGATGATCCCAGAACCGTCAGGGAGGCAGTAGATTCAAAGGATGGAAAACTCTTGAAGGAGGCCATGGTTGATGAAATGGCATCCTTGCATAAAAATGAGGCATGGGATCTGGTGGAGTTGCCGGCTGGAAGGAAGCCCATCGGGAGAAAATGGGTGTTTAAGAAGAAGATGAATTTAGAAGGCAAGGTGGAGAAATACAAAGCTCAGTTGGTAGCAAAAGGTTATTCCTAGGTGTCAAGAATTGATTTTGGTGATATTTTTTCTCCTGTTGCCAAAGTTACTTCTATTAGATTACTTTTATCTGTTGCTGCTGCATTTGATTTTGAGGTAGAACAGATGGATGTGAAGACAAAATTTATTCATGGGGATCTAGAAGAGGAGATATACATGAAACAACCTGAAGGCTTTATGGTGAAGGGGAAGAAAGAACTGGTATGCAAGTTAAATAAGTCTCTGTATGGGTTAAAACAGTCACCAAGGATGTGGTATCAGAAATTTGATACCTATATACGGGGACTTGGCTTCGCCAGAATCAAGGAGGATCACTGTGTTTATTTTAAATTAATTGGTGACCGTGTTATTTATTTGGTCATGTATGTGGATGATATGTTTTTGATTGGAAATGACAAAGAAATTATCCAAGATTTGAAGACCCAACTGTTCTCCAAATTCGACATGAAGGATATTGGTGCTTCAAACTATATTTTGGGCATGGAAATTAAGAGAGATCGGGCAAAGAGGAAGGTCTGGTTAAACCAGAGGAAGTATGTCGAGACTATATTGTAGAGGTTCAATATGCAGGATAGTAAACTGGTGAATGTTCCTATTCCTGTAGGTGTAAAGCTGTCAGTTGAACAGTGTCCCAAGACACAAGAAGAAGAGGAGGATATGTCTTGTGTTCCATACGCAAGTGCAGTGGGTAGCCTGATGTATGTAATGGTCTGTACTAGACCAAACATTGCACATGTAGTGGGAGTATTGAGCAGGTTTATGTCAAACCCAGGGAAGGACCATTAGACAACAGTGAAGCGAGTTTTCAGATATTTGTGTGGCATTAGTGATTATGGCTTGTGCTACCAAGGAAGACCAGGATTGGACAGAGTTTTGGACATCCATGGTTTTGTTGATGCAGACTGGGCTGGAGATCTGGACTAAAGGAGATCTACAAGTGGGTATGTGTTTATCCTATTTGTAGGTGCAGTAAGTTGGATGAGTAAAATATAGTTTGTAGTGGCTCTTTCAACTACAAAGGCAAAATACACGGCAGCCACTCATGCAAGCAAGGAAGCATTTTGTTTGCAGAGATTGTGTTCAAGTATGGGGTTGGTGTAGCGGGCTATAAGGATAGACTGTGATAGCCAAAGTGCAATTTTCTTGGCCAAGAACCCTGCTTATCATTCAAAGACAAAGCACATTGATGTTCAATATCACTTTGTGAGAGATATGGTTGAGGCTAAAAGGGTGTTGTTGGAAAAGGTGGACACTTTGAAGAATGTTGCAGATGCATTGACAAAGTCTGTGAGCACTCAAAGGTTCTCTTGGTGTAGAGAAACAATGAGTGTTGCAGAGCTGGGCTAATGACTAAGCTCTCCTGTGCCCCCCTGCGGAAAGAAAACAACAAGTGGGAGAATGTTGGATATGTGTTAAATTCTTTCCACGACTAGTCACGCGCGTGGGCGAACCTGCCCATGGTTTTGTGCATGGGTTTGAACATGGTTTTGGGGCATGATGGTTTTTGGCCCCTGGTATTTTGTAGATCCGGTGAAGGGAACTACGATTATGTTCTAATCTAGGGTTAATGGATTGGGTTTTATGTATGCTTAGGCATGTATATATATGTTTTGTAACACTAAAATGAATATAATGAAAAATCAAGCTGGTCGTCCCGATTTGGGATCCAGGGGAAAATATCTTTGTATATCTGTTTTATGTTTTATGCTCTTGCTATTGTTTATTTTCTATTTTTTAAGATTCGTTTGTAGATAATTTCTGTACAGGGTTAAAACCTACACAGCTAACAAAATGTTCAGAATTCCACACTTGACCGACCCTGAATACTTCGAATGATGAAGTATTTATACAAAAATTTACAAAAAATATCCTGTCAACTAACCAGGATTTATTCTACGAAAATAACATATCGTTGTGCAAAAATATACTGACACCTTCTAACTAACGGATATCTGGCCCTGATTTCTTTGATTGCTGTTGCTTTTTTTTTCATCTGTCTTTTTTCATTCACCTGGGCATTCTTTCACTTGTCTGCTCTTTCACCCTTCATAGTAAATCACACCATTTTTCCCATGTTTCTTCATCTGGAAGTTTGATTTTCATCATCCTTCGATAAATCTCATCTGCCTCTGTGTATTTGGAAAACGTAGGTTTATTTAAAAAAAGGTTATTTACCTCATGCTGGAGGTAAAAGAAGTTTTCTAAAGTTTGAAGGAGCACTTTGCTTGTGGGTACGCCCTTCAATGATGAATTGTTGTAAGTTTCTTTTGCTACTTCCCTCATCTTCTTATCATAATCTTCATGTCTCATGAGTTGATCATTGATTACTAAAGGATTAAGTAGACCTTTCTGTCTCAATACCTCAAACTTGTTCAAAATCCTGTTCACTGCAATTTCCATAGTTTGACATTTATCTTCAAGTTGTATCATCAGATTTATTTTAGAAATCACTTTCTTCACCTCTAAGATAGTTTATGTTCTGTCAGATATCCCGAGCTCTTCCAATTCCTATTTATTTTTAGAATTAAGGAATTTTATTATCTCAAAAGCTTCCTCTGGTTTCTTTCCAAGATTGGCTCTGACCTTTTGAATTGCATCACCAACCTCCTTTATCAAGTCACTCTTCTCAAATATAATCTGCATGGAAGGCCAAATATCATTAACTGAGTTAATGATATTGGCCCACAATTTCTGTTTTTCTTGGGCTAAAGGTTCTTTTAGTGATAACTCTTTTTCTAGCTTGTGGATTCTTTTAGTCAATCTATTGGATTTTTGTACTTTTGCCTGATGCATTACTTCTGCAAATTTATTTCCATATTCTAAAATATTTACTTGTTCTTTGAGCTCGTCAATTTCTGTAGTTTGAATGGACATATCTTCCATTGCTTTGATCAATTTTCTGGCCTCATCAGTGGGATGGGTTGTTGATACTTTTGAGGTTGTTGCTGTTGTAGATACTAGAACTGATGTTGATAATGGAGCTGATGTAGATGCTATAGTTGTTGTAGATGCCGGAGTTGCTATAGACACTGGAGCTACTGTAGATGCTATAGGAATAATAGTGATGGGAACTGCTTCCATGCTTGCTTGTTTTTTCTGCACAAGTTTATCCATTTTTGTCTCCATTTCCTTTAATTGAGCTATCAATTAAATTATTATATTCATCATTTCATCCTTTTGATTATCTGTTTCCAAAACCTCCTTGGTTTGTGGATGCTCAATAGTTGGTAATTTTAGCTATTTCTTCAGTGCAACTATGTCTGCATTTTTATTCTTTATAAGCTCTTTTGTTGCTTTGATGTCTTTTGGATTATAACTGGTTTCGATTACCAAGTCTTAAAGTGACTTTATCATGTTATCCTTTGCTTGTGATGATGCTCTTTCTAGATTTAACTGCGACTTTATATTTTCTAGAGAGTTCTTCAACTTATGAACACTTAAAGCTTTGTGTGTCATGGTTGAATAGATCATTTCTCCTGCCTATTTGTAAAATTCAATCTGTTCAATTGGATGCACGTCCTTGGCAGGAAATTCAAAGGTTGTTTTAGTATAATCTGTTGAAGTTTTGGGGGCCTGTACCTTTGGCTGTAGAAATTTCATATGCATCTTCCTTGTTTTGAGGTCATAAGCTGAAAGCATCCTACTCTGATCACTAGGAGTTTGATTCCATTATTGTGCATAAGTAACGACCTTTAATGCTTCATTTATGATTTTAATCTCTTTGTATTTCTCCATGATGTCCTTTTCTTTCTCAACTGGATTTCTGGATGATGAAACCTCAGCACTATTTTGCTTTTGAATAATTTGTGCACTGGAGGTTGATGGTAGATGTGTTTTTTTCTAAAAGTGTTGGAGGTGCATCATCTCTGACAATAATATCTGTTTTAATGGTTTCAACTGTCTCTTCTTTCTCTATCACCAAATTTAGTTTTGTTTTCTTTCTGTACATAAGCTTGAATTTAGTATCAGATGTATTTTCTTTTGAATAAGAGCCTTCTTCTTTAGCCCTTTTTGAATTTCTTTCCTGTGGGGCTGGAGTAAGCAGGATGGAACTAGTATCAAGCTACTTCTTGTAGGTTTTAACCCTGAACAGAAATATCTACACACGATTCTTATAACAGAAAATAAACAATAGCAAGAGCATAAAACATAAAACAGATAAACACAGAGATTTTCCCCTGAATCCCAAATCGGGACGACCAGCTTGATTTTTCATTATATTCCTTTTAGTGTTACAACACATATATATACATGCCGAAGCATACATAAACCCCAATCCATTAACCCTGGATTAGAACATAACCGTAGTTCCCTTGACCGGATCTACAAAAATACCAGGGGCCGAAAACTATCGAACCCCAAAACCATGTGCAAAACCATGCACAAAACCATGGGCGGATCCTTTGTGAGTGCCGTCCACTAAAATTTTTTTTGGGCGGGGGCGGCTGCCCCCGGTTTTGTGATGGGGAGACGCACCTTTCTCGTGACCCCCCAGCTATGCCTGACGCAACATACAGTGCGTGGGGCCAATCGTGGAAAGAATATAACACATACCCAACACTTCTCCACCTCCTGTAGAGTGTTTTCCAACCACTTTGATTGGTTGGAATATTTCTCAATTTCAGGCTTAGACTCATTAATGAAAGGGGTCAATTTGAACTTAACTCTTAATTTTCTTATGACACCTAAGGGGTCATGTGACCATTTGAAACTACTGCTGAACTTTAACTCTTGTAGACATCTTTCTTCTTCCTTTCCAACATTCCTACTGTTGCATATAAAAGGCCCTAATTGATTTTTTTTATCTTGAATTGGGTTTTCTTCTTGGTTAAAAGGAATTTGATCTCATCAGAATTCAAAATCTTCCTGATGTACTCTCAAGAAAATATCCTCATTGGGATATATTTGGGAAGCATGTATGGAGCTAGTTGGCTTCCATGCACTCTGATTTCTATATAATTCTGGTATAAATACCAGTCTCTTGTTTTGCTCTGCTTTGATAGCTGTAGAACGTTTTTTATTTCTTCACTGATTCTTGGATGAATGCTACTACTAAGCATATTAACTATTGGATATACAAAAGAATCAATAAAGTATTTGAAACTAAATTCAGTGGAATCCTTTCTGATCAAGGATGTCCAAAAGATAATAGTATAGGGATTACCCTCTGTGTTCGGTTTTGTAGATTTACTGCAAACCTTTCTGATTGAAAATAAATGAACAAATGGAATAACACTGAGGAGTATTTGAACACTCCTTCTTCTGGTATTTTGATCAGTTGATCATGCATGGCATTTTCCAGGTATTGGGAAAAATTGAAAGTTGTAGCTGGAGGTTGACCTGGGCAAAATATGGATAGGAAACCAAGAATAGATTCATCTACATGCTCATCAGTGAAATATCCTAAAATACAGGACAACATGGTCACAATTTGTCTGGTTCTTTCTGAAAACATGGTAGCAGAGTATGGAGGATTGTTTTTAGGAGTTTCTACTGATGGAGGGAGGAAAGTTTGAAAGATTTGAAACCTTTTAGGGAATTCCAACTTTAAGTAAACATCAATAAGGGTTTCAATGGAGAAAGGCAATCCATCAGGTTGTGATTGAATCTGTAGCATTTGGTTAATAGATTGATCAGTGATGGTAAACAAGGTTTCTTGGTTAGGGGTGACTATGGCTCTTTCATTGGGAAAATAGCTTATTTGGCACAGTCTAATGAGTTCAGGGAACTGATAGGTTTGTGGAAATGTATATTTGGGTAAGTTATAGTCCCACAGATGAATATCATTTGCATGGTCAACAAATTTATCATGACTCCAAAAATGGAGTTCCAAAAGGTTTCTATCAGTCACAGTGTCATTAATTTTGAATTCTTTATTGAGGAAAGGCACGTGGTCGACATATAATAGTGGTGGTTGCAACGGGTTTACAATTGGATGCTCTGGGAAGTCATTAATTTGTTTCAATTTATTAATAAAATGGCTTATTTAATGGTTTCATGTACTGGGCGGCGACCAAACCCTAGCTTCACCTGAGCTTCTGAGACTATCGGCTATGCCTCCCGTTCACCATGAAAGAGCAACTGTGCTTGGCGATGAAGGAACTCTGATTCTCCGCGGGCTTCGATTCTCACCGGGTAATTATTCCACTTCAGTTTAAACCCTGATTGTTTTATTTGATCTTTCTGGGTTTTCTGGGCCCCTTCGGTCCATTCTGGTGGGTAATACAACCCTTGGTGGGCATCCACTTGGTTTATTGCTTGGGGTTTGTAGACGAGGCGGTCTGGGGTTTCGCCCTTTCTTGGTCGCTGAACCGGCGGCAACCTTTTGGTGGGTTTTGTTTGGTCTGGCACCCCTATTTGGTGGGGTCGTATGATATAGCTCTTCTTGGTGGGTTATTTCTGGACCCAGCTCCGGGCCAACATTATTGGCAACAGCACTGACCTCTGGCTTCAAGGTCAGGTCTGTCAGTCAATCGGTAATTATTTATGCACCCTTGTTGTTATCTGTGGGCATCTGTCTTCTCCATCAGTATTCTAGAGGGTATAGAAGGGCAGCTCATGATATGGGTACTTACGAAGATGAGGTCGACTACACGGAGGACCCTCTGGAGGGGGTCGACATTTGGGGTTTGGAATCCGAAGCTGAGGTGGACACCATGTCGGATTTGGACCCATTATCTGGGGTGGATATGCCTGCTCAGCCCGCTTCCACCGTGGCAGGTTGCATCTCGCCTTTGGGGGACCTCGCGGAGTTAACATTTGGCTCGCCCTCGAATGAGGATATCGGGCTTTGGACGTTTCCGCAGGCTGAACTGAACAATCCGGTTAGGGTCGACATCGAAAGTTCAACCCTTTTCTCGGAGGCGGCTTTTCTTGAGAAGGGGGACACATCTTGCTACTTGGCGCATCAGCTTAATGACGGCCTTCCACCTCGTGGGTTTAACACACTTGACCCTTCTGGAATTGCTATCACGGCACAAGTCTGTGAGGAGCCCTCTGCACCTTTGGCGGCCTCGGGGGCTTTCAACATTTTACCAGAGGACCTAAACAACTGTGCACAGGACTGCAACTGTTGGAAATATGATGCAGAGTGTTGTCCTTGATGGCAACCCATTGAATGGAGATGAAGACATGCGACTGTTGACATGGGTTGTCTGAATTGGTATCAGAGCGTGGTCCTTCTGCAGAAGCTTGATCGCTTGAAGGAGATCCGTCGCAATGGGAAGGAAGCAAAAGAAGAAGGCTACTGAAAAGGAGATATCTCAGAAAACATGTGCAGCAGAAAATGAAGAAGATGAAACAGGTATTGATTGTTGTTCTTGTGATAAACTTTCCTGTGCATGCAATGGTGAAGATAGTGAAAGTAAAGTTTTAGATCTAAAGGAAGCTATCAAGAAAGTTGAAGATAAACAAAGATCATTTAATAAAAGCGAAGCTATGTACAAAGAGTTAATCTCTAGAATGAAAGAACAGATGAACAAGTATCAAAGGTTGTATGACAATGTAACCAATCAATGTAAGGGACTTGAAGCAGAAAACGTTTCTCTAAAAACAGATCTGGAAAAATCAAAAGGGAAGAATAAAGGTCTTGAAGTTGGAATCATCACTCTACAAGCAAAACTTAAAGCATCAAGTAAGAAGAGTGAGGAACCTCTACAACCATTTGAATATGAAGAACTTGGAGCAAAAATTTGGTCTGTCATGGAAGAATCTCTACAAGCAGATCTTGAAGAATCAAACAAGAAGAATGCAAGACTTGAAGCAGAAATCGTCTCCCTCAAAGAAGATCTCGAAGCATCAAACAAGAATAATGAAGAACTCTTACAAACTTTTGAAGAACAAGGAAAAGGGTTGAGAGAAGAAATTCTAAATCTGAATCATCAAGTAGAAGATGGAAGAAGGAAAGAAGAAAGCATGACAAAGCAATGTCAAGACTTGGAGGTTGAGGTAAATATTCTCAAAGGTAAATTAGAAGAAAAGGTTAAACTTTTGAGGTTTCATGATAGTACTAATATTTTGGACAATATTCTGAGTAATCAAAGGTCTCCTGCTATCAAAATTGGTCTTGGTTTCCATGAAACTGTTAAAGGAGAATCTAGTTCACAAGGAAGTGCTAAAGATTCAAAGGAATTCAATGCAAAACCTGAAGAGTTGAAAGAAACAAAAGGTCAACCAACAATGATGAAATCTCAAAGGAAATCATTCAATAATGTTGAATGTTTCAAATGTCATAATCATGGGCATGTTGTAGCAAATTGTAGGAGCAGATCATTTTAGCCTCAAACAAACAGGTTCTACTCAGAAAGGTACTCTAGTTTCTTTAGGGGATATTGTTTCTCATGTAACATGTATGGACATAAAGCAGTTGATTGTAAAAGGAGGAAGAATAGAAATACTCATTATGATTCTTATGTTTATTTCTCTAGCCACATGAGATGTTATGCTTGTAACAAGTATGGACATGTAGAAAAAGAATGCAGGATGAACAGATCTGGGAAAGTGGACAATTTTCAGCACACAGTTGGAAAGCTCAAGCAAATTTGGAAGAAGAAGGAGGACCGATCAGAAACGTAGGGAATTCAGACCCTACTGCAGTCATCCGCTTCTGAAGCTTACTTCTCTGATTGACTGCAGGAATGATGTGAGATACATTATGAGATTTAGTAATGTATCGTCACGGGGGGAGCAATGCATGATGACTCTCATGGTTGATTTGATTACTCTGGTTATGTTTACTTCTGACAGCACATCTGATGTGGAAAGGACAGGTACAGGAGGTACAAGCTCAGGAAGAAGAAGGAAGATGAAAAATTTCTATGCTTCACTTTCCATACGCAGGTTCGATGAACCAAAGTCGCGTATACACGCGAGTTTAATCAGACACAATCGCGTATGCATTGAGGATAAGAGAATTCATATGATAACTAAAGATCTGGAGCAGAGGTTCAGGGGGAGCATCAGTCTGACTGCTGATGATTGCTCTGTTAGCATTATTCTGGTTATACTCATAATAATGAAATGATACATGGGTTCTTGTGTTGAACATTATGAATGAAGCCTGGTTGCTTTATGATGAAGAGCACTCGTTGTTGAGAGGAAAGTCTTATAATTCAGAGATGAGGACAGATCATGCAAAAATTATTGCTGATGACGTGCTGTTGAAAGGTGCTTCAGATTGCAAGATAAGGAAGAGCATTGGTTTAGGGGGAGCAGCATTTTGAATACTAATGATTGTATTGTTGGCAATATGACTGCTTGTTCTTTGGTTTTTGTGATACTCATGCTCAAATGATGATGTCTTGGAACATGATTTATTATGATGAGTTTTTGAGCCCTGGTTGCTGATAAGTATCCTTTGTACTCACACATGGATGAGTTGGATGTCATTTGATTCAGAAATAAACCATGCAGAATGTGTTACTATGGTTGAGAGATCTTTTGCCTACATATGTTACTTCATGTTAAATCTTGAAGATCATGGTGATGTTGGACCACATGGATGATTGCTTGACACCTATGTGAAGATGTTGTTCTGATATGAGAATCTTTCTTGGAAAGATTGTATTGATGCTGCAAAGAATCTGAAGGCTTGGTTACTAATGCGCTTATGCTACCACCTTTGGATGACGCTTGAAGACACAACTACTCTGTTCTATCTGTAGTCCAGTGAAGCATTCAAATGTCTCGGAAAGAAGCTGAACACTGTCTTTGCCTTACAAAGAATCAGATCTGGTTGAAATTTTAGAAGATGGCTTGGGATACGCGTGTTTCCTGAAACACAATCGCGTATGTACGTGAGTTCCTGCACATAAAACCGCGTATTTTTGGTTGCTGACAAATTTTTGGTTGGTTCAGCTCTCTTCAGCACAGCTGCAATGCTGTTTGGTATCTCTGATACTGTTTGGTATCTCTGGTGGTGTTCCAGTTCTCATAATTCTGTTTCTAATGTTTTGATGAAGATGCCTTGATGATTTGTTGGTGGAAGTTTTCAGGATGTACAAACTAAGGGGGAGCCTTAGTCTTTTGGAAAGATTGCTTGGTTGCACAGATTCAGGGGGAGCATTGGCCTTGCTGAGTATAATGCATTGTTGGCATTATGTTGATTCTGAAATATGTTCTCTTTCTTGAGGAATTTCTAGTGTTGGTCTTAAAGTTATATTTGTACCTTGATGAAAAGGTCTGGTTGAGACCCATGTTGTAAAATTGTAATATTCAGTCATGTAAGGACTTGTCAATTTGTAAACCCACTTGGTTGGGTAGCTGAGTCATGTTTGTAAACCCACTTGGTTGGGTAGCTGAGTCATGTTTGTAAACCCACTTGGTTGGGTAGCTGAGTCAAATTTGTAAACCCACTTGGTTGGGTACTTGAGTCTCATATGTAAATCCACTTGGTTGGATAATTGATGTAAGTATGAGTCATTGGTGATAGGAACTTCATAGAGTCATGTACTTCATTGAAAATATGTTTGAAGATTTAGCATGAACTCAGGGGGAGCTTGGTCACTTCAGTATACATCAGATCTGCAGAACGCTTCTTCTACATGAGGAGAAAAGGGGGAGAGTATGTTGTTGTTGATCCGCCCGTTGCCCTTGATGTCAAAGGGGGAGAGTGACATAGTGTTTGAATGAAGATAATGATGTGCCCTTTGCCCTTGATGTCAAAGGGGGAGAGTAACATGGTGTTTGAATGATGCCAAAAATGGAGAGAGTGACATGGAAAATAGGGAGAATGACATGGTGTCATTGTACTATTATTGTACTTATCTGTTGTGGTAACCAAACACCATCGTGGTTGCCATCAAGTCCAAAGGGGGAGATTGTTGGAAATATGATGCAGAGTGTTGTCCTTGATGGCAACCCATTGAATGGAGATGAAGACATGCGACTGTTGACATGTGTTGTCCTTGATGGCAATCCACCCGAAGAAGTTATTCTTGACTTGATGGACTTGGTAAATGATGTAAATCTGATATTTGTTGACAATATGATGCTGAGTGTTGTCCTTGAAAAGCAACCCACTTGATGGAGATGATGACAACTTACTTGATGAAGTTGTACTTGAGAGAATATGTTCCTGATGAAGAAAATATGATGTTTCTACAGTGTGTACAGAAGCCAATGAGGAAAAGAATTCAGAATGTGCTCAAAATATGATGAAAAGAGTATGTCTCTTTGTATACGCGGATTGGCCTAGTGGAAGTCACGTATGCACGCGGAAAATAACGTGCCAAGTCGCGTATGGGCTAAAGCGCTCAAAAAGTGCAAAACCAAGGGTAAATTGACCCATGGTATTGGGTAATGATCCGCCTAATTGACCCCGTCCAGGTTGTTTTGGGCTCATGGTATTGTTTTGGCCCATGGTATTGAAAAAGGGGCTCATGGTATTGAAAAAGGGTAAACATATATAAGGAGAAGAATTTCATTGTTCAAATCATGAGTGTGGGAGCAAGATGTCTGAGCTTGAATGAATACTTCTCTATGAAGTATATCTGTATGGAAAGAGTAAAGGATTGATGATAGATCTGAATCTATGATGCACCAATGAAGAAATGATGAAGCGGGATATCTAGATCTGAAATGTATCTGTATTTGCTAGATCTGTTTATGGAGTGATTGGTTCTGTGATGAGGCGAACATCTATCTGAAGTAAAGGGTTGAATCTGAACCAAATGTTTGATCTGAATAAGTATGATGCTCTTAATGATTGAAGATCTATACGCTACTTTGCCGCGGAGGAAGCGCGTATATACGCGGCTTCAGCGAAGAGAAAGCGCGTATGCGCAATAAAATATACACTGAGGTATACGCTGGTTTGTGTGGACGAAAGCGCGTATATACGCGACATCAGTGAAGTGAAAGCGCATATGCAAACTAGGGTTTGCTGAAGCAAAGGGTATGAAATATCTGATCTGTTCTGCTGTGTTTCTGCTATCTGATCTGTGTTGATATGTATCTGTTGGTGACGTATGTTTGTACTTAAAAGTATGGAAAGGGTTCGGTCTGGAAATATGAAGAAATGTGGCCTGCAAGTGGTGTTCTATTGAATTTGTTGGATCCAGTGTGAAAATTGATGAAACGTGGTCCAAGGTGGTGCTGAGGGTTGTAGCCTTCAGTCAGGGGGTTGTAGCTCCCTTCCAGGTGAGGCTGGTAAACGAGATCGGGGGGTCGTAGCTCCCTTCCAGGAGAGGCTGGTAAACGAGTCCGGGGGTTGGAGCTCCCTTCCAGGAGAGGCTGGTAAACGAGCGCAGGTGGGTGCCTGCGTGCTGGTCAAGTCTGCGCCAGCACATATGTTGTAAGATGTTTTCTCTATAATAAAATATTGAAGGCTGAGCAACTGCAGCGGTGGTTTTCTCCCGATTTGGGTTTCCACCTAAAAATCCTGGTGTTCATGTGTGATCCTTTGTGTGATGGTTTATTCTGTTCTTACTGCACATGTTTACTGTTTATTGAACATATGATGCATGAATGATGGAATAATATAAGTGAAGATTTAATGACAGATCTAGATCTCTGTGTATACGCGAGTTTTATGAAGGATATCCGCGTATATACGCTAGTTGGCTTCAGACAAGTAGCGTATGGGTTTTAAAGGAATGAAAAAGTAAAAAGTTTGAATATGCAGTAAATACTGATTCACCCCCCCCTCTCAGTATTTTTCCCAACAGCAACCTACCTGCATCTGAAGACACAGCCGAGCCGACATTGGGGGTTGGTCGGGTCAATAAGTCGCACAAGGTCACGAGGAACAAGCTAAACTACCTCTCTAACTTCGGGAGCGAGAGTGGCATGGAGGATTGGAGTACAGTTGCAGCAAAGACCCTGGTTGGGAAGATCCGCGGCAGAAAATACTCCTCAGCTAGACTCCAGAAATGGACAAGAGAAATATGGGGTGAAACCCTTGATTGCCTCCCGGTGGTTGGGGCCATGACCAAGGGCTGGTTCTCCCTTACTTTCGCGCGACCTGAACACACAGATTGGGTCCTCGAGCAGTTCTGGCACCTGGAATTACACCCCGTCCACCTCAAGAGATGGGTGCCCTTATTTGATCCTAAAAAAGAAAATGCTGGGGCTGGCCCCATTTGGATGAGGCTACCCAGTTTGCCCCTACATTTCTGGAATGACACTGCACTTCGAAATATTGGAGGCCATTTTGGACGCTACTTATACCATGATCGATCTTATCTGTCCACAGGTAGCAGAACAGTGGCCCGAATCTTGATTTTTCTTGACACTCGGGAAGGCCTATTCGAGAATTTTATCATGAGGTTTGATGGGATGCAGTGGAAGCAACCACTGGACTATGAAGGCGTGCCCTTCCGCTGCAGAAAATGTCACGAAGTCGGCCACCTATATAAAGACTGTCCGAGAAAGGGGGCCGGCCGGTCGAATGCTAAGAAATCCTGCACCAGAGGTACACAAACCGTGGAGAACCCCTGTATATTGCCGGGCAGTGAGGGTTTGCAGTCGAAGGTACCTGAGACCTCTGATGATGGCGGCTCGAGGACAGCGTCTCTGCCCACCTGGACCTCCACGCAGCCCAGATCTCGGCTACAGACCTCTTCGGTGCCTCCACAGCAGGAATATTCCATCCTGGGTACTACTATTTCTGGCCCTTTTTCCTCTGTATTTGCAGATTTATCGTCTCTCCCTTCATTGCCTTTAACTGTTTCGGTTATTGATATTGTTAATCTGTCATCTGCTTTTTCCTCATCTCGTTTAGTATCTGGTGTGCCCCATAAACCATTAAATCTCCCCTCGGTATGCTGCACAATCGCTTCGGCCTCTCCTTCCTTCTCACCTATTATCCATCATGCTTCTGCTGAACCCTCCCCGGGCCATTCAATTTCCTCTTCGGAGACTCACTCTTCGAAGCACAATTACTTCCTAAGATCCTCAACTAACCCTCAATTTGGTGAGGTATTCGGTATTGGGCCGGATCCGGGATTCTTACCCACTAAATCTCATGGCAGACCATCTGCCCTAGCGAAGGCCATCAAAAGAGAAAACTTCGAGGTGGAAGCTGGCACACAATCTTCACTAATGCGGGTCCTTAGAGCACGACGACCCTTGCCGACTGTTACATCATGATCTGTCTTTCATACAACTGTAGGGGACTGGCCAACCCCGATAAGAGATTGGCCCTTAGAGATCTGCTCACCCACAAGCCTTTTGACATGCTCTTCCTGCAAGAAACGCTCGGGTAGGGGTTGAGGTGTCGGCTACCTTATCTTCCTTTCTCCCGGATTGGTCTTTCATAACTCTTGATGCCCGAGGTAGATCAGGAGGTTGTGCCCTAGGCATTAACAACAAAACTACCCGGATGACTAACTGCTGGGGCCGGTCGGGTGTTCTGGCGATGAATGTACTGTTTGGTAGTTCTGGGATGGAGTTTACCTTGGTGAATGTCTATGGACCTTGTTCCGACAGAGAACATTTCTGGCGCTCCCTTTTGTCCTGCTCTCTTTTGTCTGCCCCTCACCTCATATTAGGTGGTGACCTTAATTTTTCATTGGGTATAGCTGAATCTTGGGGTCCCCAGGCTACCCCGGACCCTTTGGCAGAGTTTTTCAACTCTGAGCTCGGTACCTCTCACCTGAATTACATTCAGACTACCAAGTTGGTACCTACCTGGCGGAATAGAAGGACTGGTAATGCTGCTCTAGCCCGGCGCCTTGATAGATTTCTTATTAAACAGGAGCTCCTCCCGGTTCTGTCTCGTGCTCGGAAATGGGTTGGATCTGGAGGAAGATCCGATCACTCGCCCATTTTCCTGGAGTTTGATTGTGGTCCTGATAGAGCACGGCCCCCTTTCAAGTTCAATTCCAGATGGTTGAGAGATCCGGACTATAACCAGTTGGTCAAGCAATCCTGGGTGCACTACAGACCTTCGATGAATATTGACCCTGGCAGGGCATTCAATGGAAACCTTAAGCACATAAAGAACCTCACCACTCTTTGGGTCCGGAACAAAAAGAAACTGGAAAGAGAGGCCCTACATAGTATTGAGGATAAAATTAGCTTACTCAACAATGAGGAACTGTTGGGTTATCGTAACGAGGAGACCAGAGCACATATTTTCTCACTCGAAGCTGAAAAAGCCAAACTGCTGAAACAGATTGAGGAAGATTGGAGGCTTAAAAGTCGGGCTATATGGATTCAGGCTGGAGACGAGAACACAAAATACTTCCAGCAGCATGCAAATGGCCGCAAGGCAGCCAATACCATTTGGGAACTGTCAGACCGAAATGGCATCACTGCAAAAACACATGCTCAGTTATCAGAGCTGGGTACCAGACATTTCTCTAATCTGTATAGGGCCCCAAAAAATATAAATCTACCTGATATCCTGCGCATTACTCAAAATTTTAAACTTATGGTGGACCCGGAGCAGCAGGAAGATCTCAATTCCCCGGTCACCATGGGTGAACTGGAAGGTGTTTTGAAATGGTTTAAGCGAGACAAGAGCCCGGGTCCTGATGGTTGGCCCGTTGAGTTTTTCATCCATTTCTTCGATCTCATATCTATAGACCTCCTGGCAGTGATAGAAGACAGCAGGTTGCGGGGCAGGATCTATGATGGATTTAACACCACTTTTATTGCTCTTATTCCCAAGTCAGACAAACCTAACAGTTTTAATGACTTCAGGCCCATTTCTCTGTGCAATTGTATATACAAGATCACTTCCAAGATTATTGCTAACCACATCAAACCTTTCCTGTCAGAGCATATTGAAAAGGAACAATTTGCTTTCCTGAATCACAGGCAAATTCATGAGGCTATTGGCACTGCACAGGAGGCACTACACTCAATTAAAACTCTCCGGCTGAAATCGACCATCCTCAAGATTGATCTTACCAAGGCTTTCGATCAAGTTGACTGGAGTTACCTACACCTCATGCTGATCCATGCTGGTTTTCCTCATACTTTAATCAACTGGATCATGGGCTGTGTTTGTCACGCTACCTTCAGCATATTGATCAATGGTACTGCTTCTAATTTCTTCCATGCGGGCAGGGGACTCCGCCAGGGCTGCCCCCTTTCACCTCTACTGTTTGTCCTTGTCATGGAGGGTCTATCCATCCTTATCAACAATGCTAAAGATAGAGGATTACTTCAAGGGCTCCGGATTGTGGACAATTTATACCTCACTCACCTCTTATTTGTTGACGATGTTCTTATTTTCCTAAATGGCACTAGGCAAGATTCTGTTCATTTTGATCTACTCCTAAAATGGTTTTGCAGGGCTACCGGTATGGCACCGAATAGTACTAAATCATCTATCATCATGACTGGGTGCTCGCGACAGGAACAAGACATCTCTCGAAATATTTTCAATTTTGTCTGTATTGACATCAACAGCGGCCTCAAGTATTTGGGGTACATCATCAAACCAAATGATTATCACATTCAGGATTGGAACTGGATCTTAGTTAAAATTGAGCGCAGAATCAACGTCTGGTATAACCGATGGCTTTCTAGGGCTGGTAGACTTACTCTCATCAAGTCTGTTCTGGAAGCCATCCCGGTCTATTGGATGACCCTGGCCTGGATTCCGATTGGCATCACCAATCGGATAAAAAACATCTGCAGGCATTTTCTTTGGCGTAACCATGGCAAGACTTCCACATTTGCATGGATTGCATGGGAACGCATCAACTTGCCCAAACAATGGGGTGGATGGGGGTTAAAGGATCTCCACCTATTCTCACGCGCCCTTGCAGCTAAGATGGGTTGGCACATTATTACAGGTCAGAGTCTATGGAAGGAGGTCATGGTCGCCAAATATATCTCGCCCCAAAGTCCTCTGAATTGGATTCGTGGCTGCATCACTCTAAATTCGGGGGCATCGATCATATGGAAGGCTATCACAAGGGCGGCCCTCATTCTCCAAAGTGGTATTTCGTGGCAGATTGGTTCGGGAACTCAAGTGCGTATAGGTACTGACTCTTGGTCAGGGAGTGGGGTTTTTCACAAACTTCCGAAGTTTATTATTCAGCACCTTGCCCACAGAAATGTCATCTACATGGCACAGATTGTTGACTGGGCACATACCTCTTGGCGACAACAAGCCTGGCTACAGGCGGGAGACTTGGGGATCCCCCAGGAGGGCACACGCATCTGGAGTAAATTTATCTGGGCTCTAAAAGCATCAAAAATTCGCATCACCGACCAACCAGACAACTTGATCTGGGCTGTTTCTAAGGATGGGCATTATAATCCAAAGCTTGGTTACCTTGAACTAATTAAGCACAGGGAACCCCCCATAAAGGACTGGTGGTGGAAAAACATTTGGAAGCTGAAAGCCTCGCATAAACACAGGCTCCTGTTCTGGTGCTTGCTTAAAGATTGCATTCCTACTACAGATTTCCTCCACAGAAGAGCCTTCCACGGGGCCTCCAGGTGCTGTTACTGACTAAATGATAGGGAGGATGCCCTCCATTTATTCTTGCAATGCCGCATCATCCAAAACATTTGGTCCAGGATCACTACTGAAATGGGATGCAGATTTTATTGGCAGGGTGACTCTTTATCAGAAGCCTGGTCTCATTGGTGGTAGCACTCTGCTCACAATACAAAATTACGCAACCTCCCCCTTATTGTTACTTGGGAATTATGGATAGGTCGTAACAATCTGATTTTCAATGATATACCTATTGACTGTCATAGGATATCCGCTGCCTCTCTCGCCACATATCAGCTTATACCCGAGGACTGTTGCAGCTGCAAGCCTTCACATGAGATCCCTGAAACTATCGATTACAGCCGGGCATGGGCTTACTTTGATGGTGCGTCCAACGCCCATGGGTGTGGGGGGGGAGCCATATTTTATTTGAGTAATCAACATTTCTACAACATCAGAATGGGGCTTGGACCTGGTACCAACAACTACGCCGAATTGCAGAGCCTAAGACTTCTTCTCACCTTTGCTCGAGACATTTTTTGTGACTCCATCCAGATATTTGGCGATTCACAACTTGTGACAAATTGGTTCAACAACATATCTCAATGCCACTCGCACACACTGTCTGCACTGCTGCATGAGGTTCACCATCTCAGAACACTCTTTGACTCCATCACTGTGACTCATATTTACAGGTCTCAGAACAAAGGGGCTGATCAACTGTCCAAAGAAGCTTCGGAGCTGACCTGGGGTACCTGGCATATCACAGAGCACACAGAGGGACAGATCTATAGATATTATCATCGGCCTTTTATCGAGGAGGTTCCTCCTGATATTGATGTCTAGTTTTACAGCTGCTTGCAGGGAGATTTTGTACTACCTCCCCCTTTTTATTTATTCGGCATGTATAATACTTCATATTTATTCTGGGTCTGTAGGATTTAGTAAGTTATGCACCGAGCTTACTAGGGGACTTTTTATGTCTTACACTGTATATGTCATGTTTTTCTGGGATGGTGACTGTCTACAGTCTTTTTTGGAAACTGACTGATTATGATTTTGTATATGTTTGGACAGAACAGTAGTTTTTATACTACAGTCATATGTAACAGGTAGCTGATCATAAATATGAATAGTTACGAACTTTTTCACTGTGAAAAAAAAAAAAATGGTTTCATGTACTCAGAATTACCTGGGAAAACGTGAATTTGGTCTGCAGAAGGGTTCAGGCAACAGTAGGGGCTTTAATTCCGGTTGGAAATGTCTTTTTGGTATTTTATGTAATTCAAATGAGATAGTGAAATAACAATATTACAAGATTATTATATTTCTTTGAAAAATGGGGTTTATTTCATGGTGGAGGGGTTCTATTTGTTTATTATTTTTTGAAATTTGAGTGGTTTATTTCACGGCGTGGGTGGTTTATCGCATGCCTTGGAAGTGGTTTGGTGGTTTGGGGATGGGGGGAGGGGGGGTTGCGATAGAATGAGGGAACACTGCATGGCAAGGGATTGGTTGGATAAAACCACCCATTTTGCACCCCCCCCCCTCGGATTTAAACATTTGAATGTTGGGGGATGCGAAATAGCACATTGACTGTTAGATCTGATCGGTAGTGATCGGCCAGCTTGCAGAGTTAAGAGTTTTGACTGGGGTCGGGTAATTGATAGGCGGAGGGTTTTAATACAAAGTGGGTTGAGGATTATATATGCGGAGGGTTTTTAATATAAAGTGGCTGGGGCTAAAATAAGTTTGGGAAATATATTAAATGGGGGGGTTAAGTTAAAAGGAAAATGAGACCTCCTTAAATATTTGGCGCTTTAAACTATGTAAAAGTGGGTTTCGTGTTTTATGAAAACACAAAGTTTATTTGAGCATAAGGGGGGTTTTTAACAAGGGAAAGGGGATTTTCAAATGGAAATTAGGTTTTTAGGATAAGGCGAAATGTTAGAGATATATTAGTGATAAGAGATAAACCAAATGATGCTTTCCATAACTCTTGAAAAGTATCCTACCTACCTCTTTTATTCATCCTAACATTTTTATTTCCTTTATTGGGTGCATTTGAGCTTGCTGACCCTTCTATTTTCTTTTGATAAGAAAAATAACTTATTTCTAACCTTATATCTTCCAATGGCTCATATTAAGCTTATGAGCTCATTTTTATTCTCTACCTAACTACTGATCTGCCAAGATTAAATGGTTTGGTCAAATATTTATTCACTAACTATCATAACATGAAATTTAAAGGCATGAATGATTAAGATTAGACTGTATGATCATCATGAATTGTGGCATTTTGGACAAGCTGCACACAATTTTATTTTCAAAAGTAAAGTAAACTAAGAGTAGTGGCATTTGAATGTGCAACACTTTCAGAATTTATTTTTGTTTTTTTTTTTATGGGGTTCATATTTTATATTTTTTGATCTTTATTTCTTTTGGTCCTTTGATTATTCTTTTAGGACATACCCTCTTTTTCATTTTTTAATATGGAAAACATTTGTAGAAAGAAAAGGTATGTACAATATTACAAGACTAAACATAGCTAATTCAAAATTATGATCCCTATTATTATAGGACCCTAACACATGGTACCTTTACCTCACACTTATTGAATAAACAAAAGAGGGCCATTCATTTAAAATCTCTATAATACCAATTTTTTCATGGAGTGCTTTTATGGAAGCACCATAATGGTGTCCTGTTAAGGTGCCTTGATCCATAGGATACAAAGAAGGTCATGAAATATTTACACGGTGGATTGGCAAGCGCTCACTATGCGGGCGACATCAAAACACATAAAGCCATTAGGGCCACTTATTATTGTACCACTCTATTTAAGGATGCTCACTCTTATGTACACAAGTTTCAAACATGTTAGAGATGTGTCAATTGTGATCAAAGGCCAGTCGCCCCACTGCTACCAATAGTATATGAAGAACCATTTCAACTTGGCCTTAATTTTAATGCGGAGGTTTTTCCTCATTCATCAAAAAAACACCAATCAATTCTCACAGTGACATATTACTTCAATCGGTGGCTAGAAGAAGTTCCTCTCAGACAAGTAAATGACTAGGAAGTGATTCAGTTTTTGCAACAAAATATCATAACCAGGTTTGGAGTTCCAACGTCACTTTTCTTTGATAATGTGACTTACTTTTCATCATTAAAACCTTATGAATACACATTGGAAAATTGAATTGTAATGAAGCATGCATCAAATTTTTATTCGCAGGGAAATGGTTTGGTTGAATCAACAAATAAGAACCTTATCTGCATAATAAAGAAAACCATATTATATGAATAGAGGAATTGACAGAAAGCTTTGACCAATTCTCTTTGGGTTTACCATGTAACTCCAAAGCCTTCCCTGATAACCTCGCCATACTTCCTAGTTTATGGTAAAGAAGCTATCTTTCCTCTAAACCTATACCTTTTGACCTTGAAACTCTCTCAAGAGTCACAAGGTAAACCTTTTCATTTGATTCAAAGGAGGATAGATATGATAATTAAACTTGAGGAAGAAAGGCTTAAGGCCAAAGACCGATTTTTAGTACATCAGAACCATGTAAATCGCTAGTTTGATATGAAATCCACAGGGGAAAAGAGCTTTGATATGGTTGACCTAGTACTGAAGTGGGATAAACCCCATGAAGAAAAGGGGAAACACACAAAGTTCCAACCTTTTTGGATTAAACCATTTACCATTGATGAAAAAATAAACCATAATAATTTCAAGCTGAAGTCATTAGATGAGAGGATTGAACCCCTTCCTGTAAAAAAATTATATTTAAAGCTTTATTTTCAATAGCAACTAAAAGCTACACTTCCTGTAACATTTATTTGTTTATTTTATTTTTGTTTGTTTCCGTTGTTCATTTTTTATGTAGTGACGTCTTGCTGTGTCTTTTTATCAGTCATTGTACATAAATAATACCCCTTGTGTAAAGTGCATGGCTCAAAAGGCTTTGTGGTGCAATCAAAGCGAAGTGTGACAACCACAATGCTTGGTTTTATGTTGTTCTCCTTCTTTGTTTGGGAAAATGCCATAGGTCGAGCTAAGGCCAGATTGAAAATACGATTCATCCAATATGAGAACCTTCAGGAAAAATTTAGATCCGTGCCTATGTTTATGTCTAAACCACTCAACTTGGAATAAATCTACTTGTGTGTTAACGCTTGTCCAGTCTAGTAGAGAAGGGACAAGGGGAAAATATAAAGCGATCAAACCGATATCAAAGGTATAAAAATAATTCTCTAAAGGGAAAACCTCCTCTGCTCTCATTAATTCGGGATCCCTCTTTTGCGTGTTGAAAATAATAAGTGCCAATTCAAATTTATATTAAAAAAAATAGATAAAGGGTGAAAGAAGATAAAGGCTCCCTGCGTAGGGATGTGAAGCAAGCAACATCGCCGAGGTACTATTCAATCTTGCTGGTAGCAAAGTAACATTAGTGATCTTGAAGTGACCTCGCTAGGGTGTTGTCCAGGCCTGCTGGTAGCAAATCAACACTAGAGATGAAAACTCATACTCTAAATATCATTAAAATCAATTGACACATTACCCTTTCCTGTATTGAAACAATTATGATATAGTGTATCTTTTGTATGTGTTAAACCAAGTAGAAAAAGTGAATATTCTATGTATAAAAATAGGTTTAAAGGAAGAAATTGAGGCAATAAATACTTCTTGAAGGTATGACCCTCAACTGAAAGCTATTCTCAGATAGAGAAGCCGAATTCCACCCAATGGGTCGCCAAGTGTTGTCGCTGCTACAACACCCTCCAAAATTTCGCTACATTTGAATTTTGGATCCTACTATTATTATCGTATCTAGAGTTTATTTGATCAACAAGATTAATTTCACACTACTCTATGTGTTTCAAGTGTCTTCGCATTGATCAACAAATATTTTGGTGCATTTCATGGTCATAACATCTTTGTTGTCATAAAACAACACTTTTTGGTCGCAGTCACACACACTACACTCGTTACACTTGGGAAATGTGTATAAAGTGATGTTTTGATGTATATTCACCATTTTTCAAGTTTATATAATTTTTTTTTTTGATTTTGTATGTTTCAAAACCCATCCTTGCCACAAGCCCTTGCCTCATTTTCCATACTCGGAAATTTTTTGGTTTGAAAATGACCTCATTGATGCCAAGAGCGCATGAGCACACCCTAAAGCCTTGATGGTGAATCCTTCACTGTTTAGAAGTGTTTCATGTGCCCTCTAGGAGCACAAGGTACACTCCTCAAGTCTCTTTCCCTTCCTTACTCTCAACTTCACCCTTCAAAATACCAATTCTTCCTTGAGTGAAATCCTTCGACTCGAGGAAGTGTGCCCTCGTTGAGTGCATAGGTGCACCTAAAGGTCTTAAGCTTCACCATTTAGCCTTCCCAAATGTACCACGCACCCTCCAGACCCTTTTAACACATGAGAACACTCTGAAGGCATGAATATCTGCCCTTCACCCTTCAGACTTGTGCCATGCGCCCTCCTAGGCCTCTTGAGCACATGAGCACACCCTGAAGACCTGAAGCATTCACCCTTCACCCTTTAGGAGTGTGCCCTGCGCTCTCCATCTCTCCCTTGAGTACAAAACAAAATTAGGAAGCTTGAATCCTTCACCTTCATCCTTCAGACTTGCTCCATTTTCCCTGCCTTGACTGTCCCCTTCTTTTAAGCACATGAGCGCATGCTGAAGCCTTGAAGCCTTCCATCTTTAGCCCTTTAGCCTTTCAAAGTGCGCCCATGCACTCAAAAGCTCCTTTTCCCCCTTTGAGCATGGTGAAAAGGCATGAATAGAAAATATTCTTGAAACATGTTATAATAGGATATTTGCAGGCTGATGGTTACTTTTCATGAGTGATTTCAGACACAGGTATTCCAGAAACTTCGTGGAAATCACACATGAGGAATATCGGGCAAGGATAAAAAACAAATGAAGCATGGAAAGAATGAATAAAACACTTGAATATTGACTATAAAAGCAACCCAAAGACTCCATTTGATCAAAGACCCTTTGGAGGGTACATGACATCAATGATTGAAGCTGCGTGAAGAATGAAGATACAGTTGGAAATCATGTCACCACTGGAGAAAATCCATGTCATCAATCACTATTAGTCCTAGTCATCAATGATAGATACATGTCAAGTCTCATCGCAGGTTGATGTGGAAGTCATGATGTATTATTGTGATCATTCTAAGGACAAATAAGTAGAAGAAAAAGAGTCATGTATGAACTAAAGAGTCATGAAATTCCAAAATACATGTAATACCAAAAGTCATATGTAATTCCAAAAGTAATTTGGAATTCTAAAGGTTGTAGAAGTCCAAAGGTCACTAGAAGTTATAAATTTAAGAGTCATGAGGATATGAAAGGTAATTTCAAGTTATAAATAGATCCTCATTTCTCATGGAAAGGACTTTTAACCTTGGCTTCTCCCACAAGGAATTAGAGAGACAAAGTTAGTACTTTTGGGGAGAAAGTAGTGGTTCTAATGCTCCATTATTGGAGCTATCTTGGGAATTTTTATTAATATTCTTTGAATGCTTATGGTTCATGTTTTCTTTCATCAATACTAGATTAACTGAACTATTTCAGTTACTTCGGTGCTCCTTGTTGGAAATATGTTTTTATTTTATAATGATCATTGCATCCTTGTGAACTATTTCGCTTGATGTGAGACGAGTCTTTCTTATTTATGCATGTCTCCATTTGGGTAGTACCATTACTTCTCTCTTAGAGGCTCACTTTATTTTTCCCTCTACAGTAAGAGAACGTTGATACAACGACAATTGAACATTCATAAGGCATACTAGATTTCTCATTCAAAGGGAGAATTACACTTATCCCTCGTGCTGAAAACTAAAGCCAAGGCATAGCTTTATGTAAATGAAAATCGGGCCGTATTCTAGATGGGACTCCTATACCAGACGCTGTGAGGTATAGTTGGGACCTATTGGTGATACTGGAAATCCATCAACCAAGGGGGTCTCCCTGATATGTGGTCCCAATAAGACCTCACATTGTTTGAGATAGGAGCCCCATCCAGAATATGACCCGATAACCATTTCCTCAGAGGTTTTCCTTTGTTCTAACTGTCAACAAGAGAGATGAATGCATATGTTCCTTTGAAAAGCAAGTAAGTGTGCTTGGTGATTGTTTGGTTGTATGTGTGTCATGGTTCTTCTACTGTAGAGGGAGAGAGTAAAGTTAGCCTCTAAGAGAGAGGTAATAGTACCACCCTAGTAGAGACACATGTAACAAAGAAGTATCCGTCTAACATCCAGTGGAATAGTCCACAAAATATGTGACTGTTATTACAACCAATTAGCAAGAAAGGTCTGTCTAGTATCCAATGGGATAGTCCACAAGGATGTGAAAATGATAACAACCATTACAACACATTCTCAATAACTGAAATATTTCAACTACTTTAACAAAGATGAAAGAAAACATGAATTAAAAACATGCACATAATAGTCTTACAAATATTCATAATCCATACATGAAAAACGTGCTGACCATGAGCCTTGTATTATTTAGTAAAAGTTCCAAAACACATGTATACAATGAACACCACTAGGTCCAATAGTGGAGCGTTGGAGGCACTCCTTGCTCCTCAAAAGAACTAGCTTGTCTCTTTAATGCCTTGCGGGAGGAGCCAAGGTGAAAAGCCCCTTTTCTCATATAGTGAGGGTGTATATATAACCAATGGGGTGACACTTCACCTCCCTTGCGACTCTTTGAATACCCACATGAGTGTTTGACTTCCTATGAATTTTCAACTTTACATGACTCTTCATATTTTGTACATGTCCTTTAGACTTCCACTTTACAATACATTTTTGAATAAAAAATTACATAATCCATAATAATGATGTGGCATATGGCCACTCATGACATGACATTGTTGACATGGACTGCTTTATGACATGGAAATGTAAAGCCAATTTTGCTGCTCCTTGATATAAGTCTTCTTGAGAATGATCTTCTATTCACCTCCATATGGCTTAGAGGTAAGCAGTCTTCAATGATATCAAGTCTTGAGCTGAGGTCGCAAACTAGTGTCCCTTTGCTTTGTCTTGATTGATTAGCTTGCATGATTAACTACAAATATGTCTTTCAAAATGTTTCCCTTCTCTGTATCCTTATTCATCATCCTATCATGGTATGATAGAGTACCTGCACTGAAAATTCACCCATGATGAGACGACATCAGTCTGATAAAATCCCAGTCTAAGATGGTTCATATTGATCCACTGAATGAGCTAGAACTGGGTGGCAGACTGAGTGAGAGGCGCAATGACTGCATAACTCAAGCCATCAGGGGTGAAGCTTGAGCTTTGAGACTATGCAATGCACAGTTCAAGCTGGATTGGGTAGGCAGATTCTGCAGTTTTGGGACTCAATGAACTGGGACGAGGGTTTTTTCACTGTTTCAACCAACTGAGCAGTTCCAAAAGGAAGAGAAAACCTGGTGATTGCTCAATTAAAAAATTAAGGAGATCAAGGTTTGGGCTTAAGCTCTGAGACTACGCAATGAATAATTGGTCTAGGTGGGAGGGCTGAATTGCACAATTTTGGAGGCCAAGGTCTAGGCTTGAGTAGTCAAACTATACAGTGCGCAGTCCTGGGAGGTAGGAGCTATGCATTGTGAAGTGTCAAGAGGAAGCATTTCATCTTGAGGGATAGAAATGTGCAATGCGTAGTTCAGGAAGGCCAGATGAGGCTAAGTTGCTCGGTCGGAAAGTTTTCATAATTTGACTAAGTGTGGGATCGATAAAGCTGATGTGAACAGTGATAAGACTCAACTGTAATCACACACTTAGAACACTTGAAGATAGAACAACATAGCTCATCTAGGACATGTGAAAAACATACTTCCACCAGTGCGACAACTTGGCAACGACTTACGACAAGTGTGACACTAAAGATACACTTTGCGACGATCGTGACAACACTTGTGCGAAAATTCTTAAAAATTTTGGAATGAGTGTGAAAAATGTTTACATGGTAATATCAACTTAGTTTCACAAATATAACCCCTTGAAGTCATCGAAAAAATATTATATACATCGTGCGATACTTAACACGCGAAAATACGACACTTTTCTTTTCTCACAAAAGATGCCAAACACTTAGAGAAAGTACATGGAATGGGTTTCAAAATACTTGCGACGACAATATACAAGACCAAGGTAGGCTTCAAAATTTGATGCAGGCCAAAATTTTGGAGGGTGTTGTAGTAGTGAAAACACTTGGCGAAACACTGGTAGAATTCCAACTTCTTTGTCTTGGTTGACTCTTCTATGCAGGGTCTTAGTTATTCAGAGAGGATTAAGTCATCATGAAAATAACTTTGGCATCCTCACTCACCATGTGAGTAAACATGGTCACCTTTACACCTTCTCAGTCAAACACAAATATAAGATTCAACAATACTGCAACGTTTCAAATCGGAAAGGGTGTGAATTTCATGAGCTTTATATTTTTAGAGTATGATTTTCTCATCTCCAATGTTTCTCTACTGCCAGAAGGCCTGGAAAATACCCCGAAAGATTCACTGAAGGAAGAAAAACATGCTCTACTTCCAGCAAGCCTAGACAATATGTCAGCGTAGTTGTTTTCTTCACCTCGCTGCGCAGGAAGCCTTTCTCTTCTTTTGACTTTATTTATATATTTAAATAGGAATATTCATAGGCACTTATTCATTTGATGACGGAAGAGGGATCCTGACTTATTGAGAGTAGGAGAGGTTGTTCCTTTAGAGGAGCATATAAATACCTATTATTTAGGTTTTCTTGTTTATATTTTTCCCCTTCTCCTCATCTACTGATTGGATAAGAGTGAAAACACTAAAACATAAAGAACACATAAGGTTTCTAGAATAGACATAGGTATCATGGTTCGACCAAAACTTTCATCAACCAAAATATGTAACCAACAAAAAGAAGGAGGACCGAAGGTTAGCCAAATGTTGTGGTGTCACAAGACTCTTTTCAATTTAGCCACATTTCCTTTTGAGACAACATAGAATATTCAAGCAATGTTTTATGAAACAAAACAAAAAAAAACACATAATAGGGAAACAAAACCAAAAGACAGAATGGAAGGAGGCTAAACCAAAACATGATGCGAAACCGAAATCAGAAAACATAAGACATACTACATAAAATGAACACAATATGAATGTGTGAAGCAAACTAACACACAACTAAACCTACTCCTAACCTAACCAGTTAGAGGGTCGTGGTTATGTATAATGAAATTTCCAGTGTAGCCACCATAATTGTTCCTGAACTACATACACATAGATGCAAGCAATTAAAAAAAATACAAAATATTGTGGGGAAAAAAATATAAGAGCTTGAATAACTTGAAAAGAAAATAAAAGCTCTTGCCTATCAGTAGAAATATAGGCCATAGACACTGCTTTTAACTAGTTCATACTCTTACCTTTTCGATAGCCATTATAAGTAGACAAACCATGAGAGCTTCTTTTGAATGCAACTTCATCTATGTCATCCTTATTAGCAAGAAAGAGAAAAGACCGATATTTTCTATTGACCAAAGGGCTTGCAAAGAAGTATGCTTCCAAGCAATCATAGATTGGATCGTCAAATTCAAAACAATCCTCTTGAAATTTCTAAAATCTATGAAAAGATGAATTTGCAATTAAGAGCATGATATAGGGATGGAAATCTTGTGAGAGATAGTTGATCTGATCATATTTAGCCAACTTATCAAGATAGCGAGGATCTAACATGATCATCAGCAAAGGCTAAAGTGCCTCAACTATTTCACAAGTACTTGAACCATGAGATGTGAAAACATGAATGTCAAAGGATGTAAAAAAAATGTCATTGGATGCGATGATGGGGAAATGGTAAGTGGAATTACAGTCATCAGAGACAAAACTATGATAAGATGCACTGATTAAAACATCAAATTCCCAATTTGTAGTTAACAAATACAAATCAAAATGAACAACTCTGCCAATGCTCTGAATAATTGATGAAAAACTTTACAAGCATCGCAATCATCTAAAGAATTGAAAAGGAATGCTAGTATAATGAACATACGAAACTATTCAGGATGCAATGGATGAAAAAGAGGAACCCGATTCAAATAATAGCTCAAGCTCTTGCTAGCATTCAAGAGGATTTCTAGTGCCATGAAGAAATTCACAAGAAAAACTAGGAGCTGCTTATTCGCCATAGCACTAAAAAAATATGGACTTTTAGGCCAAAGGTGATCTCAAAATTGATCGTCTTCCCAATTCTGCACATTTATGAAAGGTATACACCCCAAACCTGAATTTAATACAAGATATTTGCAAGAGAATTAATTTAATACAACAATATGATTAGAAACCCGATCTCGAGGAATAGGAAAATTGTATTGAGGAATTCTTAAAGCCATCAAGGATGAGTAGTGAAACGATACAAATGAAAGAATTATGCGAGAAAATACATATCTGACATGGCTCCGGAATTTTTCCAGGATTGCGAGATCTTGACATAACCATAAACAAGATTTGAACTTCGTCGACTTCCTAACAAGTTCTGGAACCGTGGAAATGCAGATAAGAACATTTTATAAACTAAATCACATCGCAAATTGCATGTGGAAAAATGCTATCGATTAAGTTAACATGATCACCATTATCTAGATCACAACTATCTCTACCTCACTGGTTTGATTATATTTTTCAACTTGAACAAACATATTACTCTATATATTTGTCTCATCGCAAATCTAAATATGTATGAATCAAAGAAATCTCGTGATCACATTGATTCAAAGAGTTTCTCCATACAAATCAAGAGATGATAAGGGATGGAATGGATGTTCTATAATTTCATTTCTTCCTTCTTCATCATGGATTTTCTCACTAGCCTGTATCATTTCAAGATTCAACTCACGGGATAAAAAATTTGAAGAGCATTGAGAGTCTCCATCGCAAGTTGAAGCATTGTAAAGAGTAAAGCACAAAGGATATGGAGGTGAAGAGGAAGAATTTTTCATAAGCGAATCTTCTTTGACCGAAATAGATTTAACATATAGATCTTTCAAAACAAAATCTTATTGAGGAAATGAAAGATCAGTTGGTGCACTTGGGCATTCATGATCGCATACATCAACAAATCCATATTCATTAGAATGATTGTTACACAAGGCTATGGATCGATCGAAAGAATTGGTTGTATTTAATTCACTACCAAGATTAGAAAATTGAAAAATCATCCAATAATGAAAGTGCATCATCTTGACATAGGGCACTTTGAAAAGCGGAAGAGAGATAAAAAATATCTTTACTTTCCTCCTCCTCTACCAGTGTAATGTTACTACCTTGTATCTAATCGCAATTTGACCTAGCAAATTGAAAATCAGAAGAGCGTGAAGGGCTAGTTGGTGGAGCATATTGATAACGTGGATCATGATACATGGAGTCATGACATGCAGATGATAGAGGATGACAAATGCCCCTTGAAGAAGTAACACTTTCGATGGAACCAAATTCAAGATTGATGTTAAGAGTGCCAATTTCATCTGGAGGATTTAAAGGATTAGCCTTCTGATCCGGATTTATGCAGGAACACAATAGAATGCACATATAACCATAAATACAAAAATGCAGTGGAAATAACACTTCATTTCATTAATATCAAAGAACTGAAATTTGTTTACAGACATAATGGAAATAAACTAGCTAGGGTGCTGGTAGCTTATCTCTAAGAAGATATGTGGTGGCTACAGGCCTCTAAAATGTGTTACAATGAGGCTCGAGGGCCTATTTATTATTGAGAAACAATGGAAAACCATAAACATCCAAAAACCTAACCCTAGGAGATGAAGCGCCAAAACTATGGGCCCCGTTTGGGTAAATTGGTACATCAACTTCCTGGGGACGTAACTTTGGCATACAATCTCTGTTTGACGGGCTCAATACCTCATTAGAAATATCTATCCGAGGACTACAAATTTCGATGTGAGAAAAATTGAAGGAAATTCCATGTTGCTCTCGTTTTTCACAGAAAAATGTCGTTTAGGGCCTCAAAACGGCTCTGGAAGTTTAGGACCCGAAAAACTGCTAAAAATAGTAAATTGTGTTATAATTAAGGAAAATTAAAAACTAAAAGAAACAATGGTGGGGCCCTAAGTGGAATAGGCCGGTTGCCACCAATATCCACCTGGATCATTCCTCCCCCCTTAGGAAGTAGTGGTCCCGATTGCGTTGAGTTCCTCCATGAGACAAGGAAACTTCTGCTGAATTTGGTCCCTGGTGAACCACTTGCCTTGGTGTAGGAGTTGGCCAGCTTTGACAAACCGATACAGTTGGATATTCTGCTGGCGAGTGTTCTTTATTTACATGTTGATGATGTTAGCCACCTATAAAATGTTGGCATAGCAAACAGGTGGCTAAAATTGTTTCTGAGCCTTCAAGAGAGACATTTTATTTGAAAATCTATCATCCTTGAAGCCTCCATATGTCTTTGTCCTCTGAAGAAATCCTCACTGATGTATCCATAGAAAAGCCCTGCTGTTTTGTGAAAAATAATGCTTCAAAAAAGCCTCCATCTGCTCCATTTTATCCCTTCAAATTCCCCTTTTTCACCCCTTTTTTCCCCCTTCAAAATCCCACAAAATCCCTTCATTGACACTCCATCTCATAAAAAATCCTTTTAAAAACCTTATAGCTCCCTTTATTTGGTTTAAAAACCCCCTTTTCTGCCTACCGGAACCCCCACTTGGACTTGAAAAGCACTAATTTGGCCTAAAATACCCTTTGTTACACTATGACAGGCATAAGCCCCTGAGGGCTTATGCAGCTTAGCCCCTTTCTTCATTGACCCTTAGCCCCACAACCGGGCGCTTAAATTCCCAAAAATCCATTTAAAAAGGCTTAAAAACAGTTCTCCGCTCATTTTGAAGAATTAAGCCCCTGAGGGCTTATTCCTTTTGGCCCCTCCCCCATATAACCTGCGCCCAGGACCAGGCGCTAGCCCCAATCGCAAATCGCAATCGAAGCTTTCTGTTTCCGACTTTTTCTTTGTTCTTCCAAAATTTTCCAATGCGATGAGCCTTTGCTCCATAAACCTCTGCTTCAATATTGACTGTCGATCTTTCGAGATCCAACGGTCAGCGCTAATATCGCATCGCGCCCATAACCTCTTTTCATTACCCCTCCGATTGCATATGGACCGTTGATCTCCCCTCTAATCTGATGGCCCTCGCATGATCGCCAATCGCAAAAGTCTTAAGTGCTATCCCTTTTCTTTGCCGATTTGCGATCCTCGAGCTAATCCCAACCGTCCATCCATACAGATCCGACGGCTGAGACACCATCACACTCTTCTCCTGAGCCTAACATCATCACTTCGCCGATTTAATCTGGACCGTTGAATCCACAAGAACCAACGGCCCAGATTCAATCGCGCTTCTCTCATGTGCCCTCCGTCATTCCCCCTCCGATCTAATCCCGACCGTTGATCTCTCCTTTGATACGACGGTCCGTGCTAAATCGCAAATCGCAAAATCAAAAACTTCGGAGTTTTGGCCCACTACCTTTTCTCTGATGCGATTAAATCCTGGCCATTCATTCTGCCAGATTTGACGGTCCAGATTTCATCGTGCTCTGCCTTCCCCTTTCTCTGTTCCACTGTTCTGCCGATCCCTGATCAAATCTTGGCCATCCATTCTACAGATCCAACAGTCAGCATTTAAACCACCGTGGACTCTTCCCACCTTATCGCCCGTGCATATTTCCCCATCGTGCTCTCATTCCCACCGTTGGATCTCTCTGCCTTTCATCCAACAGCTGAAAATGCATATCACGTAATTTTTGCGCCCTAGGTTTAATGTTTCAAAATTACGCGATAAAAGCGGTTTTGGGAGGACACGTGTCAGGCGGCAAGGCATATCGCGTTTTTTTTGGGAATTTTCAAAACCACTTTGGAGCTGTGCGAAAACCATTCCAGTTTTCCGCTTACCACCCCCCTCCGCAACTGCAACTTTTAATCCTAGTCGTTGATTGTTTTAATCTAACGGCTCATATTATATCGCGTTCCCATCCATTTTATGTTCAACAGACCTTCCAAAGGATTCCATCGGAAGATCTCCACCGTTGATCTCTTCCAATGATCTGATGGTCCATGTTCAATCTTCCTTCGCCCTCCCGGTCCCACCACCAAACGCCCCCGTTCCTCTCATTTTCGCCTTTTCCCTTTGTATTTTCCCTGATGTTAAACTTTTACGTTTTAACACTAGAAGTTATTTCTTCCACCAAATTCAGTCTAACCTTCTAAACAACTTCGTCGGTGAATCTCGACCGTTGATCACCATCTATCAATCTAATCAGACAGTCTAGAATCCTCCTCGCACCAAAGCTCCATCAGACCAGTTTTCACCATTCCGCAGCGATTTTCAGCCGTTTTTCCACTACATCCACCATTTCCATCACTGCACCACCATCTCCACCGGCCTCTACATCAATCCCACCCCAATCCCTATGGATTTCTTAATATGTTTATCGTGTTTTTGCAGGTGTTAAAGAAGCGTGAATCCACTCTGTTTCACAGTCACAGACAGTGTCTCTTAGAGCACAGGAAGATATTTTTAAGCCAGAGATCACAGAAGAAGGTGCCTGTGGAGATTTAAGCGTGATTTTTAGGAAAGATCAAATTATTAACTCTATTTTAAACCCTCCAGTGCCAGTAGAACCTGTGTATCCACAAATAAGATAGAAGAGAAGCGACAAAGAGTATCAGTGAAATATTTAAGGGATTAAAGCCTACTATTGAAGATTTAATACTATAATCTAGTGTTCAAAGGACGAAGATACAGGTTTAAGACCTTAAAAATGATCTGGAAGGCCTAATAAGGCCTAAAGCGCATGAAACAAGCCATATTAGTGATTTCAAATTAGCAGAATGTTCTTTCCCAAGGAAGGACAAGTTCCCATAGTGTTTTTTATTCTCCATCGAGTTCCTGAGAAGACCACCACCCTGACAGAAGTCCTAAGATTGCCAGAGAATTAGTTATAAAGTATGGAAGGCCTGAAAGTCATTTATCTGCCTTACTTGTCCCCGAGTACAAAGGAGTACAAACTGCTAGAAAGTACCTCAAAAACATACCTCTGGAGTTATTATCAGCCTGTCGAAGACCACTAATTCATCCAAAGGGTACTGAAAGTCAATACAGGGATATTAAGACAGAATGGGCAGCAAAACACTTCTCCCTCTGTTTTAATGAGCCATTTAAAGTTCTATCTACCCCTACTACCACTCTTTCAGCTATAAGAACTCTTGAGAATTACATTGTTGTTGTTGGTTAACCGTGGATTAGAAGTTGTTTCATTGAGATAGAGTTCTGTGTGTATTAGTTGTAAAATAGGCTGGGAGATGATTTCTAGTTGATATCAAGTTGCTGGAAAATGATGTATGTGACTGGTGTTGCTCTTTAATATGACAAGCATGTTCATTGGATCCTGATCTAAATAAGTGGTGATGTGTTCTATCTATTACCGTTTTCTCTCTGTTATGCAATCATATTTCATTTCTCTGATAATAATCAGTAATCTAGCTTAGGATATACTGCTGTAAAGTACCCTAATTCTTCCCGCTCTTCTTATCTTTGATGTTTTCTGCTAATTGTGTGATCTAAAAACAAATTCAATATAATTTAACCAGTATAGTAGTTGGTTCTCCCTGCTTACTGATGTATGAATTTAGAGTTTGTTTTTAGATGTTCTTGTCTAGTTTTAGCTGAAATAATTGGGATACTGGGAGATTTAGAGTTGGTTCTGTCTCACTAGGGTCCTTTTCCAAGAGTCAGCCTTTCTAATATCCCTTAAGTTGAATGTTGAAAGCATTGAAAGTTAAAAGTCTTTCTCTGATCTTAGGCTTCACTTTGTGTCAAATCTTAAATGCTTTGTATTGTCTGAAGAGTTAGCCTCATTAAGAGCGTAATCATAGACAGTTAAGGCATGCCCTGTCCCTAGATTCGCTCCTAAGTGGTCACCTTGGAAGGTTTCCTTGTCATTCACCTTAATTTCCTTATCATTTCATTCCATTTCTATCATCTTAAGAGATCCTCTGTTTTAGATGACTAGCCCATTTGAAAGCCTTGGATATTGAATTGCAAGTAAACCATTTTATGGCCCCATTGCCCAATGGACTTGAGTTTTCTTTGAATTATCTCCACATTGCCAAAAATCCTTCTTTGCTCACTTCTTTGTCTTACATTGAACCCTTCTTTCATGTTTCCCAACCAAACAAATGAAACAAACAAATCAAAAACCCTTGTGCTTCATACATAGCCTAATACCTCAATTTGAGCCTTAAAGATATATCATTCTTTACATATATAGAAAGATCCCTCTTTGGATCCTGGAGGGCTAGATCCTGAGATCTAAAAGTGGTTTGATGTTGTCTTGTCTTTTGGTATTTCCAAATCTGCCAAAACACAGGAACCACAACATAATGGCGACTCCACTGGGGACCTTTGAGTAAAATACTCCTTAAAACATATCTAAGAACTCGAAGAAGACCATAGTAGCCTTGATTTGGTAATTTAATCACTGTGGTGGACAATAAACTTTCTTGAAACGCTTTAAACCTTCCACCTGGCGACTCCATTGTTCCTAAATGACCATAAGACTTCACTGATGATCAGTAGGCCTACTGATTATCTTTGTTTTCACAAGACTCCATTTGGAGACCAGTTGCATTACAACATCATCCATATTAAAAGAAACACATAGGATTAAGCATCTTGGTTTGAAGATAGTTTTCCTCTTAAATACTGTCATACATGGCTAACTTTCTTCATTGAGACTTAACATACTTGCTTCAAGAACAATCCATACTAGAGCTTATCCTAATCCAAACTCACCCGAGATAGTTGAAAACCCTGAGAGTATTATTAGGAAGCCTTATACATCTAGGGATCCAACTATTTTCAGACAAATTAATAGAGCTAATTCAGCACCTGAAAACTTTGCAGCTCTATCAAGCACTCAAATTGACTTAGACTTACCAAGTAATTTACGAAGAAATCAGTCATTCAGTGCTATAGAACAGACAGGCTTTGAGCTCCCAATATCACCACCACATAGTGGTCAAAACATTAGGGATAGAGAAACCCCTCCATCAACACCTCCTGATATTCATTTCATCCATAACTTGGGTCTCTCTCACCCTAGATCTGCTCGACAGTTTGCTGCTGGTCCTAGCATTTCTGTCATTCATATACCTGCTGCTCAAGCCCAAACTTTACCTTCAAAAAACACTAACATGGCTGCATGGTATGCCCCTCTAGTGTTACCACAGCCTTTGGCTCCCCTACCCAATGATTATCAGTCTAAAATCCCACATTTCACTGGAAAAGAGTCTACCACAGCTCAACACCATGTAGATAGGATGGAGGATGCCTTTGACTGTATGGAGATAGAAGATGAGACAATCAAAATGAGAATCTTTTCTTGGAGTTTAGGAGGAGAAGTGAAGAAGTGGTTTAAAGGCCTACCTCCTAATAGTATCCATGATCTTCCCTCTCTACATCAAACTTTTATAAAAAAATGCGAAGTAAAAAGAAACCCTCTCCAAATCTTAGCAGAATACAAGAATCTCAAGGGAAATTAGGGAGAGAGTGTCCATGACTACTCTACTAGATTTAACAGTGTCTACAACGCCCTTCCACCACACATGAAACCTCCCCAAGGAATGGCCTTAGTGAGATACCCTGAAGGTTTTGATGCTGATATGGCCTATAAGCTTAGGGAGAGAGACTATAACACATTAGAAGACATGCATAAAGGAGCAGTGAGTGTGGAAGCAAACCTGATTGAAAAAAGAGCTAGAATGAGGGCTGAAAAGAAGGTAACCTATAGGGATGACACTGCAGCTTCTTCATCTGATTCCAAATATGATAGCCTAGCCAAAAACATGGAGAGGATAGAAAGAATGATGGAGAAAATGGTTGTCCAAGTCAATAACCAAAACAGAAACCAAAATCAAAACCATAATCAAAACTTCAGGAGAAACACCCCTCCCAATAGACAAAGAGACTCTGATCAACAAGTCATACCTCCATTCCAAGAGAATTTCCTGGATGAGGATGAAGGGATAATAGAAGAGTCAGAGGGAAATACCATAAACATGATGGAGGTGGATAGTCAAGATCACACCTTTTCTACAGAGGATAATCAGACCCCATACTGACATTGGGATGAGGAAGGGTTAGAATCTGAAGACTATAGGTTGGGATTCGAAAATGCCATCATGCAGGTCCGAGAACAATATGATCTCAGAAGCAAAAAGAACATAGATACTCCAAAACCAAAAGCCTCTGAAATCACCATCAAGAAAAGACCTGAGAAGACACCTAAAGTGACTGCTGAAAGTAACAAATCAGTAGCTGAGAGTTCTGGCAAAAACAAAGAAAAAGACGTCCAAACATATGACAAACCAAGCCAAGAAACTAGTAGCACTAGCATTGCAGCTAATGCTCCTGATAAAACAACTTCAAACATTGTACATAGTAAGAATTCGCAAGCTGATTCTGTCAATAAAATAGTGGCCAGTAAAACATAATTGAACCTTTCAAAAAGTCATTTTCCTTTCAATTTGGAAAGTGAGATAGCCAAAATCAAAATTTCTGTTCCTCTCACTGAGTTGGCCACCCAAGATGTATATAAAGGTCAAATTTTGAAAGCTTTAAACTTAGGAGAAAATAGTGACACTGTCAACCTAAATGATGATCAACCAGCCCTTTTGTTTGGTCCAAAAATAGAAGGAAAATTTTAGGAAGGAGTAGTGCCTCCCTTCTATGTCAGTCTCAATATCCATGACAAAATCCTGCATAATGCCATGCATGATTCTGGGGCCTCACACAACCTTATGCCAAAAGTGATTATGGAGAAGTTAGGCCTAGAGATAACCAGACCTTATAAGGATTTATATTCATTTGACTCTAGCAGAGTGAAGTGCCTTGGCCTAATCAAAGATCTATGTGTGAATCTGACCCAAATCCTAGCCAAGTGCATGGTAATGGATGTTGTAGTGGCAGATGTACCTCCTAAGTATGGCATGTTGTTGTCAAGGTCATGGGGTGCCAAGCTGCAAGGTACAATGCAGATTCACAAGACATATTCCACAATCCCCGTCTTTAGCCAGCTTAGAAGACTATATAGAGAGGCACCCATGAAGTTTATGGTTAGCAGCTCTGAGAAACCTAAAAATTCACCTCTGCACTCTGTCCATATAGATCTGGACTCTTTTATCCTTTACAATGATGAACTTAGAGATAAGCCAGAGCTAGAAGATAGAAATTTAAACAACAGAGTAGAGCCCACAGATCTTAACATAATGGCAACTCTAAATGTAGAGGAAAACAAGGAAGAAACCTTTGAACAGTGTACTGAATCAAAAAACCAGAGTGAACAAAACCAAGACTGCAAACAACAGATTAATCATCACTTTGAACTCCATGAAGGTCCTAATGAACTAAACATTACACAACACGATGCAGGCCTCATAATACAACATAATGATGAAACTGCTAACAAATCTGCAAACAGTACTTTATGGTGCATGAGCTTCGATGGGTCTTGCACTAAAAAGAATGCAGGAGCTGGGGTATGGTTGCACAATACTGAAAGCAACTATACTGAGAGTCATGCCTTCAAACTAGACTTTAAATGCACGAACAACATTGTAGAGTATGAGGCTCTCATCCTAGGATTGCATCTATTGAGAAAACTAGGAGCCCAAAGGATAGTTGTACATGGAGACTCTGAATTAGTCATCAAACAAGTAAATGGAGAGTACACTGCAAAGCATCCTTGATTGAGGGCATACAGAAATGGTGCTATGGATTTTCTGAAAACATTTGTAGAATATGAGCTTGTGTTTGTTCCTAGGAGTCAAAACATAATTGCAAATGGGTTGGCCTGTGCTGCTAGTTCATATCAGAGACTTCCTAGTGATAAACATATAGTTATTCAAACAAAATATAGACCAGCAGTGCCAGATAATGAGAAATATTGGCAGGTCTTTGAGGGTGACAAACAGATAGAGTATTTCTTGCTTTGCAGGAATGAGTTTGAATTACCTGATTCAGACTCTAAATCCGATGAAAACTGTTCAGATAAAGAGCCCCCTGATGAAGAAAAACCATCCCCCACTGCAGATATAAACATGTTAACCAAATAATTCAAAAAACAAATTGAAGGATACGCAAAATCAGGTAAAGAAGACATAGAGGTGATGCAGTCCAAAGACAAAAGCATACCTAGAGGATTAGCACCCTTAGAGGACCTTTTTGATTTTAACGATGTGGCAAAGAAGCCCACTATAGAACACACTGAATCAGATGTTGAAGAATTCAATATAGGCAGCCATGACAAGCCTAAAATGATTAAATTATCTAAATCCTTGCCAACACACATCAAGAAGAAATACATTGATTTATTTAAAGAGTTTGTTGATGTGTTTGCTTGGAGCTATGAGGACTTAAAAGCCTATGACACAAAGATCATCCAACATAAGATCCCATTGAAAGAAAACCAAAAACCCTTTAGGAAAAAATTGCGCAGAATTAAGAAAATGTATGAAGAAGCTATCATAGTGCCTGTGAGGTTTTCAGATTGGGTCTCCAACCTTGTGGCTGTAAGGAAAAATACAAGAGAGATTAGGCTGTGCATTGATTTTAGAAACCTTAACAGAGCCTCCTTAAAGGACAATTACCCCTTACCAAAAATGGAACACATCCTACAAAGGGTAGTTCGCTCAAAGAGGATATCTCTGTTAGATGGCTTCTCAGGGTATAACCAGGTCTTAGTACTCCCAGAAGATCAACTAAAAACAACTTTCACCACTCCATGGGTCACTTTCATGTATGTGAAAATGCCTTTTGGACTAATGAACGTTGGTGCAACCTTCCAAAGAGCTATGGAAATCGCATTTTCAGAGGAAATAGGGCACTTCATTGCAATTTATCTTGATGACATAAAAGTTTATTCCAAAACTGATGAAGAGCACCTTAAACATCTGAGAATTTTTTTTGAGAAATGTAGAAGGTTCGGGCTATCTTTAAATCCCAAGAAGACTGTATTTGGCCTTCAAGAAGGTAAACTTCTTGGCCATATTATATCAGAAAAGGGGATTAAAATAGACCCAAAAAGAGTCGAGGGTATACTGCAGATTAGCCACCCAAGAAACATAAAAGAATTGTAGTCCTTTATTGGGAAGATTAACTTCTTAAGGAGGTTTATTCCCAACTTAGCAGAACTCCTAAGAAATATGACTAACATGCTTAAGAAAGAAGTGGGAGTTAAGTGGAATCTAGAGGCCAAAAAGTCCTTTGAACAAGTAAAACACGCGCTCACCCGAGCACCAGTTCTGATCAACCTAGATTTCACAAAAGACTTCCTTATATTCTCCTTTGCATCAGAGCATACTGTGGCTGCTATCTTGTCGCAGAAAAACCCAGAAGGATGGGAGCAACCAATTGATTTCCTTAGCAAGGCACTAAGAGATGCTCCCTTGAAATATAATATAATGGAAAAACAGGCCTATGCTTTGGTGAAGGCCTTAAAAGATTTCTGGGTGTATATTCTGCATTCTCACATCATTGCTTATGTACCTAACATAGTGGTGAAAGATATTTTGTCACAAGATCCAGATGGAAAAAGAGGTAAATGGATTGCAGTGATACTAGAGTATGATTTGGAGATCAAACCCACAAAACTCATCAAGGTTCAAGGCTTGGCACAATTAATGGCTGAATCTAACTTACAAGCCCTTGACATAAACATGGTAGGTGCCTTGGATGAACATGAAGGACTGCTTGCTCCTACTGTTGAAGAAAAATTCCAAAACTCACCTTGGTATGCTGACATCTTGTATGTGCTTACAAATCTTAATGCTCCTCATGATTTATCAAAGACAAAGGCAAGGTTTTTAAAGTTAAAAGCTAGGAATTATTGCATTTTAAATGAATGTTTATATTGGAAAAATGTCAATGGTTTACTGCTTAGATGTTTTCTTTAAGTTGATGCAGAGAGGATCAAACATGAATTCCATGAAGGAGAGTGTGGAGGCCATATATACTGGAAAACCAAGGCCAAAAAAATCCTTAGAGCTAGTTTTTACTGGCCCACCCTTTTCCAAGATGTACATAAAATGATAGTTGCCTGCCATAAGTGCCAAATCTTTGAGGGCACAGGAAAACTCCTCCCTTTACCATTACAACCAATCACTGTTGAAGCTATTTTCCAATAGTGGGGCCTAGAATTCATAGGGGAGATCCATCCTGCTTCATCTGCCCAACATAAATGGATTCTCACAGCCACTAACTATTTCAAAAAATGGATAGAGGCCATCCCTACTAGGAATGCCACAGATTTTGTCATCATAAAATTCCTTGAAGACCACATCCTATCTAGATTTGGCTGCCCTAGGAAGATTATCACTGATAATGCTGTTGCTTTTGGTTCAAAAAATATGATTGATTTTTGTCACAGATATCAGATTGCACTTGGTCATTCTACTGCTTATTATCCTCAGGGTAATCGGCTAGTAGAATCATCAAATAAAATTTTGGTGACCATCATCAAGAAGCTGCTTGAAGAGAATAAAAAATCATGGCATAATAAGTTGGTGCATGCTCTATGGGCTGACAGATGGACAAAAAAGAATTCCATCAGAATGTCTCCATATCAGCTTGTATATGGAGCTGATGTAGTATTCCCTACCAGCTTAGGGGTACCAGTGATAAAATTGGTCCAATAAATACAGTCAGAAGAGGACATCATGGTAAGGAGGATCAATCAAACTATCCATCTCCAGAAAACAAGGGAAGAGGTCTACAACAGAGCTCAGAAAGTGCAAGAGAACATCAAAAAATTGTTTGATAAAAGAACAAAAGCTTGTGATTTCAAAATTGGAGACAACGTGCTAAAGTGGGACTCTAGAAGGGAAGATAAGGGTAAGCATGGAAAATTTGACATTTTATGGCAAGGCCCTTATGTCATTCAGTCCACCATTGGTCCAAATGCATTCTTTTTGCAAGTGTTAGATGGTACAGATCTGTTTGGGGATCCTATCAATGGTAGGATGCTCAAACATTATTACTACTAAGTTCTAGTTTAAAGTGTTAACTTCCATTGTAAATATCATTGTTGTGTTTTGTTTTCAAAAAAGAGAGAAAAAAATATACAAAAAAGATAAAAGAAAGGTTCAGACAAGCTCAAAACCTGAACCTATGAAGATCCAAAAGAATGGCTCAAATCAGCCCAAAACCTGAGCCAAAGAAAGTGAAAGGCTGGTTCTAACATGCCCAAAACTTGAACTTGCAAACAAATGAAGAAGAAAGTGACTCTAACAAGCTCAAAATTTGAGTCACAAGAGAAAGAAGGATGCTCTAAAGTTTCACAATTTCAAGCCTTCAAAATTTTGGTTTCAATTTCCTGCAAAGTTCAGTTCATGGGCAGTTGTTTTCATGCCATGAACCCACAGCAAACCAGACAGTCTAATCCTGGTTTGACTGTTTTTAAATTTCTGTTGTAGAATGTAGAGAAAGAAATATGCTAGATAGTTTAATCCTAGCAGATATTAGTGTAGGTATAGAAGCTATGAGGCCAACTGTCTAATATGGTCTCATGGAGGAATAAGGGTAGGATTAGATTAGTTTTTTCTGCTTTCAATAAAAAAAAAATGATGAAAAAGGTCTGCAAGTATAAGTGCACCTTGAAGAAAAAATGTTAGGACAGTAGGATGGGTAGGTAGATTGTTTGGGAGAATATTACTGCTGATATGATGTTTTCATGATTTATAGCAGCTGATCAAAGAAGAAAAAGATGGCTAAGGATCAGGCATCTGGCCTACTTCCCAAAGATTATTTCTGAAGTTCTTGACACCTTCAAGAAGATGCCATCCCCATGTGGAGCCTCTGTTAGCCACCTATAAAATGTTAGCATAGCAAACAGGTGGCTAAAAATGTTTCTGAGCCTTCAAGAGAGACATTTTCTTTGAAAATCTATCATCCTTGAAGCCTCCATATGTCTTTTTCCTCTGAATAAATCCTCACTGATGTGTCCATTGAAAAGCCCTACTGTTTTGTGAAAAATAATGCTTCAAAAAATCCTCCATCTGCTCCATTTTATCCTTTCAAATTCCCCTTTTTCACCCCTTTTTTCCCCTTTCAAAATCCCACAAAATCCCTTCATTGACCCTCCATCTCATAAAAATTCCTTTTTAAAACCTTATAGCTCCCTTTATTTGGTTTAAAAACCCCCTTTTCTACCCACCGGAACCCCCACTTGGCCTTGAAAAGCACTAAATTTGGCCTAAAATACCCTTTGTTACACTATGACAGGCATAAGCCCCTGAGGGCTTATGCAACTTAGCCCCTTTCTTCATAGACCCTTAGCCCCGCAACCGGGCGCTTAAATTCCCAAAAATCCCTTTAAAAGGCTTAAAAACAGTTCTTCGCTCATTTTGAATAATTAAGCCCCTGAGGGCTTATTCCTTTCAACCCCTCCCCCATATAACCTGCACCCAGGACCAGGTGCTAGCCCCAATCGCAAATCACAATCGGAGCTTTCCGTTTCTGACTTTTTCTTTGTTCTTCTGAAATTTTCTGATGCGATGAGCCTTTGCTCCATAGACCTCCGCTTATATATTGACCGTCGATCTTTCGAGATCCAATGGTCAGCGCTAATATCGCATCACGCCCATAACCTCTTTTCATTACCCCTCCGATTGCGTATGGACCGTTGATCTCCCCTCTAATCCAATGGCCCTTGCATGATCGTCAATCGCAAAAGTCTTAAGTGCCATCCCTTGTCTCTGCCGATTTGTGATCCCTGATCTAATCCCAATCGTCCATCCATACAGATCCGACGGCTGAGACACCATCACACTCCGCTCCTGAGCCTAACATCATCGCTCTGCTGATTTAATCTGGACCGTTGAATCCACAAGAACCAACGACCCAGATTCAAGTGCGCTCCACTCATGTGCCCTTCGTCATTCCCCCTCCGATGTAATCCCGACCATTGATCTCTCCTCTGATCCGACTGTCCGTGCTAAATCGCAAATCGCAAAATAAAAAACTTCGGAGTTTTGGCCCACTACCTTTTCTTCGATGCGATTAAATCCTGGCCGTTCATTTCGCCAGATCTGACGGTCCAGATTTCATCGCGCTCCGCCTTCCCCTTTCTCCGTTCCACTGTTCTGCCAATCCCCGTTCAAATCTTGGCCTTCCATTCTACAAATCCAATGGTTAGCATTTAAACCGCTGTGGACTCTTCCCACCTTACCGGACGTGCATATTTCTCCATCGCGCTCTCATTCCCACCGTCGGATCTCTCTGCCTTTCATCCAACGGCTGAAAATACATATCACGTAATTTTTATGCCCGAGGTTTAATGTTTCAAAATTATGCGATAAAAGTAGTTTTGGGAGGACACGTGTCAGGCGGCGAGGCATATCACGTTTTTTTGGGGAATTTTCAAAACCACTTCGGAGCTGCGTGAAAACCATTCCGGTTTTCCGCTTACCACCCCCCTCCGCAACTGCAGCTTTTAATCCTAGCCGTTGACTGTTTTAATCTAACGGCTCATATTATATCGCATTCCCATCCATTTTACGTTCTGTTAGTTCCCAAATCCACCTCAGGCTGAAATAAGGCAGAAGAAGGACAACACCAAACCACGCTCAGCCTCATAGCTAGCCCTACGAGGATAGGAGAGGGCTCTCTCCGGGTCAATCTCAATGAAAATATTTCAAAGGGGATTGAGATGAAAATAAAAACAACTGATCTTAGGCTAGATAAACAAATAGGAGGGTTTGATTTTGATTTTTAGGGGTTTTTGTTTGAAAAAAGGGAAAAACAATTTTTGGGCTTGGGGATGAGGCCAGATCTTGCAGAATTCAAGTTGGGGCAGGGTAGGCAATGGATTTGATGTCTAAGATCAAAATGAATGGATGGAAAATACTGTTGAGGAGCTGAATAGGACAAGAAAGTACAAGGATCCTCTTCAAACTGACGAAAACATATAAAACTAAACAAAAGTCGAAGGCAGAGCACCAGCAAATCAATGAATTCTACCTCGAATACTCATTTGTTTAATTCAGAAGCATAGAGAAGGATGGCATACATATAACATTAATGAAAATTACAATAACATGAGAAGAACATCATCAAAACCCAGAAGCCACAAGGATCCCAACAAGTGCTGCAAAACTCTGGTCTTTCCTTTGCCAAAAACTAAAAATGTATGTACAATGGAGTGCCGAACTTTTCCCAAGTATCCAACCCTGAAAATGTCTCAGAAAATACAATATATAGACAAGTCTAACCCCTTCCCATGCCTCTAGGGGTCGAGCTCATGCTTCTAGGAGCAGTTTGAACCAATTCTAAACATGGAGATAAAATCTAGGCAGCCAAACAACTTGCCTCTATAAGCTAGGAAACTAATCCATTCACTTGATTTTCACTTTTTAGTGAATGAATCATCTATAACAAGTAAATACATGCCAAAATTACATCATGGTTACCAAATTACATCAATATAGATCAATCCTCTCATGAAAAAGTAAAACTAGTCAAAACTGGTCGAATTCCTGAGCTGGAAGGTGAAAAATAGGCTGAATTCCTGTATGCGCCGCGCTCCATAGCTCTATGCGTTGTTCTACTTTGGAGCTATTTTTGGAGCACTTCCTGAAGTCCAAATTGAGCTCATCATAGCTCGTTGGAAATCCCTGGATGTTTGCTATCCAACCCAAGTGGAATTTTTCAATTTGGAGCTCATTTTCCCCTCCAAAACTTCATTCTCCCAAGACTACTTCCTGCTGGTGCAAAAGGTGGCAGAAAGGTGATTTTCATGGTGTTTTTGGCCCTTTAGGCAGCCCAGAATATGATGAAATGCTTCGGCCATTCCTGAACATACACAATATATCATGACAAACCCAAAAATGCAAATTTTTCCTCCAGAAGTTGTCCCAATCATAAGCGCGCGTCAGGTGGCGCGACGCGTCGGGCGGAAAAACCTGTTTTGCAACCAAACATTTCAAAATGACAAAATATTCTCCAAATTTGTTGAAATTTGGAGTGAAGGTCTCCCATCATGTCTCATGCTCAGCCAAGGAAGCTTCGGCCAAGATTCGAAGTGGATCCGGCCTTTTTCGACGTTTCAGTGCTTTTTCCAGCCTTGCCTTCAGGATCTTCATTTTTGCTTTGCAAACATGCGTGCGGGCCCAATAGTGATTCTTCATATGTCTAAGAAAGTCTTTGTCCCTGTTGGCCTTCTCTAAGAGCTTCTCTAGATGAATGTTGACGTGCGTAAGGCAGGTCTCTCGCTCAAATGGTGTCATGTCACCTGGTCTCTTCCGGGCCAATGCACGGTCTTCACGGATTCGCCGCAACTCTATAAGAGTGTGCTGATCCTCCAGTTGTTTATTGCGCTACTCCAAATAATCTATCACCCACTAAGATCTCTGCAACTTCATGGTCAAAGTATCAATCTCAGCCTTTTGCTCCTGGATGATCTCTTTCAGCTTCGAGCTAGGAGAGCTCGCATCAACATCGATCAAAACAAAATCAGTATCCTGGCCTCCCGAGGGGCCCTCATCGTGCATAGGACTCTTGCCTCTCTCCTGTACCTATGATAATGTAGAAGGTGAGACCCCTTCCACCCCTGGTGTAGATAGTACTCGCGCCACTGATGAAGTCAACGAGACCCCTTCCGCCCCTGGTGGAGATAGTACTTGTCGTGATGCTGCAAATAAGGCTCGATGGCCTCTCTGATATGTCACACACGCCGGAGCACTGATAGGCTCAAACTCGGGAACATCAAACTGGTGTGAAGGCTCTCCCTCATCATGAACTATCTTGGGAGGAGGCTGTGGCGCTGCAAAGAAGTCACGGGAAATGAACTCATCCCATGCGATGCCCTGCTGTGCGAGCTGATGTACCACCATGATCTTGATGAGTGCGTAATGGTAAATGTTGTTATGCTGCTGCGCTGGGGTCTTCTTCTGTAAAAGGAATATCATCCGCTCTATGTTACGGTACATGAAGTATGGAATGCTCATCAACCGCACTCTCATGAAATGCATCAACAGCCGGATATGATACGCATACAAGCGTGAAAAGCGCCCTTTACAACTGAAGTACCTAATGTTCAGTTTCATCAATGGTGCGTACTCTTCCTTCAGAAATCAGAATGGAAATACCCTGCTCAGCTGCCTCAAATATCCGGGTCTGATGTAAGGCTCATAATATGCTCTATCCAACTGCTGTCGCTTATTCCACTCTTCACCGATGTTTGGTATCCCAGTAGCCTCAGAAATAGTCTCTGGTGACAAAGTGAAATTCACTCCAGCAAGGTTTACACGACCATTATGCAAATGTAGGACAAATAGGCAAGCTAACTCATGATGATGCTGAGTTCGAGCAATCATCTCACAATACTGGAAACATGACTGACGCTGAAAACAATCCATTGCAAGCGAGAAAGCCTGCAATTGTGTCAAAGAAGTGGGTTCTTCCCTGACATGCGTGCCACTTTTGTGAGATCTCCTTGGCACATTAAGCTCGGTAGATGAATCACTATCCTGCTCATACCCCTGCTCATATGGTGAATTTGTCTTTGACATGGTGCTGAAATGTATTTGTCAACTGTGTGCTTGGTTGATTAGAAAATGAGCAATTGGTGTATTTGGTTCAATGTCCAAATGTGTCACATGTAATATCAAAGTGCTATAAGAAACACCACAGTGGGAAAAGGACTGTCAAGTGAGTTTTGAATGTGAAGACAACCATTGTTTGACTGTATGAGGATTTGGGGATTATAAGTAATGGGAATGGGTGATAGTGATAGAGTGATAGTGATAGGGGGGTAATTTAGGGACAAGAGTCAATGAAATGAAAATATAAAAGTGAAATCAAGGACATAAGCCAGCCCTTGAATGTTATGGCAATTAAGATTTTGTCAATGGAGGGATGTAGTAACAAATGATAGGATTTGGGATTTAACACATAGGGTCAAAGAGGTATAGGGATATGGGATAGAGGAATAACAATGGGGCTGTGGGACTGTGGTGTATATTGTGAAAAGCTAGCAGTGACAACAATGACAGTAAATGGCAAGAGCATACATATCAATGAAATGAGAATTAAAGCACCAAATTTCACGTTTTGAAACACCTCCCTTTAACCCTTGGAGAAAATTTGGATGTGGATATAGGGTTAAATCTTTCACCATTCAAACACTAACCTATTTTCTTCTAAACCACAGCACCATAGTCAAAAATCATTGAGCAGACTTTAACAAACTTACTTGAAGCTGAAAAATTGCTTGATTTTGAAAAATCACAGAGTATTGATGAATTTTAGGCTGGATGGCTCAACACGCCGCACGCAGACCCAATGCACCGCGTTGGTTTGGTGCGCCATGCCAGTTAGAATTAACACTGTAAAATTTGACCCAATGCGCTGCGTGCATTCTATGCGTCGCGCCTCTTTTGTGTGCGCCGCGCTCAGACTTTCAACATAGTCACGGCCTCTTTCAAATGTTGTTCGCTCTCCAACCTCAAAATTCGACTTTGCTATGAGATTTTATGAATGTTTCTTGATGAAAATGGTTTATATGACTTTGAGAAATATCTTATAGACATGGTTTTAATATTTTCTTCCTCCAAAAACCCATTTTGTAATGTCTTTTGGACTTTGGCACTTTGTCATTTAATGAACTCTGTCTTTTGCTTTTTCACTGATTTCTGAGTTTGCACTGATGAAATTAGTTGATTTTTTATGGGATGTTGGCATTGATCTTTGGAAAAGGAAAACCAGAGCCTGCTTGGAAAACTTCATGGCGGAAAAATACATCTTATTACAAAAAATGAATTCGACAATTTCTTATTCAAAACAGAGTTTCGAACAAGAAATGTCCTCGAAAATGTTTGAAGATGAAAAACTTTGATTTGAAAACTTATTGAAATCCTCCTCATGGCCTGTGGGCATTTATTAAACATGTCAAAAGACCAAACCCTAGACTCAAAAACTAAAAGACTCTTTTTGACCAAAATAATCATTTATGAATGTGAATGACATGAACTGAACTTTGATGGATTTTGAGGAGTTTTAACCAACCCAGCAGGTACAAGCATGAGGGAAAACAAGATAACCAAACCCTTCTGTCAGTCAGTGGCATGCCCCTAACGGAATGCAGATGAATGAGTGGAATGAGACACCTAAACAATGAAATGCAATAAGAGGAATGATCTCTGACAGAGGGCTGTAAAGACCGACTCTAACATTGGCTCCAATGGGGATGGTAGCTCCTTGGAGGTGCTAAGAACGACAGATCTTTGGGAGAGAAGACCAGTGCCTTATCCATTGGGCCATGGAGTCCATTATTGACAAAATAACTCAAAACTGTTGATTGAATTTATTTGACTGAAACTTTAACTTAAACTGACTCAACTCTTAAAACAGAAATGACTCATGACTGATTTAAGACAAGAATTTACAAAGCTTTTTGAAAAAAGGCAGCAGTCCATCAAAATTTGAAATCATGATGACAACCACCTGCAGAATAATGAAATATATACAATCATGTATAATGAGCTTTCCAATGTAACCAATCAAGCAGATGGCTTCTTGACTGATTCTCCTGATCAAATCTCCTGGTCAACAATAGATACTGGTAACTGGGCATCAAAGAACATAATTGACCATGATCTCCTTCATCACTGAATACAACAATAATCATCTTCATTGTTGACTGCAACAAACCTGCCAGAGGATCCTGAAAAACATGAAGATTTACCTCCTGCTGAAAGAACAAGGTGTCTTTTTCTCCTGCTTCTGATCTTTCTTCAGTAAAAGTCTGTTCCTGGTCCTCAAAGAATTCTGAACAAGAAGATGAGCAGATCTTCTCTTAAGAAAACATTTCAAAACATGAGACATATGAAGAGGAATTTGAAAGGGAATCCTGAATGGTTTGATTTTTTGTAGTTTGAATATACTGTAAGTCATCTTCGTATGATATGACAGCCAGATTCTCATTACATTCATCAATCATGAGAAAATAAACTTCAGATGATTCTTGAAACCCAACACTATCATTTCTATCATCTACCATAAATTCATCAAGAAAAACCTTTTCACTTACTTGAACAAAAATCTCATCTTGTCGTTCATAAACTGACTGGATTACCTCTTCATGAAGGCTCTGTTCTGATGAGATGAGAGCATTTAGATCTGTAACTTTGTTTTCTTCATGCCAGATGATATCAACAGCAGAGTTCTCCTTTATGGGATTCAGTACAAGGTATTCTTGGTCATCACAATCTGAATGTAGATCTGAAATAGCTGACTGGACATTATCACAATCTGCAATTGAAACTTGACTTCCCTGCATGCTATCTTCTTCTATGGGAAGATCTAAAATGAAACTCTCTCTTTCATCATTTTCAACCATATGGCAATCTTCAACCTGCTGATCTTGATAAGTATCCTGTAAGATTTATGTGTGCTGCTGAAACGGGTTTTCATACAATGCTTCCATGATTTCTTCGTCCATCAATTCATTAGCTCCATAAAAATTCTCAAGCTCTTTAATGAAATTACTAATGTGTTCACAACAATTCTTCACTAACATTAAAGAAGGACAAGATTCTCTGTACCTTTCAAAGAATATTGTATGAAAATATTTTAAACAATAAATAGAAGCAGATGGCAAATTTTCATACCAGGATCGGACTTTGTCTTCCAGAGTAGCCATAAACATTTTCATCAAACAGTCTTTAGGAAAATCGATCTTTAATTTATGCACATGAATGTGAAATTTCACCAGATGAAGAGCAGCGTCATTACCTTCCTCATTTTTGAACATAGGCAAATTCTGAAGCCAATCTACCTTGGGCATCTTATTTGGAAAACCTGGGATGTGATCTCAGCTCATGGGAGCGTATCTTCTTGCAACTCAATCCATCTTGAAAATCTGCAGTGGAGTCACCATGAAGCATTGATTTCTGGATTTTTTAGTGAATGGAATCGCCAGGTGAATGATTTCAGCCTTCTGATGTCTGATCGTTGTTCACCATCAACGATCAGATCTGAACCTGATACACTTACTGGGGCAAGACAATCTACAGGTCAAGTGTCACATTCAAAATCAAACCATTTTCTTCCCCAGTATGGTTGCCACTATGTTAGTTCCCAAATCCACCTCAGGTTGAAATAAGGCAGAAGAAGGACAACACCAAACCACGCTCAGCCTCGTAGCTAGCCCTACGAGGACAGGAGAGGGCTCTCTCCGGGTCAATCTCAATTAAAATATTTCAAAGGGGCTTGAGATGAAAATAAAAACAACTGATCTTAGGCTAGATAAACAAATAGGAGGGTTTGATTTTTATTTTTAGGGGTTTTTGTTTGAAAAAAGGGAAAAACAATTTTTGGGCTTGGGGATGAGGCCAGATCTTACAGAATTCAAGTTGGGGTAGGGTAGGCAATGGCTTTGATGTCTTATATCGAAATGAATGGATGGAAAATACTGCTAAGGAGCTGAAGAGGGAAAGAGAGTACAAGGATCCTCTTCAAACTGATGAAAACATATAAAACTAAACAAAAGTCGAAGGCAGAGCACCAACAAATCAATGAATTCTACCTCGAATACTTATTTTTTTAATTCAGAAGCATAGAGAAGGATGGAATACATATAAAATTAATGAAACTTACAATAATATGAGAAGAACATCATCAAAACTCAGAAGCCACAAGGATCCCAACAAGTGCTGCAAAACTCTGGTCTTTCCTTTGCCAAAAACTGAAAATGTATGTACAATGGAGTGCCAAACTTTTCCCAAGTATCCAACCCTGAAAATGTCTCAGAAAATACAATATATAGACAAGTCTAACCCCTTCCCATGCCTCTAGGGGTCGAGCTCATGCTTCTAGGAGCAGTTTGAACCAATTCTAAACATGGAGCTAAAATCTAGGCAGCGAAACAACTTGCCTCTATAAGCTAGGAAACTGATCCATTCACTTGATTTTCACTTTTTAGTGAATGAATCATCTAGAACAAGTAAATACATGCCAAAATTACATTATGGTTACCAAATTACATCAAGATAGATCAATCCTCTCATGAAAAAGTAAAACTAGTCAAAACTGGCCGAATTCCTGAGCTGGAAGGTGAAAAATAGGCTGAATTCCTCTATGCGCCACGCTCCAAAGCTCTATGTGTCGCGCTACTTTGGAACTAATTTTGGAGCACTTCCCGAAGTCCAAATTGAGCTCATGATAGCTCGTTGGAAAGCCCTGGATGTCTTCTATCCAACCTAAGTGTAATTTTTCAATTTGGAGCTCATTTTCCCCTCCAAAAATTCATTCGCCCAAGACTACTTCCTGCTGGTGCAAAAGGTGGCAGAAAGGTGATTTTCATGGTGTTTTTGGCCCTTTAGGCAGCCCATAATGTGATGAAATGCTTTGTCCATTAATGAAAATACATAATATATCATGAAAAACCCAAAAATGAAAAATTTTCCTCCAGAAGATGTCCCAATCATAAGCGCGCGTCGGGCGGAAAAACCTGTTTTGCAACTAAAATTTTCAAAATGAAAAAATCTTCTCCAAATTTGTTGAAATTTGGAGTGAAGGTCTCCCATCATGTCTCATGCTCAGCCAAGGAAGCTTCAGCCAAGATTCGAAGTGGATCCGGCCTTTTCTGACGTTTCAGTGCTTTTTCCAGCCTTGCCTTCAGGATCTTCATTTTTGCTCTGCAAACATGCGTGCGGGCCCAATAGTGATTCTTCATATGTCTAAGCATGTCTTTATCCCTGTTGGCCTTCTCCAAGAGCTTCTCCAGATTAATATTGACGTGCGTAAGGTAGGTCTCTCGCTCAAATGGTGTCATGTCACCTGGTCTCTTCCGGGCCAATGCACGGTCTTCACGGATTCGCCGCAACTCTATAAGTGTGTGCTGATCCTCCAGTTGTTTATTGCGCTGATCAAAATAATATACCACCCACTGAGATATCTTCAACTTCACGGTCAAAGTATCAATCTCAGCCTTTTTCTCCTGGATGATCTCTTTCAGCTTCGAGCTAGGAGAGCTCGCATCAACATCGATCAAAACAAAATAAGTATCCTGGCCTCCTGAGGGGCCCTCATCGTGCCTAGGCCTCTTGCCTCTCTCTTGTACCTGTGCTGATGTAGAAGGCGAGACCCCTTCCACCCCTGGTGGAGATAGTACTCGCGCCGCTGATGAAGTCAACGAGACCCCTTCCACCCCTGGTGGAGATAGTACTCGTCGTGATGCTGCAAATAAGGCTCGATGGCCTCTCTGATATGTCACACATGCCGGAGCACTGATAGGCTCAAACTCGGGAACATCAAACTGGTGTGAAGGCTCTCCCTCATCATGAACTATCTCGAGAGGAGGCTGTGGCGCTGCAAAGAAGTCACGGGAAATGAACTCATCACATGCGATGCCCTGCTGTGCGAGCTGATGTACCACCATGATCTTGATGAGCAAGTAATGGTAAATGCTGTTATGCTGCTGCGCTGGGGTCTTCTTTTGTACAAGGACTGTCATCTGCTCTATGTTACGGTACATGAAGTATGGAATGCTCATCAACCGCACTCTCGTGAAATGCATCAACAGTCGGATATGATACGCATACAAGCGTGAAAAGCGCACTTTACAATTGAAGTACCTAATGATCAGTTTCATCAATGGTGCGTACTATTCCTTTAGAAATTGGAATGGAAATACCATGCTCAACTGCCTCAAATATCTGGGTCTGATGTAAGGCTCATAATATGCTCTATCCAACTGTTGTTGTTGATTCCACTCTTCACCGATGTTTGGTATCCCAGTCGCCTCAGAAATAGTCTCTGGTGACAAAGTGAAATTCACTCCAGCAAGGTTTACACGACCATTATGCAAATGTAGGACAAATAGGCGAGCTAACTCATGATGATGCTGAGTTCGAGAAATCATCTCACAATACTGGAAACATGACTGACGCTGAAAACAATCCATTGCAGGCGGGCAAGCCTGCAATTGTGTCAAAGAAGTGGGTTATTCCCTGACATGCGTGCCACTTTTGTGAGATCTCCTTGGCACATTAAGCTCGGTAGATGAATCACTATCCTGCTCATACCGCTGCTCATATGGTGAATCTGTCTCTGACATGGTGCTGAAATGTATTTGTCAACTGTGTGCTTGGTGGATTAGAAAATGAGCAATTGGTGTATTTGTTTCAATGCCCAAATGTGTCACATGTAATATCAAAGTGCTATAAGAAACACCACAGTGGGAAAAGGATTGTCAAGTGAGTTTTGAATGTGAAGACAGCCACTGTTTGACTGTATGGGGATTTGGGGATTATAAGTAATGGGAATGGGTGATAGTGATAGAGTGATATTGATAGGGGGGTAATTTAGGGACAAGATTCAATGAAATGAAAATATAAAAGTGAAATCAAGGACATAAGCCAGCCCTTGAATGTTATGGCAATTAAGATTTTGTCAATGGAGGGATGTAGTAACAAATGATAGAATTTGGGATTTAACACATAGGGTCAAAGGGGTATAGGGATATGGGATAGAGGAATAACAATGGGACTGTGGGACTGTGGTGTATATTGTGAAAAGCTAGCAGTGACAACAATGACAGTAAATGGCAAGAGCATACATATCAATGAAATGAGAATTGAAGCACCAAATTTCACGTTTTGAAACACCTCCCTTTAACCCTTGGAGAAAATTTGGATGTGGATATAGGGTTAAATCTTTCACCATTCAAACACTAACCTCTTTGCTTCTAAACCACAACACCATAGTAAAAAATCATTGACCAGGCTTTAACAAACTTACTTGAAGCGGAAAAATTGTGTGATTTTGAAAAATCACAGAGTATTGATGAATTTCGGGCTGGATGGCTCAACGCGCCACGCGCAGACCCAATGCGCCGCGTTGGTTAGGTGATCCACGCTATTTAGAATTCACACTGTAAAATTTGACCCAATGCACCGCGCGCATTCTATGCGCCGCGCCTCTTTTGTGTGCGCCGCGCTCAGACTTTCAACACAGTCACTGCCTTTTTCAAATGTCGTTTGCTCTCCAACCTCAAAATTCGACTTTGCTATGAGATTTTATGAATGTTTCTTGATGCAAATGGTTTATATGACTTTGAGAAATATCTTATAGACATGGTTTTAATTTTTTCTTCCTCCAAAAACCCATTTTGTAATGTCTTTTGGACTTTGGCACTTTGTCATTTAATGAACTCTGTCTTTTGCTTTTTCACTGATTTCTAAGTTTGGACTAATGAAATTAGTTGATTTTTTTAGGGATGTTGGCATTGATCTTTGGCAAAGGAAAACCAGAGCCTGCTTGGAAAACTTCATGGCGGAAAAATACATCTTATTACAAAAAATGAATTCGACAATTTCTTATTCAAAACAGAGTTTCAAACAAGAAATGTCCTAGAAAATGTTTGAAGATGAAAAACTTTGATTTGAAAACTTATTGAAATCCTCCTCATGGCCTGTGGGCATTTATTAAACATATCAAAAGACCAAACCCTAGACTTAGAAACTAAAAGACTCTTTTTGACCAAAATAATCATTTATGACTGTGAATGACATGAACTGAACTCTGATGGATTTTGAGGAGTTTTAACCAACCCAGCAGGTACAAGCATGAGGGAAAACAAGAGAACCAAACCCTTCCGTCAGTCAGTGGCATGCCCCTAACGGAATGCAGATGAATGAGCGGAATGAGACACCTAAACAATGAAATGCAATAAGAGGAATGATCTCTAACGGAGGGCTGTAAAGACCGACTCTAACACGTTCAACAAACCTTCCAAAGGATTCCATCGGAAGATCTTCACCGTTGATCTCTTCCACTGATCTGACGGTCCATGTTCAATATTCCTTCCCCCTCCCAGTCCCACCACCAAACACCCTCGTTCCTCTCATTTTCGCCTTTTGCCTTTGTATTTTCCCCGGCGTTAAACTTTTATGTTTTAACACTAGAAGTTATTTCTTCCGCCAAATTCAGTCTAACCTTCTAAACAACTTCGCCGATGAATCTCGACCGTTGATCACCATCTATCAGTCTAATCGGACGGTCCAGAATCCTCCTCGCACCAAAGCTCCATCAGACCAGTTTTCACCATTCTGCAGCGATTTTCAGCCTTTTTTCCACTACATCCACCATTTCCATCACCGTACCGCCATCTCCACTGGCCTCTATAGAAATCCCACCCCACTCCCTATGGATTTCTTAATATGTTTATCATGTTTTTGCAGGTGTTAAAGGGGCATTAATCCACTTTGTTTCACAGTCACAGACAGTGTCTCTTAGAGCACAGGAAGATATTTTTAGAGCCAGAGATCGCAGAAGAAGGTGCCTTTGGAGGTTTAAGCGTGATTTTTAGGAAAGATCAAGTTATTAACTCTGTTTCAAACCCTCCAGCACCAGTAGAACCTGTGTATCCACAGACAAGACAGAAGAGAAGCGGCAAAGAGTATCAATGAAATATTTAAGGGATTAAAGCCTACTATTGAAGATTTAATACTATAATCTAGTGTTCAAAGGACGAAGATACAGGTTTAAGACCTTAAAAATGATTCGAAAGGCCTAATAAGGCCTAAAGCGCATGAAACAAGCCATATCAGTGATTTCACATCAACAGAATGTTCTTTCCCAAGGAAGGACAAGTTCCCATAGTGTTTTTTATTCTCCATCGAGTTCCTGAGAAGACCACCACCCTGACAGAAGTCCTAAGACTGCCAGAGAATTAGTTACAAAGTATGGAAGGCCTGAAAGTCATTTATTTTCCTTACTTGTCCCCGAGTACAAAGGAGTACAAACTGCCAGAAAGTAACTCAGAAACATACCTCTTGAGTTATTATCAGCCTGTCGAAGACCACTAATTCATCCAAAGGGTACTGAAAGTCAATACAGGGATATTAAGACAGAATGGGCTGCAAAACACTTCTCCCTTTGTTTTAATGAGCCATTTAAAGTTCTATCTACCCCTACTGCTGCTCTTTCAGCTATGAGAACTCTTGAGAAATACATTGTTGTTGTTGGTTAATCGTGGATTGGAAGTTGTTTCATTGAGATAGATTTCTGTGTGTATTAGTTGTAAAATAGGCTAGGAGATGATTTCTAGTTGATATGAAGCTGCTGGACAATGATGTATGTGCCTGGTGTTGTTCTTTAATATGAAAAGCATGTTCATTGGATCTTGATCTAAATAAGTGGTGATGTGTTCTATCTATTACTGTTTTCTCTCTGTTATACAATCATATTTCATTTCTCTGATAAGAATCAGTAATCTAGCTTAGGATATACTGCTGTAAAGTACCCTAATGTTTCCTGCTCTTCTCATCTTTGATGTTTTTTGCTAATTGTGTGATCTAAAAACAAATTCAATATAATTTAACCAATATAGTAGTTGGTTCTCCCTTCTTACTGATGTATGAATTTAGAGTTTGTTTTTAGATGTTCTTGTCTGGTTTTAGTTGAAAGAATTGGGAAACTAGGAGATTTAGAGTTGGTTCTGCCTCACTAGGGTCCTTTTCCAACAGTCAGCCTTTCTAAGATCCCTTAAGTTGAATTTCGAAAGCATTGAAATTTAAAAGTCTTTCTCTGATCTTAGGTTTCACTTTGTGTCAAATCTTAAATGTTTTCTATTGTCTGAAGAGTTAGCCTCATTAGGAGAGTAATCATGGACGGTTGAGGCATGCCCTATCCCTAGATTCGCTCCTAAGTGGTCACCTTTGAAGGTTTTCTTGTCATTCACCTTCATTTCCTTATCATTTCATCCCATTTCTATCATCTTAAGAGATCCTCTGTTTTAGATGACTAGCCCATTTGAAAGCCTTGGATATTGAATTGCAAGTGAACCCTTTTATGACCCCATTGCCTAATGGACTTGAGTTTTCTTTGAATTATCTCCACATCGCCAAAAATCCTTCTTTGCTCACTTCTTTGTCTTACATTGAACCCTTCTTTCATGTTTCCCAACCAAACAAACGAAAAAAACAAATCAAAAACCCTTGTGCTTCATACCTAGCCTAATACCTCAATTTGAGCCTTAAAGATATATCATTCTTTATATATAGAGAGAGATCCCTCTCTAGATCCTGGAGGGCTAGATCCTGAGATCTAAAAGTGGTTTGATGTTGTCTTGTATTTTGGTATTGCCAAATCTACCGAAACACAGGAACCACAACAGATGATACAATCTGTGGTGTCTTGTTCCATGCAGTCTAGGTTTAACTCTGTTGGTGCGAGTTGTTCTGCAATGTCAGAGGTGTCCAGTAGAGGTGGGAAGTAGGGTCGGAGGCGGTCCACATTGAATACTAGGTGTAGACCAAGGAATGGTGGAATACTGAGCTCAAAGGAATTTTTCCCTACAACGTTGGTGATGGTGTATGACCCATATCAGAGCAGGCGAAGCTTGCGGTGGGGTCCAGTGAGGCGCTCCTTTTACAAATGTAGCCACACTTTGTTGCCCACAGGGAATTTGTGTGGAACCCAATGTTGATAATGTCAATGCTTGCACTTAGCATTGGCTCTATCCAATATGTCATGAACTTGTTGGCGGATGTGCTAAATGCGTTAAATGAATTTGTTCTATTTGTCAGCTTCAGGCTGGACATGATCCGAATCGGCCTGAGTAGCCACAAATGGCATGGCTACGTTAATGGGACATAGTGGATGGAACCCCAGGCCCACCTGAAAGGAGTTGTGGCCAGTTGAGCTGTGGAGAGCCTGATTATAACTATTTTGTACACAGGGAAGGCTCTCATCCCATGTGCACGGATGCTTTGAATTTTACATACGCTGAATGTGTACAATCATCTTGTTGATGACCTTTGTCTGGCCATCGGTTTGGGGATGGAAAGTTGTGGACTTGGTGAGCTTGGTGTCTAGCATTGACTAGAGATTAGACAAAAATGTGCTAAGTAATTTTCTATCCCGATCTGAGATGATATACTATGGGATCCAAAAGTGCACCTACACTTGTTCAAAGAAGAGTTTAGCGGCGACTTCTGTTGTGATATTCTTCTTGCAGGTTGACATAATGGCCATCTTCAAGAATCTGTCGACGATCACGAAAAAAAAGTCATTTCCATGCTTAGTAGAAGGAAGGCCCGACATGTAATCCATGGATATGGATTCCCAAGGTCGACTAGGGGTAGGTAGAGGGGTATACAGGCCTTGCTTCTTAATGGTCAGTTTGGAAATGACGCAAGTAGTGCAGGATCTGATATACTTCCCAACAACCCGTCGAAGGTTTGACCAATAGAAATACTTCTGTAGTACTACCACTATTTTCTCGACCCTGAAATGCCTAACGACTTGACTGTAGTGTGCTTCCCAAATCATTTTGGCACGCTCACTTGAAGGAACACAAATGTTTCCTAGGTGACATAGCAGTGCATCTTGGAGGTAAAAATTTGGAACTTGCGTATTGTCCAAGAGTGTCTTGTATGTGTGGCCAAATTCCAAATTTCTCTTGTAGAGAAGTAGCCAATCATAAGTCTCGTGTCCACAAGATTTGAGAACGGTGGTTAGTGCTATGATCAGTGGTCGACTGAGGCAGTCTGCAACATTATTGGTGCTGTGCTCCTTATACTTGATGTTCAAATGAAATTGTTGCAGATATGTGGAATTCTGATGGCAATCATTCTAAAACATCCCTTATGTCTGTATGAACTGCAGGGGTCGGTGGTTTGTGTGGATGACCGTTTCCTTCCCCAAAATGTAATGCTTCCATTGACGGCAAGCCTGCACAATGGAATACATTTCTTTGTCATAAGTGGGATACTTGCGCACTGTGTCGAACAATTTCTCACTATGATATGCCACTGGATGCTCCTGTTGAGTAAGAAATTCCCCAATAGCATAGTCAGAGGCATTTGTCTCGATCTCAAATGGTTGTTGCAAGTCTGGTGATGTGAGAACTGTGGTAGAGCAGAGGCAATGTTTCAATTCTACGAATGCCTTCTGTTGATATTCCAACCAAAAGAATTTTTCTTTTTCTCCTCCCTTGGTGACTTGACTCAAGGGCAAGTGATATGAGAGAATCCCAACATGAACCTATGGTAGAAATTAGCAAGACCCATAAAGCTGCGAAGCTCTGTTAGAGTGGTTGGGCTGGCCAATCCCAAATTACTTGGATCTTGGTTGGATCCACATGCACCCCTCATTCATCAATAATGTATCCCAGATATTGAACCTGGGTCATGCCAAAAGTGCACTTCTCCAAATTGGCACACAACTTTTGTTGCCGCAATGTTTGGAGAACCTGTCGGATGTGGTGGAGGTGCTCTTCCCAAGTCTGGCTGAATATCAGGATGTCATCCAAGTACACTACTACAAATGAGTTGGTGAATGGCCATAAGATGTCTTCCATCATCATCATGAAGGTTGCGGGAGCATTCGTCAACCCAAAAGGCATGACCAGCCATTCGAAAAGGCCCTCATTGGCTTTGAAGGCATTATTCCACACATCAGAGGGTTTGATTAGTACCTGGTGATACCCGGACTTCAAGTCGATCATGCTGAAATATTTCACTCCTTTGAGTTGATCCAAAAGGTCATCAATCCGTGGGATCGGGTACCTATTCTGGACAATGATCTTGTTCAACGCCCGATAGTCAATACAAAGTCTCCAAGTCCCATCCTTCTTTTACACCAACACGATCGGGCTCCCATAGGGCAATGAACTCAACCAGATGTTACCTTTCTGCAACAACTCCTGAATCTACCTCTTGATTTCATCGTTCTCTAGAACAGAGCGTCGATAGATCGGTCCATTGGGAAACGACACACTTGGGGTCAAATCGATGGGGTGCTTGGCCTGATAGTGCAGAGGCACCCCTATGGGTGAGGTGAAGATGTCCCTGTACTCCTCCACAACCTTGTCCATTTGTTTTTGTCATGCGAAGGAGCCCTGTCTGGAGGTCATGGCCACAATATTATTCTTGCCCTGTGGGTGGATCATTAGGAAGAAAAATTTATCGGTTTTGGAAATGAGCTTACTTCATTTTTTTGAAGTAAACAAAGGGATAGCTGCAGGCGGTGGTACCTTTTGTATCCTATACAAATTATTTCCCAAAGTAACAGTACCAGCACGAGGCCAAGACTCATACACAACATGTTGCTTCCACAACTATGGTTGGCGTAATAATACATCACAAACATTAAGAGGAGCAATGTCACATAATACTTCATCCGTGAAGGGCTTGATGCTAAAGGGAAGATGATACTGTTGGCTGACGTGGAGATCCCGTCCTTGGTGAAGCCACTCGATGGTGTACGATTGTCGGTGTACTGTGGTTGGCAATCCCATCTTCTTCATGACCTCTGCTGAAATGAGGTTCTTTTGGCTCCCACTGTTGAAAATGAACTGTAGCGGGGAACCCTTTACCCACATCTGGGAGTGAAAGAGACGCTCCTCTTCCTTAATATCTTCTGGTTCCTCCTTCTGGATCTTTGCAGTGGAAACAATGGCGTTGGGCTCCACATCAATAATTTGCTTCCCTTTTTTCGTTCCCCTTATTGGGTTCTGATTCAAATTTAGGGCTTGCATCTTATTTATAAGCCCTCATCTCGGCCACCAGTGATTGCCTAGCCTGACACTCACTTGTGTTGTGAGTGGAGCTCTTATGGAGCTCACACCACTTTCCCGTGTCCTTCTTCGGCTTCGTGGTGTTGCTCTTTGCTTACAGATTCGGTAGGTTGTCTTGGGCCGCCATGCCTTGGCTTTGTCCTTTATTCTACGGTTTGGGGGCACCTTTCCCTTGATTTTGATTTGTAGATCCAAAGTCTCACTTCTTCTGTTTGAATTTATGCTCAATCTTGGCAGCATACTAGTATGTCGTACCAAGCGAGGAGATGTTGAGGAACTCCATTTCCTCCTGAATGTATCTGTGCAGATAACTACGATACTTCAGCACCAAATTTTTGTTTGAATCTTTGATACCCAAATTTGTGTGCAAGGTATGGAAAAAATTCGTCAGCTCATGAACATCTTGATCCCTTTGTTGCCGTAGTGTAGTCCATTGTATGTACTTGTCCTCATATCTCCCCATGGGATAGTATTGTTCCTTGATGGCATCTCAGAAAGAATTCCAAGTGGGTGCGGTTGAGAACAGAGAGGGTTCCCCCTCGTCCTTTTTCTCACAGTAGGTTTCCCACCAGTCCTTGACATGGGGGGTAGATTTGAGGAGTGAAAACAAAATCTTCTCCCGGTCAGAAAAGTCATGAACCGAGAAATATACTTCTCATAGATTCAACCATATATATATAACGTTTGCATATATTTATCCCTCAAATATGGGAATGTAAAAGTTTACTTGTACCTTAAAATGAGTTGCACCTCCAGAGTGGCTACTGGATGCGGATGTGCCATTGGTGGGAAATTGTTGAAGGATCTGGGAAAAGTTATCCATCATCGCATTCATTTGTTTTTCGAGGGCCTCCTCAACCAATATTTTGATAGGATCTCCTGCTCCCTCATCTTTCTTTTCATCCCCCATGGGCGACTGTCGGGGTTTGCGAGGCTAATCTTGTAAAGGTTCAACCAGATCGAGCCCTAACTCCTTATAACCCGACCTCGTTAGGGACATGTAAAGAAGGATCGAGAAAGAATAGACCGCTCTAATACCATTGATCCAGACATATGCAGGAACGAAATAGAATAAATGCAAAAATTCAGCGGAAATAACACTTCATTTCATTAATATCAAAGAACTGAAATTTGTTTACAGATAGAATGGAAATAAACTAGCTAGGGCATTGGTAGCTTATCTCTGAGAAGAGATGTGGTGTCTATAGTCCCCTGAACTGTGTTACAATGATGCTCTAGGGCCTATTTATTACTGAGAAACAATGGAAAACCCTAAACATCCAAAAACCTAACCCTAGGAGATGAAGCGCAAAAACTACGGGCCCCGTTTGGGTAAATTGGTACATCAACTTCTTGTGGGCGTAACTTTGGAATACGATCTCTGTTTGACGTGCTCAATACCTAGTTAGAAATACATATCCTAGGAATACAAATTTTGAGTGAGAAACATGGTCTACAACCCATTTTTCTCTTGATTTTCCCAAAAAACGTCGTTTATGGCCTCAAAACGGCTCCAAAAGTTCAGGAACAAAAAAATGCTAAAAATAATAAATTGTGCTATAATTAAGGAAACTGAAAAACTGAAAGAAACAATGGTGGGGCCCCAAGTGGAATAGGCGGGTGGCCACCAATATCCACCTGGATCACCTTCACCCTTGGCTCCATGAGCCACTTCAGGGTTTCTTTCATTAGATATGAATAATGAGAAGTGAAAGGAGGATGAAGAGATGGATTAGGAATTTGATTTGCGGATTTTAAAACTTTATTATCACTACAAGGAGGCACCCACATCAGAATTGGAAAAGGAGGAGGAAAGGGAAGAAAATGAGTAGTGGGTTCCTCCTGTGAAATTAGAGTTGCTTCATGATTTACAAAACTTTGGGAAGGAGAAACATTAGGGGGTTCAGATTCACCATGCAAAGAGATGTAAACAAATTTCTTAAACTTTCATTTAAATAAATCCCAATCTGTGTCTTCTCCCAGAAATTCATAACAAAGGTGAAGGAATCAATCAAAAAAATCCTCAACTAATTCATTAGGCTTCATTCTTAGTTGATTAATTCATTTAATAACGTCTTGGTAATCATACTTGTCAAATGATTTATGAAGCTACTTCACAAGCTAGTCGAATGAATGGATAGAAGAAAAGGGTAATGTATGACACCATATATTAGCGTGAAATTCAAATGTGAGGGTGAGCAATCTAGCCATAAAATCATTGTAGTGTATTCCGTTAGAAAGGAAAAATGGGACAAATTGAAATAAATTTTCACAGAGAGTTAATTCACCCTCATCATCAAACTTAAATTGGGATAGGTTATGAATAAATTCCGTAGTGATGGTAAGATTAAGATATTTAGAAAAAAATCTCAAGAATATTATTTGGGGAAGATCCATTTTGAATAAGAGATTCAAAGTAGGCATAATGGTCACAACCTATCGTCTGGCCCTCCTTCTAGCGCCATTTTTTTGATGGTGTTGGAAATCCATCAACCAAGGGGGTCTCCCAGTTATGTGGTCCCAATCAGACCTCACACCATTTGAGATAGTAGACCCATACTGAATGCAGCCTAATTATCATTTTCTATGAGGTTTTCCTTGGCTCTAACTGTCAGCAAGAGAGAGGAATTTATATGTGCCTTTGAAAAGAAAGTAAATGTGCTTGGTGAGCTTTCAGTTGTATGTGTGTCAAGGTTCTTCAACTGCGGAGGGAGAGAGTAAAGTGAGCCTCTAAGAGAGAGGTAATAGTACCACCCTAGTATAGATACACACAACCACTCCTAGGATCTATCTAACATCCAGTGGAATAGTACACAAAATATGCGACAGTTATTACAACCAATCAACAAGAAATACCTGTCTAGTATCCAGCGGAATAGTCCATAAGGATGTGACAACTATAACAACCATTACAAAACATTATCAATAATATAAGTACTAAAATAACACAAATAGTTCAACTACTTTAGCACATGAAAGCAAACATGAATTACAAATATCCACATAATAGTCTTACAAATATTCATAATCCATGCATGAAGAATGTGCCAGCCATGAGGCTTATGTTATTAAGTAAAATTTCCAAGACACATGTATACAATGAATACCACTAGCTCCAATAGTGGAGCATTAGAGCCACTCTTTACTCAAAAGAACTAGTTTGTCTCTCTAATTCCTTGCTGGAGGAGCCAAGGTGAAAATTCCTTTTCTCATATAATGAGGGTGTATATATAACCAATGGGGTGTTGCTTCACCTCCCTTGTGACTCTTTGACTACTGATCTGATATGGGTGGTTGACTTTTTTTTCTATACAAGCACCTCCCACTCAATTAAAACAAATTAAGGATCTTGTTTATACATGCATGTGCGGAATTGAATTCTTGATTCAGGTGTATGTGTTTTAATCGGTTTAAGGATTTATGTGTGAGAAATTAAAAATTTGTTTAAGATGATTAAAAGAATGTATAGCAACCATAAATTGTAGCAAATTAAACAACAACACATAACATAAAACATAATAAAGGAATTCACCGGCAACACTTGGGCTATGTCTCCTTGAGCCTCCATCAATGGGCTTGGCTCTTTGGGATTAAGATGGTAAATTTATTTTACAAGTTGATGCTCAACTCCAATGGTTGTTTGGACTATACCAATGGGTTTAGAATACCAAAATACCCCTGGATTGACTTCTCAATCTCTGTAAATGGACCTAGGCTCCCTTGGGCTTGGCCTCTTCTTATGAAGTCCTTGAGCTTCCTTGAAACTTACCTGTGGATTATTTGGCTCTAGAAGTCTCCAAATGGCTCTAAAAATCCCTCCATTGGATTCAAAATGTCCAAAATAGTTAGAAATGACTATTCATTTTCTCAAAATGGCCTTTGGCTGCTCTGGCTATGCCTCCAACACCTTGTAATATTCCCAATTAGCCCAAGCTAATAGGAATATTCATTTTTGTTTCATTTTTCTGTTTCATGAATAAAATGTAAAGGAGGATCATAAAACTCCTAAAACAACAAATAAATCAATGCCACATATGAACAACGCTAAATATGGGCTATTCAAATAAGCACCCTTAGGTGTGAAAGGGGTTGAATCTTTTGATTGGGTCAACCATGACCAAATCAACAACACTGCCTTGGCCCGAGTGGCCGTCAATGAGGCACATCACAGTTTTAGTTGGAGGTGTTTCATGTGAAAGGAGCTATTCCATTAAGATTGTTTAGGGTTTTTCAAGCTTTCAAACTTATAAAAGGAAGAGGAGAGCAACATGAGAGGGTTGTTGATGATTATGTTATTTCTGAAGATTTTTTTTGTTTAGAAATTTCTTATTCTCCTTGATTTTTAGCAGAGAATAGTGTTGTTTAGCACTGGGTGTTCCTGATCGGGAATCCCACCTCTTTCCTTGAGAGGCCTCTTGGAAGATTTTGCATTTCTTATCCACTATCACGCATTTGGCCAAGCTCTTCTTCCAACTACAACGCAGATCCTATTGAGGGTTTGGTTGTCTTTGTAAGCTGCAGCGAGTGGAGGCTAGATCTACTCAGATATAGGCCAATATAGTGCCTCTTTTCACAGGGGAAGGCTTCTATCCCATTGGAAAGAGAGTATTGGATGATTGGAGGTACATTTTCAGATCTTGGCTTGAGACCAAACATGTTCTAGAGCCTACAACGCAATTTTCCTTCCAGGACTGCGTTATTTGTAAGGGTACTGTTGCAGGGTATTTTGGCACACTTTTTGAAGGATTGGTTTTCATGTGTTGGGGGATCTGCCCTTCACATTTGAGATCCATTGGCTGGGATCATCATATTGTATATTTCAGATCAGATCTGTATGTCCATGAATTTCTGAATATTTCTGCAGATCTGCAGCATTAGATCTCAGATCTACTCCTTGTACTTCATGTTTTGTTGAAAACCCTAAGGGGTAATTGAAGAGGAGCCTATCTAGTGTACAGATCTGATATAGATCTAAATTTTTGTACACAGATCTGCTCTAGATCTGAAGTGTAATCTACAATAGTTGCAGCTAATAAAAATAACGTTGTCAAGCTCTTTAAGTCTTAATACATGGTTGCAACACCTCATTTTGAGGATTTTCTTCTATAAAAGTATTCTATATCTTGTTGTACATCTCATAGGCTATCTTATTCACATATTTTGCTGATGTACATGTAAATAATGAGCCTCCATATTGCCCTCCTACTCTTTCTTAGCTGATCTGTGTTATTTCTCTACATTATTTTTTAATATTGCTGCATTTCCATATTGGGAATATTACAGTAGTATCAGAGCAATCATCTTGGCATAGCCTGTAAGAAGCCAATATGTCTTCAAAAGAAGAAGAGTCTATTACTGACAGAGAGAAGAGGTATCTAAAAAGAAGACAGAAGAAATTTGATTACACAAATGATGTTAAAGACAAGGGTAAAGCCCCTGAATTTGGAATTGATGAAGAAGGAAGGGAATTTGCAAAGATCCTTTTGAGAGCCATGCAAGATCTTGCTAGAGAGATAAAAAGATGAGAATGGATAGAATCAAATAATATCCTAAGAGATTTCATCTTGGAGAAAGCTCTGGCATGTCTCACCACTGGAATGATCAACCAATGCATCAGCCACAAGTTTCCCAATGCTCTACCATGCCTACATTTTTGGCTATGGGAAATGAAGGGTTTCAAGAGTAAGCATCCCTTGAAGACTATTTTGAAGAATATGAGTCTCAAAATCAGAGATTCAAATATCACTTGAGTTTTCAAGAGTTTGTCCACCTCAAGGACAAAAGAAGACCAAGGCATCAGCATAGAGATGGTGGATTCACTCAAAATAATGATCGACATCACTCTATGGGAATATTATTTTTACCCAATTTTGATGGGTCATCCAAGTGTTCTGCCAAGGCATGGGTAGAAAAACTTGACATCTACTTTCATTTGAACAAGGTTCTAGAGATGGAAGCTATCAAGATTGCATCGCTGCACTTTGAAGGTGAAGCACATGACTGGTGGTTCCATGGCTTGTCTACATTGGGTCATGCCAATGTGACTACTTATTCATATTTCATTAGAAGGCTGGTGGAAATTTTTGACATAAGAGATCCAGAGGCACCATTCATGAGCCTTGCAAAGTTTAAGAAATCAGGTAATACAGAGTCTTATATTTCTGAATTTTTGATATTATCTATTATGATTCCTAACTTTTCTGCAACAAGAAGGGTGTATATGTTCATCGATGGCCTAGATGAACCTTTTCATGGATTGGTAAATTCTACCAAGCCCACTAACTTGCATGATGCCATTGAGAGGGCTAGAGACCTTCGATATGCCTTGCCAAAAGAAAAGGCAAACTTCCAACACAAGCTCTGTTTTCCTTCTAAAGGAAAGGAAGAGAAAGCTGCTCCTTCAAAGGAGAGATCATACAAGAAGCCTCTTGATGATGAAGTCCGAAGAGATTTGAGGAAGAAGAAGCTATGCTTCACTTGCCAGGAATCATCGGCACCTGGACATAGATGTGTTTCTGGAAAAGCACATTACATAGAGGTCTTCTCAGAAATTGAGGAGGAAGAAGAAGATGAACCAAGAAGAGGTCACAACGCTGACACTGCTAGAGGAGATCTAACACCATCAGGAGATGGGAATGGAGTATTTACTCCTATTGAAGGGACTCTTGCATCTTTGAGAGGAGTACCTAAGTACTTGACCTAGTTCAAGGTTCAATTTTGAATCAGAGGGTTTTTGTATTGATTGATAGTGGGGCCACCCACAACTTCATTGAAGCCCATCTTGTGCAAAGGAGGGCAATACCCATTGATACTTTTGAGGATTCTATGTTTTTTTCCCAGGAGATAGAACAATGAAATGCATGCATTATGTCCCATCACTTGTAGTCACCATGGATACCTACAATTTGGTTTATCACTTCTTGTGGTTGACATACCAGACACTAATGTGATTTTGGGTGTTCAATGGTTGATTACATTGGGGAAATTCACCACTGATTGGAAGGATTTGCAAATGGAAGGGGTGGACAAGAAGATGGTGAATCTCAAATGATCAAAGGCATGCATACATACCCCTCACATACCACTTCCACACAGAAATCAGAGATGGATTTGCGCAGTGGAAGCAAGGACTTTATCTAGTGGCAAACCACCTAGGAGGCCACCTGATTTAGATTTGTGGGGGATACCTCACAACATGATTCTCCAAGCTTATATCCGGGAGGGATTGGAGCACTAGAAGACAAAGCTACAACGCTGGGATTCTTGGGTAAGCTCAAGGAGGAGGGAAATATTCTTCCTTTATCATCATCACCCACTCCCATTTTTGGTTCTGTGCTGTGGGAGGAGAAGAATGGAAGGAATTGCCTTCCAACACACACCTTTGGCATGGGAAATGTCAAGGAGGAAAGCAGCAACATGACAAAAATTTCTGTTGATACACCATCAGCGCTGTCATTGTTGAGCAGTTTAGATCTATATTGGAAATCCCAACTGTTGGTGGATTATTCCAAAGATCTTCACACTTGTATGATACTTGATGACCAACTGCATGAAGAGGGCTACTTAGTCCAAGGAGGATTCATCTATCATCATGGCCGTAGGATATTATTGTCTAGAGCCTCCAAGATCAAGAAGAAGTTGCTACAAAGAGTTCTATTTCAGCCATATGTATTCCATGAGGATCTACAACATCATCATGAGGAGCTTTGATTGGGAAGGCTTGAAAGAAGAACTACATCAGCATTTTCAAGAATGCATGAACTATGTGGAGTTTGGGCAGTAACATGACTCTAAGAAGGAGTTATTTCAGCCATCTCCTCCATCTTTTGAAAGAGGAGATATATCCATGAACCACTCCATTTGTATGAGGAGTATTGTTGGTGAAGAATCTGATCATGTAAAGCATGTTTTATTCTTTGATTGTATAAATTATTTCACCATGTTTATGCAGGCCATGGCTCTAAGGAGGAGTAATATATCTTGTAAATCTCATGGCCAGCAATGGGCCACACAAATTTCTGAATTTGGCCACCCCCTTGTTGAGCAAAGGGAGATTTGCTTTCCTAAAGCACCAAACATATCTTACACTTTCAGCCATAGTGAGATAACATGGGCAGCAAGTAAGTGGTGGGGAAACCACTTATCATATCTTGATATGATGCTGGCAGGAGATGCACTGTGCTGGTTTCATATGTGGGACTATGACCCACCTCCACATGCTCAAATTTGTGTTTGTATGTATGTAGTTTTACTTCCATACCTTGATGATATACTTGTACTTTTTATGGGGATGTATGGAGGGAAGATGGGAGGCATGTATGTACCACATGGGATAGAGACTCTCTATGTATCATATGCTACATGTTTCAGGGAGAGAATTGGTTCAGCCATGTTTTTTTAATTTGAGTTATTGACTCCTTGTGGGATGGACTATGTACATCTCATGATGACTTTGGAGGAACAATTCATGGAGGGTTGGATTGGCGAACACTTGGCTTATGGAGGAAGCTTAACACATGATGGTGTCACCAATGGAGGAGGAGAAGAGTTGCAGTACTCACCTTATCAGTTGCTTCAGGATAAGCAACATTGTGGAGGGGAGGACTGTAATATTCCAAATTAGCCCAAGCTAATGGGAATATTCATTTTTGTTTCATTTTTCTGTTTCATGAATAGAATGTAAAGGAGGATCATAAAACTCCTAAAACAACAAATAAATAAATGCCACATATGAATAAGGCTAAATCTGGGCTATTTAAATAAGCACCCTTAGGTGTGAAAGGGGCTGAATCTTTTGAATCGGTCAACCATGACCAAATCAACAACATTGTCTTGGAGGGGTGGCCATCAACGAGGCACAACGCAGTTTTAGTTGGAGGTGTTTCATGTGAAAGGAGCTATTCTATTGAGATGGTTTAGGGTTTTGAAAACTTTCAAACTTATAAAAGGAAGAGGAGAGCATCATGAGAGGGTTGTTGATGATTATGTTATTTTTGAAGATTTTGTCTGTTTAGACATTTCTTATCCTCTGGCTGTTTAGCAGAGAATAATGTTGTTTAGCATTGGGTGTTCCTGATCAGGAATCCCACCTCTTTTCTTGAGAGGCCTCTTGGAAGAGTTTGCATTTCTTGTCCACTATCAGGCATTTGGCCAAGCTCTTCTTCCAACTGCAACGCAGATCCTGTTGAGGGTTTGGTTGTATTTGTAAGCTGCAGCAAGTGGAGGCTATATCTACTCAGATCTAGGTCAATCTAGTGCCTCTTTTCAGTGGGGAAGGCTTCTATCCCATTGGAAAGAGAGTATTGGATGATTGGAGCTACATTTTAAGATCTTGGATTGAGGTCAAACATGTTCTAGAGCCTACAACGCATTTTTCCTTCCAGGACTATGTTATTTGTAAGGGTACTGTTGTAGGGTCTTTTGGCACACTTTTTGGAGGATTGGTTTTCATGTGTTGGGGATCTGCCCTTCACATTTGAGATCCATTGGCTAGGATTATCATATTGTATATTTCAGATCAGATCTGTATGTCCATGAATTTCTGAATATTTTTGCAGATCTACAGCATTAGATCTCATATCTACTCCTTGTGCTTCATGTTTTGCTGAAAACCCCAAGGGGTAATTGAAGAGGAGCCTATCTAGTGTATATATCTGATATAGATCTAAATTTTTGTACACAGATCTGCTCTAGATCTGAAGTGTAATCTACAACAATTTCAACTAATAAAAATAACGCTATCAAGCTCTTTAAGTCTTAATACATGGTTGTAGTACCTCATTTTGAGGATTTTCTTCTATAAAAGTCTTCTATATCTTGTTGTACATCTCATAGGCTATCTTATTCACATATTTTGTTGATGTACATGTAAATAATGAGCCTCCATATTGGCCTCCTGCTCTTACTTAGCTGATTTGCGTTATTTCTCTGCATTATTGTTTAATATTGCTGCATTTACCTATTGGGAATATTACACACCTGGTGGCACCTTGTGGCTCTGGGCTCACTGAAAACTTCCCTGTAGCATCTCAGCCTTCATACATCTCAAAATTCTTCTACAAACCCCATCATTGGATTCAAAAGGTTCAATATAGTCAGAAATGACTATTGGTTTCCTCAAAATAGCCTTTGGCTGCCCTGGCTAGGCTTCATTCTCCTGGTGGCTCCTGGTGGCCCCTTGAACTTCTATGAAGCAAAATCATGCTCAAAAGTCCTTAGCTGGCTCTGAAAACCTCACCAATGGCTCAAGAATTCTTGAATTAGTCAATAATGACTTTCTTTTCTCCGAATGGTCGAAAATTGAGCCTTCTACACTTTTTCCCAATATCTCCTAGGAAAACTCCGCTAAATTTGGAAAACTCCAGTTAACTGTGTAGAAATTAGCTGAATAAATCACTTATTCAATGAATATTAACCCGATCATACATCAATTTCGAATTGCATGCATAACACATAACCTTCTTCTACAATTAATTGTCACATGCGGAAATAATAGAAGCGATCGCATATCAAATCATCACACACATTAACACAGTATGTATGGGGAAAGCTTATAGCTGAAAACCCTGCAGCTATAGTATATTATAAATGGAGAGAACATGCAGCAAATACATAGTACAAACTCCTCACAAGTACTCAGTACTATCTCCCAAAGCTACACAAAAACTAGCTTGGTTTTGAACAAGTCACAGGTTCAAAACAAACCCACTACTTCTCTGCCTCTATTGCGCAATCAAGGCTGGTCTAAATAGAGATCCAGGTTCGAATCTCACTGGCTTCAACTGCGCAATTTTCATTGGTAATTTCCTCCAAGTGTAATGCAAATCCCATGCAAAACTGATCCTCCAACTGATAGCTTTACTCACCCTTTCATCTACCTCTTTCACTGGTCTCCACTGAACTGTCCATGCACTGAGTTAAACTGATGTGTTCTTTAGTTGAATAATGAGTTAATAATTAGTGAATTAAATAACATTTAATTCACACAACTCATCTCTAGTGTATTAGCCAGTTAAACTAAATACAACTAGTTCAACTAGTTAACCAGAACACCACCTCCATTAACTCCTCAATCAACTCCACCAAAACTCTGCCACATGAGTCTAACTGAAGTCTAACATGCAATAGCTTCACTTAACTCATAGGAAATTCGAATTTCCTTATGTCAGCTGCATGCCCCACCTCTGGGGGTCAAACTAAAGTGCTCCAAGAGAGTAAACTGCTGTTTATAGTCTAAATATTATTAAGGGTAAATAATATTTGACTTCCATATTTTTAGGAGATACAGTCTAAAAATAGCCTGGGTCCTAAAAATAAGGGTCTCATCTATTTTTACCAACATGTCGCATACTTCAAGAATCTCCAACTGGAATCCCCGAATCATGCTTCGTATGTCTAAAAATAGACATAGTCTAAAAATAGATTTTTCCGACAAAAATCACATGTGTGGTCCCCACCTAGTTTAGGTGATCACTTTCCAACTAGGATCAGGAAAGATGTTTCAGGAGGCCTCCTTCACTGTTTCTTGTTGCCATTTTCAACACTCCCTCTCAACAAGAAAGGACTGTCATTGCATGCGACATGCAACTCCATGTATTCGCCCTGCAACCTTCACAAGCCATATGCAACTCCATGTGTATGCGACATAACCTTACGCATTCGCCATGCACCTCAGATGTGCCATGTAACCATGCATGCACCATTTAACTCCATATCCGTTCGCAACCCTTCCGAAACCGAATAGGCTCCAAACAACTCAATCAGCCTTGATGCATCTAGCATCTATCATCAAAGTCTTCGACTTCGCTGGCACTAACCGCACATGTCACTGTGAACTACCGCGCTCGCTGGAACTTCGCACCTTACGCACTTGCACTGGCTGTCAACTTCCGACCACACCGCACCGAGCACTAATACTTTGATTCCGTCGCATCACTCCAAATCGATCTTACACGCTTATGTCAGTAACTTTCGTAGTTCAACTCATGAGATCCACACTATCTCATGAATCTGCCCAGAATCTCCTCATGGGATTACTCATGCATGTCGCCCCACCTCATACCTGGTGGTATAGCTGCATGCACTCCCTCTGCCCGTCTGGCACGAAATTTCTCTGCATGAGTGGTCTCTTCCACTCCATGATCCTCTTGTGGCTGCTCCACATCCCGAGGTTCACTTTCACCTGCATGCAAAACCCGCTCCCTCTCAAGCTTCAATTGCATGTCTTCCTCTTGCTTCCCAACAATAGGAAGCTCAGTAGACATCCCATCTACTTCAAGTCTGTAGATATTCTTGGCTCGAATCCCAACCTTATTGACTTGTCCCGTTGCCTTGTGCCGAAGGAAAACTTTTCCTTCTCTGAAGACAACTTCATACCCTTTATCCTCTAACATTGCAACTGAGATCAAATTCTTTGTTAGACCTGGTACATGCAATACATCTTGTAAAAGAATGAGTTTACCTGACTACCTCTGAAAGGTTATGGTACCAATGCCGGTCGCATTGTATCGTCCACCGTCGCCCAACTCAACATGCATCTGGAGACCTTTCTCCACCAAGTCACTGAAAATATTTGCATCTCCCATCATGTGAAAGGAAGCGCCACTATCAATATACCACCCCGATCCCAATACACTAGACAACATGCATGCGATCAATGAGAAGTCCAGCTCAAATTGTGAGGCAAGAGCCTCACCAGCTGCAGATCCAGCAGCCTGCTTGTTCTTCTTCTTCTTGGGGCAATTCGTGGCGTAATGTCCATGATCGTGACAGTGAAAACACTTCACTTTGGACATGTCACGCTCTTTACCATCCGCACCGGATTGAGAAGCCTTCTCCTTGCCCTTCCCCTTCCTTGCTTTGGCAGCCAAAGCGAAGTCTTCTTCATCAGATACCTTTGATGAAGATCCATCTCTGGTATTTCGCCGGATCTCCTCTTGCACGAGATCAGACCACAGTCTTTCCCATCCCGGCAACTTTTCCCGACCATTGACACTATCTTGATATGCATGCCAACTCTTTGGCAAACCAAGAAGCGCCAAACTCACCAGATCCTCATCCACCACCGGCACACCAACACTTCCTAGCTCATCCCGACATTGGGTGAACCTCGTGAGGTACTTCGGCATACTTTCCCCCTTCTCACACTTGATGTTCCTAAGTCTATCTTTGAGCGCCAGCTTCCTCTGATCGCTCTTGCTTTGGTACAGATCTGTCAAGGCTTTCCACATCAAATATGGAGAGGCCTTCCCGTGTAAACTGGATACAATATGATCCTTTACACCCTCCAACAGGATCCTTCGACATTTTGCTTGTTTCTTTTGCCATGCTTCCACAACAGCAGCATCATTAGAAGTAGGCTTTGGAATCTCTTTCTCCACGAATTCCAACAGCCCATGATCATCTAATACAGCCTCCATGCGGTCCTTCCATACAACATAATTCGAACTGCCTTCCAAGGCATATTCTAGTCGCAACCCGATGAAAGACATTTTCACCGCAGCACCAAGAACACAAATCTGCAAATTCGAATTTCACCACCAGCTGATAACTCAATCGCTTCCGATCTACACTTGAGAACAAATTATTTCCAAATCAGAGATTGACTGCATGGGCTTTTACCAGACCTTTCACTTTCCAAAGATAGATGAATCCGGAGGCTATCTGGCCCGTATGCAGGCTCTGTCCGAGGAAATAAGTTTGCAATCACCGTAATAGATCTCGACAATTAATATTGCTCCGATACCATGTAGAAATTTGTTGAATAAATCACTTATTCAATGGAGATTAACCTGATCACACATCAATTTCGAATTGCATGCATAACACATAATCTCTTCTACAATTAATTGTCACATGCGGAAAGAATAGAAGCGATAGCACATCAAATCATCACACACATTAACACGGTATGTATGGGGAAAGCTTATAGCTGAAAACCCCCAGCTATAGTATAATATAAATGGAGAGAACATGCAGCAAATACATAGTAAAAACTCCTCACAAGTACTCAGTACTATCTCTCAAAGCTACACAAAAACTAGCTTGGTTTTGAACAAGTCACGGGTTCAAAACACACCCACTAATTTCCCTGCCTCTATTGCGCAGTCAAGGCTGGTCTAAATAGAGATCCAAGGTTCGAATCTCCTAAGCTTGATAGCGCAATCATCATTGGCAATTGCCTCCAAGTGTGGTGCAAATCTCATGCACACTAATGTCACAACTGATAGCTAACTCAACCCTTTCATCTACCTCTTTCACTTGTCGCCACTGAACTGTCCATGCACTGAGTTAAATTGATGTGTTCTTTAGTTGAATAATGAGTTAATAATTAGTGAATTAAATAATATTTAATTCACACAACTCATCTCTAGTGTATTAGCCAGTTAAACTAAATACAACTAGTTCAACTAGTTAACCAGAACACCACCTCCATTAACTCCTCAAGCAACTCCACCAAAACTCTGCCACATGAGTCTAACTGAAGTCTAACATGCAATAGCTCACTTAACTGATAGGAAATTCGAATTTTCCTTATGTCAGCTGCATGCCCCTCCTCTGGGGGTCAAACTGAAGTGCTCCAAGAGAGTAAACTGCTGTTTATAGTCTAAATATTATTAAGGGTAAATAATATTTGACTTCCATATTTTTAGGAGACACAGTCTAAAAATAGCCTGGGTCCTAAAATAAGGGTCTCATCTATTTTTACCAACATGTCGCATACTTCAATATTCTCCAACTGGAATCCCCGAATCATGCTCCGTATGTCTAAAAATAGACATAGCCTAAAATAGATTTTTCGACAAAAATCACATGTGTGGTCCCCACCTAGTTTAGGTGATCACTTTCCAACTAGGATCAGGAAAGATGTTTCAGGAGGCCTCCTTCACTGTTTCTTGTTGCCATTTTCAACAAACTGGAGTTAGATTAGGGCTGACCGCCAAATTTGGTGCACCCTTATCCGCTCCGCCAATAATGCCATACAATTACTATTATGGTTAGGTTGATGGCCACATGCACCCCAACCGTTAATGGCTTGACAGTTAGTGGAAACAACAGAATATAATATCGGAGTTTCATTACATACATATGTTCATGATCGAACAACGCTTACGTTTAAAACAGATCACACATATCCTTAAACAACTTACATACACGTTGAGCAGGGTTCTTGGGTCCCACAACACATAGCCAAATACAGCACATCGCAGATCGCAAATGTTAACATTCCGCAATACCGCCACTTTACTGACTTCGTAGACCGCAACAAATACATTATTTCTATCGCATACGATATGCGATCTTATCACATCACATTCTAAATAGTTTATCGTGCGAAATTATTATTCATAACCACAAAAATCTGCGATATGCGCTTAAGTGCTATATCGACACGTGCCTCCTCTTGCATCATTGCATCGCCGCTTATATTATTTAATTTGCGATGTATTCCATGTAAATAAAACCATTTCCGATTACGATGCACACAATCTCTCCTGTTGCGATTTGAGCTCTCTACCATTGATCTATTCTAGATCCAATGGTTCTCAACGTTCACTCATTCAGTCCTCGCTGTTGAATGGATCACGACTGTCCATTCTACCTGCAACATTTCTACAGTTGTGCAATACTTGATTCTATATGTAGAGTTTAAGATTCCATGACAGCCACCAATTCAGATTCGATTCGATTCTGAACCTGTTTTCCATTTCGAACCCAATCCTGTAACTTGAATTTTGAGCAATCCTTAGGCCCTGATCCCAACCTGATCAACTACCCTCATGATTATTTGACTTCCTATGAATTTTAAACTTTTCAGGACTCTTCATATTCTGTACATGTCCTTTGGACTTCCACTTTACAATACATTTTTGAACAAGAAATTACATAATCCACAATAATGATGTGGCATATAACCACTCATGACATGACACTGTTGACATAGAATGCTTGATGACATGGAAATGTGAAGCCAATTTTTCCGCTACTTGCTATATGTCTTCTTGAGAATGTTATTCTATTCAACTCCATATGGCTTAGACGTAAGGAGTCTTCAATGATATCAAGTCTTGATCCGAGGTCGCAACTGGTGTACCTTTGTTTTTTCTTGATCAATCAGCATGCATGATCAACTAAAAATATGTCTTTCATGATTTTTCCCTTCTCTATATCCTTGTTCATAATCCTGTCATGGAATAATAAAGTACCTGTATCTGTAATTCACCCATGAAAATACGACATTAGTTTGATAAATCCTACTTTAATATGGTGCATATTGATCCATTGATTGAGCCAAAACTTGGTGACAGGCTAAGGGAGAGACTAAGTGACTATGAAATTGTGCAACTTAGGCAGTCAGAGGTGAAGCTTGATCCTTGATACTGCGCAATGTGCAGTTTAGGCTGGACTGAGCAGGAAAATTGCGTAGTTTTAGGACTCAATGAGATGGGATGAGGGGTTTTACACTGTTTTAGCAAACTATGCAATTCCAAAAGGTATATCAAACCCAGTGATTGCACAATTGCATAGTTTAGGAGCTCAAAGGCTGGGCTTGAGCTAAAATACAGTACAATGTGTATTTGCGGCTAGGATAGAGGGATAAATTACACAGGCCAAGGTCTAGGCTTGAGCATTGAAACTATGTAGTGCACAGTCCTGGGAGGAAAAAAATACACTTTGTGCAATGTATAGAGGTAGGGTTTCAACTTGAGGGCTAGAACTGCGCAATGCACAATTCAAGAAGGCTGGATGAGGCTAAGTTTCTCGGTCGGAAAATTTTCATAATTTGACTAAGTATGGGATTGATAAATTTGATGTGAACACTGATAAGACTCAACTGTAATCACACACTGAGAAAACTTGACGACACAAAAACATATCTCATCTAGGAGACATGAATAACATACCTCCCTCCATGCAAAAACTTTGTGATGACTTGCTACAAGTGTGACACTAAAGATACACATTGCGACAATCGTGATGACACTTGTGCGACAATGCTTAAAACTTTGGGAATGAGTGCGGCGAATATTTACATGGTAAGATAAACTCATTTTAACAAATATAACCCCTTGAAACCACCAAAACAATCTTATATACATCGTGAGACTCTTAACATGTGAAAAGATGACACTTTTATTTTCTTGCAAAAGGGACCAAAACACTTAGAGAAAATACATAGAATGGATTTTAATGTTTGCGATGACAATATACAAGACCAAGGTAGGCTGCGAAATTTGGTGCAGGCCAAAATTTTGGAGGGTGTTGTGAAAGTGAAAATAAGACCTTATATAAGGGAGATCCCCTGTATGTTGTCGGTATCTAGCACCGTCAACAGACAACTAGCTATTGGGATAAGTTAGTTAGTAAGGAATTTTTCGAGAAGTTGAGAGCGTTTATTGTGAGACTGCACTTGAAAAGGGTCGAATACATGAATTAAATGGAGAAACAATATGTCTCATAGACTATATTTAGCCTCATGGACGTTAAATTTTATTTATTTATTTCTTTCTTTCTCTTCCTGACCTTTAATTGTGTCATAATTTCTCATGAATAATAATTTCTTTCCTTCTTTGTTTCTTTTTATACCTTGACATTTAGTTACGTCATAATTTCTCATGAATTTGGCGTTGGTGGATGGTACATTCAGGGAATTGTAACCCATGGCGGTCACTCTGTGAAATATAATATATTTTGGAACCTCTTCGAGGTATCCTTCAAGTACATCACTCCATGCGACCCAACGACCACTACGCATTGGCATTGTCTAGTATGTAAGATCTTCCTACAACTTCGGGGTTTTGTTTTCAATGTTAATTTTTTTTCATTTCCCTTGAGTTTAATGTTTAATAGTGCTATGTTTCTGTTTCTGTTTGATGATACTCGAGGAAAGCGTTTAGTGTTCATTGTTCCAAATTCTTGTTTAGACAGATGGTGCCAAAAAAATCCTATGTCAACTTTGTTGAAAATGGCAACAAGAAACAGTGAAGGAGGCCTCCTGAAACATCTTTCCTGATCCTAGTTGGAAAGTGATCACCTAAACTAGGTGGGGACCACACATGTGATTTTTGTCGAAAAGTCTATTTTTAGACTATGTCTATTGTTAGACATATGGATCATGTTCTATGAGTTGCAGGATGCTATTTGTGGATGGTTGGTCAAGTCAGAAAAAATATATGGACTTTTATTTTTAGACATATTGGGCGGAATCTATTTTTATATTTCCAGTTTAAAAATAGATATGTCGAATATTATTAGCTCTTAATAATATTTGGACTATAAACATTATCTTATTCTCTCGGAGCACTTCGGTTAAGTGCACAGATGTGGCATGGGAGATGATAGAAGGAATTACTCTATTCCTAAGGGTTAAGTTGAGCTATTGCATGGATAATTCAGTTAGAACTCATGTTACAGAGTTTGGTGAGTTGATTGAGGGTTAGGTGGTTGTATTCATGAACTAACTAAACATATTGAGCTTTGTATCCAAGTTAACTAATAGATACAATTAGTGAGAGTGGTGTGAATTAATTATTACTGTTCACTAATTATAAACTCATAAATCAACTAAAGAATACATCAGTTAACTTCAGTGCATGGACAGTTTTAGTGGAGACCAGTGCAGAAATAGGTGAAAGAGTAGGTTAACTATCAGTTGTGACTATACTGTTGCTATTTGCAACACACAGATAGGTGGAGTAATCAATGAGGATTGCGCAGTTCAATCCAGGTGGTTTATATATATAAAGAGACCATCCCATAGCATTGAAACACGCAATTCAGGTTGGCTATCAAGTGGCTAAAGGTTGGAGCATGAGTTTTGATAGATCTAGCTTGATAGTGTGTAGCATGGGAGGTAGTGTATGAGAGCTTGCAAAGAGCTTTGTACTATGATTGTTACATGATCTCCATGACATGTATAATATACAGATAGTTGGGGGTTTTCAGCTTTAAGCTTTCCCATGAAATAATGTGTTCATATGTGTGAATTTTTATGGCTTTAATGTGTGCATGCAATTGATTTTATTTCCGCATGTGATGATCAATGGTAGAAGAGATTCTGTATTATGCATGAAGCTAAAATAGTGTGTGATCAGGAGAATCTCGGTGGATAACATATCAGTTATTCAAATTTCTACAAACTTCTATGCCTTCAGGAATTGAACCTGTGACTGCTTGCTTCTTATTATTTTTTTCCCTATTAGGGTTTAAAGCTTCTATAATGTAAATCTATGCTGAACATTGAATGAGAATAGGAAATGTGTTTCCATTGTTCCTTAGCACATGAAACAAAATCACTGTGACTGCTTGCTTCTTTTTTCCGCTTTCTTAATGTTAGGGTTTAAAGCTCATGCACTAAAAATATACGCTGAATATTGAATGAAAAACGCAAATCTATTTCCATTGTTCCTTAGAACGTGGAACAAAATCCTCTTCTGGGAATTAAATTTGTCTGAATTCAATCCAATGTAATTGAGGGAAAAACACATTTCCTGAGCGCCATGGACTTTGTACAGATGCTTGTTGAAGGCTCAAAAAACAAATTTAATATTAGACTAATGAAAATTCAACACAGTTCTTGTTCACTAATAAAAATCTAGCTCCAACATATTTCAATATTGAAATGTGGAAAATGATTGAGCCAAAATTTTCATTGTTCAATTAAGGATTAATTCACATCAACTATGTTGTGAAACAGGGCGCTAGAAAAGACCAAAAGAAGTGTAGGCGGAAAGAGTATGTATTTTTTGTTTTTCCTGAAAAGTGGAAACAGAAAAACATTTCATTTTAGATTTAGCTCGTGGAATATTATTTTCAGCAAGGACTTTGTCGAGAAGCTAGGAGAGTTTATTGTGAAACTTCACAAGAAAATGGCAGAAGACAAAAACCAGATAGAGAAGCAATTTGTCTTATAAATTATCTTTAGCCTCATAAACGTTAAAATAACTTTTTATTCTTCTGATATTCCAACATTGGAAATGACAAAAAATGATTTTGGGTGATTGCACAACTGTTGTTCCGAACCTGTTGTGGTAAGGTCCTTATCGAGTAACTAAGCCATGTTGGCTTGGGTTAAAAATTGGACCTAGCTTGCTTTGAATTTCGGTTCGGTTAAGCCTAAATGAGTGATGATTTTTCTTGGTGTAGACCGTAATTTTAAGTTCGGGCTTGTAAACTCTAGGTGGTTACTAAGGTTAGGTGAATGTGTAGGTCTATTTTTTGCTAATTTTTTAATTGGTTTTCATGATCACAATTTTAGCGTTAATTCATCACAATTTTAGCATTAATTCAATATTTACACCGAAGGTGTTTACTTTTGAATCATTCCACCACTCACCATAGTCAACCTTTTTATTTTTTGTCGTTGATTAAAGTAAACAACTGTCACATTGTCCATTGGTGGATCTGTATAATAATGGAGATGGATAGTCATTAAAATTTGGTTAATAGTTGTAGGTAGGAAATGGCAACTAATTGTCAGTGTGGAAATTTCTAATTTTCAATTTCAGTGTTACATTGAAAGGTTTCTAAGGCTGGGAAAACAAGAAAAGTGTGGAAATTTCTAATTTTCAATTTCAGTGTTGCATTGAAAGGTTTCTAAAGCTGGGAAAACCAGAAAAGAAAGAAGGTTAGCAACTTTATAGAAATAATTTAAAAGAAAAATAATTTAGTGTATTTGTTTTATAATTTGGGTAGGAAATGACAAATGACAACTAATTGTCAGTGTGGAAATTTCTAATTTTCAATTTCAGTGTCGAATTGAAAGGTTTCTAAGGTTGGGAAAACAAGAAAAGAAAGAAGGTTAGAAACTTTATAAAAAATGAGAAGCTGAGCTACATGCTGAGCATCAGCACCAAGCCTGTGAATCTTCTCCTAGGAAATTCAGAAACAGTATTTGGGCAACTGCTTTGAAGCGATGAGAAGCATATTGTGCAAAGTCCTATTGTTGTAACCAGGTAGAAGCCTTATTAACTATTATGGCTGCTTTTGGTCCTGGAACTTTTGGTATTAGCACAATACATTTGTTATTGCTTCTTGTGTTCTAAGATGTACACAACCCAATTGAATTGAAGGGGCCTAATAATGCATGAGCTGCCTTCATACGATGCTTATATATGTTATATATTTAAAATTTTAAGTTGGAAGTTTCCCACTTCCTTATATTGGGTTTGCAGATTGAAAAAATTCGCAACAGTGTGCTGTAGAAGAGCAGGGGTTTCTCCCATTTTATGTTTGTACGACTTCTTTCTGGTTTTTAGTTTGTGCATTCATTCACAAATTGTATTCAACCTTACAATTTATTTTATTGAAAGACAGAAAAAAACACAGGAATTTTTAAGTTTGAATTAAATAATTTTATTAATATACCTAGGTTGGTATATTGCAATGGGTATACAGTGGATATTCTATTAATTTAGTCAAACATTACATATATTTTCCAATTTTCAAAAGTTTAACTTCAGAAAATCATTTTTATATTTTTTTAGTAATTATTTTATTTATATTTATGGTCTAGTAATCAATTTATTCAAAGTTATAATTTTGTATTTACACCGAAGGTGTTTACTTTTGAATCATTCCACCACTCACCATAGTCGACCTTTTTATTTTTTATCAATTCAAGTAAACAACTGTCACATTGTCCACCGTTGGATCTGTATAGTAATGGAGATGGAGAGTCATTAAAATTTGGTTAATAGTTGTAGGTAGGAAATGGCAACTATTTGTCAGCGTGGAAATTTCTAATTTTCAATTTTAGTGTTACATTGAAAGGTTTCTAAGGCTGGGAAAACAAGAAAAGTGTGGAAATTTCTAATTTTCAATTTCAGTGTTACATTGAAAGGTTTCTAAGGCTAGGAAAACAAGAAAAGTGTGGAAATTTCTAATTTTCAATTTTAGTGTTGCATTGAAATGTTTCTAAAGCTGGGAAAAGAAGAAAATAAAGAAGGTTAGCAACTTTATAGAAATAATTTAAAAGAAAAACAATTTAGTGTATTTGTTTTATAATTTGGGTAGGAAATGACAAATGACAACTAATTGTCAGTGTGGAAATTTCTAATTTTCAATTTCAGTGTTGCATTGAAAGGTTTCTAAGGCTGGGAAAATAAGAAAAGAAAGAAGGTTAACAACTTTATAAAAATAATTTAGTGTATTTGTTTTATAATTTGGTTAATAGTTGTTAGTAGGAAATGATAATTAATTGTTAGTGTGGAAATTTCTAATTTTCAATTTCAGTGTTCCATTTGAAAGGTTTCTAAGGCTGGGAAAACAAGAAAAGAAAAAAGGTTAGCAACTTTATAAAAATAATTTAAAAGAAAAATAATTTAGTGTATTTGTTTTACAATTTGGTTAATAGTTGTCAGTAGGAAATGCCAACTAATTGTTAGTGTGAAATTTTCTAATTTTTAGTTTCAGTGTTCCATTGAAAGGTTTCTAAGGTTGGGAAGGAAAACAAGAAAATAAGATTAGCAGGATGGTCGCAGTTTCAATTTTGGTCACTCTTGTTATTGTTTTCATCAATGTTAATGTTGCAGAGGCATCTAATGATGTTGTTGCTACAACACATCGACATGATCTGCGCCCTCCACAAGTACTCCGAAAAACACAACTGCACGTATGATTACAAGACCATAGAGGCGATGGTGGGAGGCCATCGCTAAGGCTAACCCTCTCGTGAAAGCCGATAAGATTTTGAGGTTCTAAAACCTGGATCTAAACATATTCGAGATTCCTACTTTGGAAGGACAAGAACTAATGTATTATTCTCTGGTCAAATTTGATGATGGGTTTATATTAGAAAAAAAAAAACCTAACATTCTCAAATGAATAAGATGATTTCATTACAGAGAGGGGAATATATTTTATGGTTCACATGGTGTGACCCTCTATGTAGGGTTTGAATGATTTTCAAGCGTTTATGTTACTGCTGCTGCATGCAGTTTATGGCCAATGATCAGATTAGATCAGGTCATCTGAAAACTTATTTACTTTGGGGTCTCTTTAGGCTGTTGGTTATACAAACAAATATGTTTTGAGTAATTTTCTTTCAAAAAAAAATAATATTTACTTATTACAACAAACAACAAATATGTTGATTTACTTTTACATGAGGGTGTGTTTTGAATTTGGCTTATTGATTTGATGATGCTTTATTTCTCTGGCTTTATTGTTTATTGTGAGACAAACATGTTTCTGACTTATTGATTTGATGATGCTTTATAATTTTATATTTTAACTTATGTACAGTTTGATTTGGTAAAATTATTTAACAATAAACAAATAAAATAAATTTGAGATAAAATAGCCAATCTATCATTGATAGTGGTTTTGCCAATTATATATATAACCAATCTAGATCTATCTTAACTTTAATATACCAAAGGATACGAGGGATCAAATCTCTTGACATGCAAATCTCTTTTAAAGTGAAATTTTTTGTTTTGGTCCCAATCCTTAAATTTTGGACACACCCAATTGATATATTTTGGTGATAATTCATTCAGGATGTTGTATGCCTAACCACAAGACAAAATTTCTACTTAAAGCACAACAATGAAAGACAAATCTTCCCAAATATTAACGAGATGAACTACCTTCGATGTATCTTTGCACCTTTAGGGGCAACTGCTAGTTTATTGTAGAGTTAATTCATTTTTTCATTCGTTTAAGCTCCTTAATGATATGGATGGATTGTTGTTGGAATTAAGTAACAATATTGTGTCTTCATGCCATGGTATTACATATTTGTAATATCTATAACATTGATGTGATAGTCAAAGAATAAGATAAGCTAGTGCTTTAAAAGAAATTTGAATTATATATTAGCGGTAAAAAATTGGAATGTTTTAAAATTATAGAATTTAAATTTAAAATTTATTTTGTATTTATAAAGAATAATTTTTACTATTTTCTTTCCAAGCATGGAAGGTATATGAAGTACAATTAAGGTTGAACATTTTATAAGTTTATATGGGAAGGTATAGAAAATAAGGTTGAATATTGTATATGGGAGGGTATTGGAAATGATTTTAGTCATTAGTGTAAAAATTGGAAAAGAATTTTAGATATTAGTATGAAAATCTACCAATTAAATAACTCAAGCATTATTTTTCTTAACATTGTGTGGTTAAAAAGCTACTTATCCTATGATAAGTCTATTTCATCATTGAATACAATATAATTCACTATAATTTCCCTATGTGATATTTGAGAATTACATTCCAAAAAATTGCAAATTCCTTCAAGTAAGATAGGCCATTAAATAATCATTCAATCTAAAGAATGTTTTGAACGTCTTAGTTTTATTACCAAGAGGAGAAGCTTCAAATGCCATTATAGCTCATAAATATTTTCACCTTAGATATTTGGTTGTCTAGTTATCTTTCAATTTAGGGAATATCAAGATGTCAAATCATGAATTGGTAGTCAAAATTATTTCTAAAACTATTGCATTTTATCATCTACATGATTTTTTTTGGCAACACGTCCTTTTATTCCCTCTTTATAAAGGGATATCTTTAACCATTTTAACAAAATTCTTTCTGACATGTTAAATATTCCATTATGATTTGAGGAATATTTGTTAAAAGGTAGTTGGTGAAGGTCTTCTTTGAGTTATGCCATAGTCAAAGAGACCTCAACTAGTTCTTCTTTAACATGCTTCAGTTCCAAAAAAATAGGAAGAGTTATGAAGAAATTCGACTTATGCGTGGGAGTGGAAGGGATCATTTTGTTGTCTTCTAGTGTGAGTTATCTTTGGAAAAGGACAAGCGAGTGAGTCTCGAGTTCTAAATTGAGGCAGGATGAGTTACATGAGTTAGTTAGACTCAATTAACTCATCAATCACTAGTTTGAGTTCTAAAATTAAAACTTGCCAGAATTAGCTAATTCGATTTGCTTATGAGGACCAAGGCAAAATTTGTATCAGAATTATTGAGCACGAGTTTGTGTGTGTAGCTTGGGAGAGAAAGACGAGCTAAGGAGAAAATTGTATTTAGGAGAAATTTCCTAAATAACAGGATCTCCTCACGTGCTAGAAAATACGAGCTAATTCCAGGGATGAATGCAAGGATTCAGGAGCTCAGTGAGGAAAGGAAATTGAGGAGCATAGATCAGAATTTTTGCAAGGGTTTCAAGCTTAGAACAAGTAGGGAAGACAAGAGTGCTTTCTATTGAAACAAGACGTTATTGTAAGAGATTTATCGCTCAAAATTTCTATCAATAAAATTCTCAAACAAGCAGATGGTTTTCCCAATTGGATTCCCTAGAAAAATATTGTGTTTTGCTATCATGTGGTTGTGTTTTATTTTTTTTTCTATTCCACTGCAAATAAGTAGATAAATTTAGTGTCTTTATGAATAGAAATTATTTTTTAGAATTATTCAATAAATCAGTTGCAAAATTTTAAGGAAATTCTACCTGGTATCAGAGTTGTGAACATAATAAATATCAACACTAAGGAGATCAATTTTTTGTTGGAGAACATAGTTTCAAATTGACAAGATAAATTCCTTGGACAAGGAGAATTTTTAATTTTATTTAACCATGGCATGTTCTATGCTTAGAGTAGTTTACTTCAATCTTTCTTATTAGCCCAATTCAATTTCCAGATATGCAATCACATAACCATTGACAGTAAATGTTGATAGAACATAATAAATTGATAAAATACAAGCCAAGACAAGAGACACAAAAATTCTTATAATTATTCTTAATCAACAGAGAGAGATAAAGTATATTTTACAACAGTCAACAAGATGCACTAGCTAACAAATTCTTCGTTGGTCAAACCAGCAATTCAGCCTCCAAACAAGCTCGATCAAACTCGGTCAAACTCAGCCTTCCATCAAAGTCAAACACAACCCAAAAAAATCCACAAATATGGTCAACATAATGGTCAAAGCATGCGGTAAAAAAAATAGTCAAAGTTGTGGTCAGCAACAGTCAAAGTCAACATTTTGCCTCGATTTTTGTGCCTCCAGCTGCGACCTCTCCAAATTGGAATTATGACCCAGAAAATGTGGTCAAATCACAAGAGTTGACCCAAATTCAACACTGGTCAATGTTGTCTAGAAAATCCCTAAACCTGTTCGAAAATTTCAGCTTCTTGTTTCACAAATGTGGAGGAGAGAGAAGCCTCGTGGAAGCCTCTAAGGTTGTATGAACCAATCAGATGAGAGAGATGTGTGAGATGAATGAATGATAAAATGAGCATCATGTACTCCTTTTTATATCCATGAATGAGGGTGTGTGACACAGCTTTTGGGGCTTGTGAGCCTACATTACAATTCTGGCCGACCTTGAAAAATTGCACGTGTGAAAAATAAATTCAAAGTGCAACTTCTGCTCATCCAAACAAGATGATATTTAGATTAATATTGCACCTCTCTGCAATAGGAATTCAAAAAAATATCATCTCCATCATATGAGTAGTGCAACATGGATTTTGGACCCAGTTTCCAAATTTAACACGAATAGTGTACCAAAGATGAGAACTAATTAATGTCTAGAGGGAGCATTGAACTTCATCTTTTGGAAAGGGATGATCACGATAGTGTTGGACGATAATGGGGTGGGAGAGTTTATCAAGAAGGTGATAGCACTGCCTCAAAATCCCCAACAATTGGCCCAACATACTAACAATGATGTCAAATCTAGGAGGATTATTCTAGAAGGGGTCAAAGATCATATAGTTCCTCATATCCATGAGAAGAAGACAAAATATGAGAAGTATCAAGCAATATTAAAATTATATCAGAATACCAATGACACCAAGAAGCTTGCTCCTAAGGAGAAGCTCAAGATTATCCATATGAAACAAGAACATCTCATCGCCACATATCTTATTAGGTTCACTCAAGTTCGATACGAGCTAGGTGGTGTGGGTGAAGTTATATTTGATCACGACCTTGTGAGTTTTTCCTTACTTGGACTTCACAAGTCTTCACAAGGCTTCTAGGATGTTGTTAGTATGGGAGAGAACGTTCCTAATTGGGAAATTTTTTGGACTAGCTATGTTCAAGAATAAATCCAAAGAGGAACCAGAGAAGGGAGATTAATCAAGACTGAGGATGAAGATAATTTTTCTCTTGTAGGCAAAGCCAAGGGTAAGAAAGGAAAAGGGAAGGGTGAGTCTAGCTATAAGGGTAATAAGAAGAAGAAGGACCTGAGCAAGATCAAGTGCTTCCATTTCCATGAGTTTGGGCACTATGCTACTAAGTGTCCAAAGTGAAAGAAGGGATTTGGTAAGGCTCATGTTGCTGCATCAACCAACGTAGATGATTTTACTTCTTATTTTTAGAAATACTTATCATTGATAGCTTGCATAGCAAGCTTAGTAGGTAGTAGCATGCGGTATATTTATTCAAGAGCTTATTTACATATGATCGATAATAGGGATTATTTCAACTAGTTTGAGGAGAAGGACACATGGGTTCATATTGAGGTTGGAGATAATGACAGGTATGAGGACAAGGGATTTGGTATTATTGGCTTTAAGAGGGATTCTGGGAACTCTCTCCATCTCATAGATGTTCTCTATGTTTTAGTGTTGAAGAAGAACTCAGTTTTAGTAGAAACCCTTGAGGAAAAGGGATATGATGTCATATTCAAAGCTAAGGCGTACCTTAAGCACCTAGACTCTATATCTATGAAGCAGATAGGTGTGAGGATTAGGAACTTGTACAAGTTGTATGCTGAGACTTGCACAACCTTGAATAACAAGGAAAGTTCTAAGAAAAGTAGATATATTATAGAAATTTTGCAGAGACACATGGGTCACTTGCATCATGGGGCATTGAATATTCTTCAAAAGATATCCATAGGATTACCAACATGCAACTTTGAAAAGAATGGAGTGTGCAAGGGATGCATGAATGGAAAGTATGCCAAGACTTCTTTTCAAGGTCGAGACAAAAAATCAAAAGGTATTTGGGAGCTAGTGCATTCAGATGTGTGTGGACCCTTCTCTTCTTCGTCTCTTATGAAACACAATTATTATGTTACTTTCATTGATGATTATTATTGTAAAACTTGGATATTATTTATGAAGAAGAAAGATGATGTTTTAACTAAATTCTCAGAGTTTAAGGCCTTGGAAAAAAAACAGAAAGGGAATAAGATCAAGTTCGTGAGAAGTGACAATGGGGGAGAATATGTCTCTAATTCCCTCAAGGAGTTGTGTGTGAAAGAAGGCATTATGAGGGAGTTTATTGCACCCCATAACCATCAACAGAATGGGGTGGTTGCGTGTAAGAACCACAACATTGTTGGAGTAGTTAGGGCCATGTTTCATGATCAAGGATTGCCTATGTTCTTGTGGGTAGAGGCATGCAACATTGTAGTATTTTTGCAGAGCATGAGTCCACACAGGGTTCTTGGATAGGTTACACTAGAGGAGGCTTTCACGGGAAAGAAGTTTTATGTTTCATAGTTATAGATCTTTGGAAAAAGAGTTTATTTCCATGTGCCCAAAGATAATAGGAAGAAGCTAGATTCCACAATAGAAAAGGGTATTTTTGGGGAATACAGTGAGACAATTGAGGCATACAAGGTGTATCTACCAAGACTCAAGAAGATAGTTCTAAGGTGGGATGTGAGGTTCAAGGAGGAAAAATCTCTGAGCGAGTCCCTAGATCGAGAGCAGAAAATAATACCTTAGATGGAGGAACTACTTACTCTTAAGGAGGAGCCTCAGGCAGAATCATGTACACAGTTTTAGATAGGTGGAAAGAGGCCCAAATAGTAGGATCCACAACAAGATGTATAGTAGGAGGATGAGGAGAAGAGACCAGGATGAGAGCATTAAGCTAGTCAGTTGGAGTCCCCTAGAAAAGAGAGGAAGAGAGCCAAGAGGGTTTTCAGGTTGATTCAGGAGGCCCAAGAGCAAGTTGAAGCTCCTAGCATGATGTTTAGGCTGAGAAAGAAACAAAAAATTTACACATGTTATATGGAATTGATGACAAAGTTGGTGGACACAGAGCTTTCTTCTTAGAAGGAGGCAACTTGTCAGCAGTATTCCATGGTTGAGGAATATTCCTCCATTATGAAGAATGATGTCTAGGATATTTTTCCACGACTTGAGGGAAAATCAATAGTTGGTTTGAGATGGGTGTGCAGGGTGAAGCATGGTAGAAATGGGACTGTGGAGAAGTACAATGCCAGGTTTGTGGCCAAGGGATTCTCAAATATTGAGGGCATAGACTATGATGAGACCTTTTCCCTAGTAGCTCGATATTCAACCATCAATACAATTCTAACACTGGAAACATAGATGGGGTGGTAGATCCACCAGATGGACATGAAGGAAACATTCCTTAATGAGTGGTTGAGGAGGAGATTTATATGGAGCAACTAGAGGGGTTTGAGTAGTTCAACAGAGACACACATGTGTGAATATTGAAGAGAGATATTTATGGGCTCAAGTAGGATCTGAGAACATGGTACACTCGTATTGACAACTACCTTTGAGGATTGGGGACTTCCGCTCATTCTAGTGCTCTATGTTGATGACCTTATATTGACTGGAGTAGATAACTTGATCCAGGATTGCAAGGACTTTTCAATGGAGTTTGAGATGAAGCATATGGGGCTTATGCACTATTTCCTTATCTTGGAGGTTTGGTAGGGTGATGGTGAGATCTTCGTGTGATAGGGGAAGTACATTAAAATGATTCTCTAGAGATTTCATATGCAAGATTGTAGGCCCATGCTCACACCTATAGTAAAAAACTGGAGGAAGGTGGATGCTAACACAAAACAACGAGTGGATGCTACATTATACATGCAACTCATTGGGTCATTGATGTACTTGGTCAACACACGACCTAATATTTGTTTTGCAGCCAACCAACTGAGCCAGTTCATGGTGAAACTCACTGGTTTGTTGCAAAACATGTGTTGAGTATCTCAGACGCACAAAAGATTATGGATTGTGGTAAAGATAGATTAATGGAGTGAGGCTTGAGAGATTCACATATGTATATTGGGTAGGGAGCTCCACAAAAAGGAAGATTACTTCAGGCGACATCTTCAAAATTGGGTTAAAAATTGTTTCTTGGTACAAAAAGATACAAAGATCTGTCGCACTCTCAGCAGAGGTTGAGTACATGGCTGCCAGTTTGGCAGCATGTGAGGCTATTTGGATGAGGAAGTTTCTTGTGCGAATTTTTAGACAAGGGATGGAGCTCACCATGATACACTATGATAATCAGAGTTGCATCAATATTTTTTAGAACCTAGTGTTTCATGATCGCTAAAATCATATCGATATTCTGTATCATAATCTCAGAGATTGTGTGCAGAAATGGATAGTGAAACTACCATACATTCTAATAGAGAAGAAAACAATGAATATCTTGACCAAGGAATTAGAAAAAAGTATTTTTGTTCATTTAGATAAGTTGGGAGTTGTACAAAATCCCTTCCTCCCTAAGAGGGAGTGTTGAAAAGTAGTGAGTGAAGGTATTCTTTGACTTGTGCCTTATACAAAGAGACCTCAATGAGTTCTTATTTAGCATGCTAGAGTTCCTAAAAATTAGGATGAGTTATGAAGCAGTTTGACTTATGCATGGGACTGGAAGGCTTAGTTTGGTGTCTTATATTGTGAGTTGTCTTTGGAAAAGGAAAAGTGATTACGTCTCGAGTTCTAAATTGAGGTAGCATGAGTTACATGAGTCAGTTAGACTCAATTAACTCATTAATAACTAGTTTGAGTTCCAAAAATAGAACTTGATAGAATTAGCTAATTCAATTTTCTTATAAGGAGGACCAAGGCACAATTCGTATCATTATTCTTCAGCAAGAGTTTGTGTGTGGATCTTGTGAGAGAAAGATAAGCTAAGGAGAAGCTTGTGCGAATTTGATAGAGGGAAATTTCCTTGAGGAATGTGTTAGGATTTAGGAGATATTTCCTAATTAATGGGAGATCCTTATGCGCTAGAAAATAGGAGCTAATTCCATGTGTAAGTTCAAGGATTTAGGAGCTTAGCGAGGTAAGGAGATTGATGAGAAAATATTAAAATTATTGCAAGGGTTTCAATCTTAGAACAAGCAGGGAAGACAAGAGCGTTTTCTATTGAAACCAAACTGTATTGTAATATATTTGTTTCTCAAATATTTTTCGATCAATAAAATTCTCATACAATAAGAGGGTTTTCCTAGTTGGGTTCCCTAGAAAAATATTGTGTTTTTCTATCGTGTGACTATGTTTCATTTCTATTCTATTCCACTGCAAATAAGTAGAGAAATTTTGTATCTTTATGAATAGAAACTAGTTTTTAGAATTGTTCACTGAAGCAGTTGTAGAATTTCATGGAAATTCTACAATATATTCCACACTATATGCCATTTTTCAAATTCTAGATTTATTTTGATCCAAAAACATTACTTTGATTTTCATAATAAAACAACAACGAGATATTACTTTAACACTAGTTGAATCTTCTCATTACCTTCCTCAAAGACGATAAGAAATAGAGATAGGAGATCTTGTTAAATATGATCCAAAATCCCGAATCTCTAGTACGCAACCTCTAGATTAAGACACAATGTCTTTTGATATCTAAGTTCCTAGTGATTTTCCTGTCAACGGATTATAGACCCTAAGAGATATTATAAGCACATTTTTCCTTTTTGAAAGATTAACCATTTGGATCTTCTCATTGACAACATACATATATTTAGTTGGATATTTTTTTGTTATTTTACAAAATTGGGGATAGGCCCAATTGACACTATTATCAAAGGTTTTAGTTTCTTCGATTGTGATCTTAGAAAGTTGACTCTAGAACCATCTTTGAGTTTTTTTCTCTCTTTCCAACAATGAAAATAATCATTCAAGGTACCATAAGACAATGCTTTAAATAATATTAGTTGCTTTTGTGGCCATAAAAGTTTGTTAGCTAAACTTCATATAAGCTTTTACTACACAAAGCTAAACTTAATTTAGTAATTTATGTCCAAAATTAAAGTGGAATTGATTTAACTTTTTCACACCCCTCTAGAATGGGAGCTTGGCCATAGAAAATGCAAGATTGCATGGTTTTTTTAGCAATTGTTTTGGCATGAGAGATGGATAAGGGGAGCATATAAATTCTCACTTAGAGGTTGGAAAAATATAAATTTTGCATGCCATTATATAGGACATTCTATTTTCACGTGTTTAGGAATTGGATCTCGAAATAATTAATGCCAACAAGGTAGGGTTAATTCTTAATGGCTCCTCTATTCTAGATTCCAATTAACCAATACAAAAACTTATTGAACAAGCTCAAGTGGGACGAACAAACACATAGAACCACTATATAATTGGACGTAATGATTATAAAATATATAATCCCTATATAGAAAGGCTGGATAGGGCTTAACTAAAAATATTGATAGTAAAGAATAACATAAAAATATTACAATAATTAAGTTATTTTTTAAATCTAGAAAAAGTTCCAAAGGTAAGTCAACATAACTAGATTTTCAAGTAAGCTTACATTGCATATTTTTGCGCAAGTAAGCCTCCATTGCATATTTGTGGGCAACAATGTATAGTTTATACCACATCAGCAAGAGTAAAATGCATCAAGTAGATGGAGAAGCTCCAAAAATTGCTTGAAGTAGCCTCTGACAAACATTAACATTGATATGACAAAGTTGTGATTCATAATCACTCCTTTCTTTGAAGCTTTGGGAAGGTACCATTAAGTAGTACAACATGGGAAGGCACAATTAATCACTACAACTTAGGCCACCTTTGGATTTGTTATAGGACATGTTAGTTACACTATAATAAGTAAATACTCTAATATGTTATCTCTCTCTCTCTCTCTCTCTCTGTATATGAGTTATTGCTAATGGTTCTATATGTATTGATTCCAAAATATGGTATAGAGGAGCAAGTCTGGGATATCATTTCTAGAAATGGCGGTAAGAATGAGGGCAATGGGATATGGGACATTCATAGTGTTTGTATTCGGTGGAACATTTACTTTTACCATGCAACATTTACTCCAAAGCTTCAAGTAGTTTTTTGATAACTCAAATTGTGGGATTACCCTCATGGAACATGAGATTATTTGAATTACCCTTATCCATAACCCCAATATACTCAACTATTTTCACAAAAAGTGTAATTAGGTTCAATGATTCAAATTAGGAAAGTTAGGATTATTGAATTGGTGTTTGGTTATTGAATATAACTCTTCCCGTCAACAACAGATATTGACAGGGGTTGAGGTATCATAAAAATAGTTGGTCACAAAACTCTAATTCCAATTTTGAAAATTGATATAAAATCATCTAACTAGCTATATGTTGAAAAGATCAACACGAGTATTTTACATGGTAGAAGGATGTAAGCTCAACAAAAATGAGTTATTTGAATCCAAAATCTTGAGGAAAGGACAAAAAGTAGTGTCTATGTTCCTATTTTAAAAACATGTATTATGTAATATGATACATTGTGTCTGCAAAAGATGTAACACAGTCCATGTAGCTTTAATTACTCAAATATTGGGTTAGCAGGTTAGCATTTAGCTGCTTGATCCTCATACTGGGATCTTGGTGTCCATCACAAAATTGTCAATATAGTGGTCTATCCCATATTAGTTCCAAGCTCTTAACCCATTTTCCTAAAGTTAAGATATAAACTAATTTGCATGGAAGAAAAATTTAGTTGGGATGTTAATTAAACTACATGTAAAAGTAATAATAGATAAAAATGATGTAGTTTAAACTACTTGGAGGAAATATAGAATGATCGTGGTCTTATGAATTTTTAAAGCATAAAGGGAAGGAAGAGGTTATGAAGCATAAGGGAATGTGAGAGGTCATATTTGGCAAGTTTTAAATATGAGATGCAAAGAGACCACACTACACTAGTCGTAGTGAAAAGGAGAAATAGGAACCAATGAGTTACTAAAAATGGGAAATAGGAACCAATGAGCTAGTAAAATCTTAATTCAATTGGTAAGGAAACAAATAGTTGTATTCCAGGACATAATGTGAGGGAAACAATCTAATCTATGAAATAGTCCATAATCTTAGCAGTATACATTCCATAAAACACACACATACAAGAATTGTTAATGAGTAGTCAAAATATGATCTAAAATGATTTCTACTTATTGTTGTACTAGTATCATTTCCAGATATAGAATTCTCTTTGCTTTGGTTTTCTTATTCATCAAGAGTTTGTCCATGAGCATGTGATTTTCAATTCAATTTACTTGGTGAAATTTAGTGTTTGTCATAAACTTAAAAGAATAATTTTAAATGACTGAACAACATAAAATATAAACACAATAAACACACATAACAGAGCTCAATCCACAGAATTTTGTTGAAGGATTTCACCCCTCTTGTGCTACATCTCCTTGGTCTAGCTTCATAGTGTGGGCCTTTGTATTAGCTTCAAGTGTGCTCAAATTGCTGTTACAAGCTTCAAATGCTATTGTAACCTATTCCAATGAGTTTAAAACATCAAAATCTATCAGAAATGACTATTTGTTTGCTCAATTTGGATTCTGGATGCTTTGGCAATGCCTCCAACACCTGGTGGCCCTCAACTTCAAAAATCTTCAAATGCACAAAAATCCCTGTAGATGACCTCTTTTGCCTCTTAAACCTACTTCAATGGCTCCAAAATGGCCCCAATACCCCTATTTGGTTATGATTGAGTCGAATTTGGATTTTCTGGGCAAAAGTTATGCCTCATTCAAGTTTTTCCCTAGGAAACTGCCTCCAAATCTGGCTAACTGCCAATCACAGCTCCACTAAAAGTGGAAGTGCTGCCAAAATTGGCGTGCTCCGCTAAAAATTCCTCTATTTTAACTCATTTAATTATTATATAACCGTGATTAGCGCTAATGGCGCTTTTAATCGTGGCCTTCGCCCTTGGTTTTCGACACTTGGTTATGTGGAGAGGGGATTGGGCCCATGGGGTTGGCTCCCTCCTTCCCCGCCGTCGGCATATCCTAAAGATTTAAATATAAAAAATGAGCCCATATTTTTCAAACATCCGCCCGTGCCTTAGTGGTTAAGACATTGGGTTGTGGGGGTGAATGTCCTGGGTTCAGTACTCAACCCCACTCCCCATACCACGTTTCTTTTTCACATTAAATATTTCAACGGACCTTGATTTATATTAACCATATGATAAGTTATAATGGATACAATGGATTTGGCATTAATATAATGCAATGAACCTTTGTTATAAACAGATTGCATTGATTTATGACTCCAATCAAAACTTTGGATATGCGGATTGACATTTGAATATGTTTTAATATAGTATTTCAACTCTTTATATATATATATATATATATATCTAATATTTAATATAATATATTTTATGTTATATATATATATATATATAATATTTAAAATAAAAATTGAAATTTCCACCTTAAAAATATTAGAGAAATTTAACCCACTAAAACCAAATTGGTGAATCCGAAAATGCCACTTGTCACAACCTTAATGGCAGAAACCTGAAGAATATTTCAGAAGATTCCTTTTTTTTGACTGGGCTGCCACATCATCCCTGTACCTGTTATGCCCATTTTTCACTTGTTTTGGAAAGCGAACAATAGGCCATAACTTACTCATACGAACTCAGATTTTGATGATGTTACCTCTAAATTGGTACTGATGGGCTGCTCCACCAGAAAACTTAGAGTAACTTTTTCAACCAACTTTGAACTGAATATTAGCCTGTCCAGTCTGAGAGGGATCTCTCAAGGTAATTTATGATTTTCAATGAAAACTCAATTAGATGGCTAACTCTATGACTGTAAATTGATTATGATTGATTGCAGGTTGAAAATGTAAAGGACCGCTACCATTGGGCAAATGGAGTTTCAATGAAAAGATGGTACACATACACGATACAGGAAGAAAATAGAATTTTAACATCTAAAAAAAGTCAGAGCATGTTTCCATTAGTTATGAGTAATTAGATATAAAATAACTGTAGATATTAAACATGAAATATACAAGACATATAACTCATTGAAAACTTCATTCAAATCTCAGGTGAAGAAGGAAAAAACATCCACTGTATATTACTCAGAGCTTAAAGTTTTACAAAAATAGAAGTGTAGTACAATACTCTCCAACCCTTTTTTATTTCGTCTTCTGTCTATAAATAGACTCTTTTTACATTACATAGGATCTGCCTAGCTGACTAGATCATCTAACCTTGACTTTGACACCTAATCACAACTGAAAACCATATTTCTAGAACATAAAAAGACACCTAGTCATTTAAGAGTTACTCTCCTAATAGGACTCTAATTACATTTATTTCCTCCACTTCTATAATAGTGGGACAATTACATAGATAGAGATGAGATGCTCGAATGTCATTATCCATGACTAAAACATGAATGTAATCCCCCAAGAATTTAGCAACAACTGTCCTATTTTATAGGAAAGGATTAAAATCAACAAGAATTTTGTCTTCATGATGATTTGTGTGAATGGCACACATGCCAAGTGATGAATGTTTGTTGAGATGGCCCACTATCTGTTTGGATACCTCCAGGTGGCTTGTTGATCTTCCATATGCCTTTCCAACTTTCAAAAACCCTTTAAAAATACCTCGCTGCAAAACAGAGCATCTTTAGGCAGTTTCGTAGCGTGCCCATTTATGCCCATTTATGCCCTTTAACCTTTTCTTCTGCCACCTTTGCTTGTCAAAAAGTATTTGTTGGGTCAAAATAGCTAAATACCATCAAGCTCCCTCCTTAGTTCTGCATAAAACTGATTTTACAAGACCAAAAGAAATCTTCAGAATTTTTGTAGCGTTTTTTGGCCTTTAAGCCTGGAGCTCACTACGAAACTACTTGATAAGGCTGAAATTGCAGTTTTGGTGGTTTTCTTCAAAAATTCACCTTCTAAGCCAAAATTTATATCACTTGTAAGCTAGAAAATTTAACAAACTCAACTCTTTAGTTCTTGGGTGTTTCATCTTTTTTAATAATAGGTTGGCCTTCAGGTTCCTCTATCACTGCCATTTTCAGTCCTCTTTTCTTCAGTTCCTCTTGAATCATGTCCATTTGTTCTTGAAGGTCTTTTACTTGATTTTGTAATGATATCTTTTCAGCTTTCAAGTGCAGATTCATCTTCCTGGTATGTTTGGCCAAAATACTTAGAGGCTAGGTTCTTTTCAGCAGTCTTTTAGCATCACTCATAGATTCTGAAACACTTGAAATTTTACTGTCCCATTTATTCATCATTTGATTAAACTCGATCTTTTTAGACCCGTGCTCCTCTGCTTCCAACTTTAACTCAATTATTTCTTCTCTTGCTTCTCTTAGTTTTTCTGTGAGGAGTTATGTTTCTGATTTTTCAACCATCCTCTCGTTTCCCTTTCTCTGCATAGTGACAACTTCTTCTGTTGCTGGGGATAAATCTATGATGTTCTCTGGCTACTTACCTTTACTAACCTTTTCTTCTCCTTTTCTTGCCATGGCATTCTTTGCAATCCGTGACCTGGTCATTAGCTTCTTGGCTAAAAAATGAAACCAACATCCTCTCCTGCAAAATTCAACATCTTGACAGATTTACCTTTCTTCAATCTTCTTCTATATCCTTCAATGTCTTCTGCCTATAAAATTGGTGATTCTTCAATAGCCATTGCCTAGAGGATGTCTTCCAGGTTTTCTTTGGCAATTTTCTGGCTCCTTGTTACCCTCTTGCTGCTTTGTTTACTAATTTTCTGTTTCTGCTTTGCAGGTGCTAGATGAGGGATATTAGTCTCTTGCAGAGGTTCTACTTTAATGTTGATTGGTTCTACAGGAAACTATCTTCCTTCTTCATCAATCTCTTCTATTACAGCTGGAGATGGAGTAGTTTTAGGTTTTGAAACTTTGTTTGGAGTCACTGCATCTACTTCATACCCACTCATAAAAAGAAAAGATGTCCAATTTCTATTTAACCTTTTCAATTCCTCCAACACTAACAGTTTTATTAGACAATGGTGAAATACTGATGTTTCATTACCTTCTGTCTTGACCTGAACTTTATCTGACATCTTTCCCAAAATTCTGTATAAAAATAAGGGTAGGTCAAGTGGTTTCTTACCAACAAAATGTAGAAGGAGTCTAAAATAATAATAATAAACCATGTTGAATCTCCCTTCGTAGGTGAAGTATTTTTGGATCACCAGTAGCAGCTTTGCATAATTCTCTTTCATATAACACCTAAGGATGCCATTGATCATGTCAGCTCCTCTGTGCTCCTGCTTGAGAAACTCTTCACAAACTTGCATTATGAATTTGGTGCCTTTGAACCATTCTTCACCAGCTCTGGGAATTTCTGTAGCTTGGGAGATGATATCTGGTGACACTGTGAGATTCAAAACTCCAACTTTTGATGATGTCCCTGTAAAATTTGTTGCAAAGTCTTTGGATACCTGGAGATGGAAACCCTGCAATTTTTGGCAGAACTGTAGACAGCCTACCTTCCTGAAAGCCTCCATAGCAGTGGGATATTCATTCAACAGCTTCAAATCCACAGGCTCATACCTTACGCAATAATCACCGTTATTCGTTTTCCTCTTCGCTGCCATAGATGATTTATACTTCTTGCTGCCTCGCTTGTTGATGACACCCGCAGAATCAAATTTGAACAACAACCTGCTTTGCGTGGTCAAGCAGCTCTCGAACAGTGATAGTGAGATACTTCACATGCAGGAATTGGACAATGAATGACAATGAGTAACTTGGGGGTAAATTTTTAGAGGTAATTTGAAAATTCGAGGCTTAATGATGACACTTGTGACCATAAAAGACAATTATGACAACATATACGACTTTGCATCTTTGGAAATTGTAATAACTAACTCGAATGACCTCACCCCTTTCTTTATCTTATTGAAATTTGACATCTCACACCACGCTGAAACTCTCTACAGGAAAACCTAGTTTTGTAGCGAAAACCGTTTAATTGCTGACATATTCGCTACAGAACTATCAAGCAATTTCATAGCGAAATCAATTGATTTGCCATATAATTCGCTACGAAATTGTGTAAAATTGATAAGTGGAATATTTTGTGATTTAAAAGCGTGGGAATGACAACTATATGAGATGAAGATAGATTTCACTGATATGACATGGTTTGAGGTGGGTTTTAGACTTAGGGTAGACATCACCAAATGCAATTTTTTTTCAAAAATTTCATGAAAATGACTTATGAGACAACATGAACCTAGGTGAATGACATGTAGAACCCTATCAATGAAAGTGTTTAAACTAATGGGTGATAACAGTGGCTCCACTGGGGATGGTGTGCCCCTGTGGTACAACAAAGAACATGTAGTTCCAATGCCATATTTTTGAAAACAAAAACTTTTAAAATTCACAAAGCCTTCTTCAAAATCTTATGGCCTTCTCCTCAGGCTCAAGTTTGATGATTAGTCTGTCTTTATTAGTAGACCAAAAAATATATACAATGGAGTGAATATTCAGTAAAATTTAAGAGTACTGCTTTAGAAACCTGCCATTGACAAGTCCTCCGGTGCAAAGTTGTCCATCGATCTCTTGAAGTAGATAAATATTGTTGCCATGATATGCAACTACCACAAATGGTCCCTTCCAGATGTTTTCAAAATTTCCATGCTTCCCCTTTTGCTCAATTCTAGCTTCGCACTTTAAAACTACATCTTAAATTTGGAAATTATCTTCTTTGAATTTTCTGTCAAATGTTTTCTTCACTCTGTTTTGTGATTGTCGATGGTTTTTGTATACCTCCTCTCTTTTTTCTTGTAGAGCTATGAGATGGTTTATCCTCCTCTGAATGGCATTGGGCTCCTCTTCAAGTCCTTGCAGCAGTTTCATTACAGGAACTCCCAAGGAGGTGGGATAATCGCTTCAGCTCCATATACTAATTCATAAGGTGATGTACCAATGGATCGCTTTGTATAGACCCTATCAGCCCAAAGAGCATATTTCAATTTTAGATGCCATGATCTCTTGTTTTCCTGCAGTACCTTTTTTATAATTCTCACAATAATTTTATTAGAGGATTCTGCAAGGCCATTACCTTGGGGGTAATAGGTTGTTGAATGTCCAAGTGTTATATGATATTGATGACAAAAGATAATTAATTTTTTTGATTTAAAAGCTTGTGCATTGTCAGTAATAATCTTAATAGGACAACCAAACCTGGACAAAATGTTGTTCTCCAAGAACTGAATGATGATTGAGTCAGTGGCCTACCTTGTTGGGATTGCTTCGATCCATTTAGTGAAATAATCTGTGGCTGTCAGGATCCAGCGATGTTACCTTGAAGATTTTGGGCGTACTTCTCCAATAAAATCCAAGCCCCATTGTTGGAAAGGTGCCTCAACATATATTGGCATCAAATGTAAAGGAATCAATTTTTTCTTACCATCAAAAATCTGACATTCATGGCAAGCAACAATCTTCTTGAAAACATCCTTGAACATGGTGGGCCAATAGTAACCCGCATGAGAATTTTTTTTGTTGTATCCTTCCAGTAGTGGTTTCCTCCACAATCTCCCTTGTGAAAATATTCAATGACCTTTTCAGCTTCCTCTTCTAGCAAACAATTTAAAACAATTCCACCATTATCTTTCTAGTACAAATTCTTATCTACAATGAAGTATCTTAATGATTTCAACTTTAAAAACCTTGCTTTAGACTTGGTCAAATATGGAGGAGATTTTTGATGATGCAAGACAAAGATAATATCTCTATACCACTCAGATAAAATGAACTTCTCTTTGATAGGTATCAAATGTTCATCTTCTTTTGACAGCTCTAAAATTTCTGCAATGAAATTCATGTCAAGACATTCAAAATTGGATTGTGCCATTAGTTTTGCTAACCCTTGTCCTTTCACCAACTTTGTAGGCTTTATTTCTATGTCATACTCCAGCAAAGTAGCTATACATTTCCCTCTTTTTCCATCAGGATCAACTTGTGTCAAAATGTCTTTAACCATAATGTTAGGTACAAATGTAATGACATGAGAGTGAAAAATATAAATTCTGAAGTATTTAAGAGCTTTGATCAAAGCATATGCCTGTTTTTCTAAAATATTATACTCTAGCTCTGAGTTGGCAAGAGTTCTACTAAAGAATGAAATTGGCTGTTCTGTACCTTGTTGTCCTTTCTGCAATAAAACTCCGGCTATGGTATTTTCAGATGCAAATGTAAAAACCAGAAATTCATTTGAAAATTTTGGACTAATAAGCACTGGGGTTTGAGTGAGGGCTTTCTTTATCTCTTCAGAATATTTCTTGGCTTCCACAGTCCACTTAATATCAACTCCCTTCTTTAACATCTTGGTAATGTCATTGACAATTTCAGAAAAATTTGGGACGAACCTTCTAACAAAGTTTACCTACCCAATAAAGCACTGAATTTCCTTCTTGTTCCTTGGCAGGTCTATCTTTTGAATTGCATTAACTCTATGTGGATCAATCTTTATCCCATCCTCTGATATGATATGTCCAAGAAATTTTCCTGAAGTTAGAGAAAAAATAGTTTTAGTGGGGTTAAGAGAGATACCAAATCTTCTACATTTCTGCAAAATTATTTCCAAGTGCTTCAAATGATCTTCCTCTCTTCTTGAAAACAAATTTATGTCATCCAAGTAGACCAAAACTGATTTATCTTTCTCCTCAGCAAAGGCAATGTCCATTTCTCTTTGAAAGGTCGCTCCTTCATTCATCAAACCAAAAGGCATCTTGGCATACATGAATGTTCCCCATGGCGTGGTAAAAGTAGTATTCTCTTGATCTTCCAGGTGTACCAATATTTGATTATAACCTGAAAATACATCTAGCATGGACATGTTTTGAGAGTCAACAATATTATGCAAAATCTGATCCATCTTGGGAAAAGGGTAGTTGTCCCAAGGAAGCCTTGTTCAAATTTCTAAAATCAAAATAGATTCTGATCTTGCCACTCTTCTTTCTGACAGGTACCAGATTAGCAAGCCACTTTGAAAATATTATAGGAACAATGATCTTTGCATAATTTTTTTTCTTAATCTCCTTCTCAATCATATGTATGAGCAATGGGTTAATCCTTCTCAATTTCTGTTTGAAAGGTTTCTCATTCTCTTTGATAGGAATAGTATGTTGTATAATACTAGGATCATACCTTTTCAGATCAGCATAGCTCCATGCAAAAACATCAATGTATTTCTTCATCATCTCAATATATTTCTGCTTTGTCTCCATAGAAATAAAATTGGAAAGCTTTACCATTTTGGCGCTGCTGCTATACCAAGATTATAAGTTTCTACCTCCTCATCATCAGCCTACATCCTAGGAGATTTAAAAACATCATTTTGATCAAAAAGTTTCTCAAGTGGAATAAGGCCCTTGGGTATACAATTATTTTTCAGTTGCAAAACTTTAGAATTAACCTTAGTTTCAGCAAACATGTTTTGTTGATCCACTTGTGTGTTTTCAAACTCATCCTTTAACTCTATGAAATTTTTGACTTGCTAGTCATCTTCAAACACTTGCTAATGGATGATATTATCTAGGATTGCAGGCCTATGCCAGACTTCAATTTCATACTTCTTAGTAGAATGTGTAGGGATGAAAAACAAACTTACAAAAAAAGCTAGAGAATTAGCCACTGGATTTTGGTTTCTAGTTTTCACAATAAATGCATATTCTTGAAAATTTTCAAGCATTTCCATAATCAAATTTCTATAAGCTCTCATCCTTACACCCTTAGTTTGGTATAGTCCCTCAACTTGTTTTATTACCAACTCCGAATCTCCACACACTGATATCTTCTTAGCACCCAATCTTTTCAAAATTTCCAAACCCAAAAACAGAGATTCATATTCAACCATATTATTGGTACAATCAAATTTAAGTTTAAAGGAATAAAACTTACTTTCATCATCAGGAGTAGTGATCCATATGCCTGCTCTATCCCCCTCTCTTCTAGCAGATCCATCAAAGTGTAGAAGCCACCAGCCCTCTGCCTTTTCTTATACAATTTCCTGATTTTCAAATTGTTGATTTTTTGTTTTCCCTTCAATTTCTACTTCATTAATTAGCTCATTGAAGATAATTGCTGATCCTAATTCAGTTTCAACAGCATAAATGGGAAAATTTGAGGTTTATCCTTTCTTCTTACCATGTAGGCCATCCTACTATCCCTATACAACCTTCTCTGCTCACCAAAAACAAGGATGGTAGCATATGCCATGTCCATTTGCATGGTACCTTTGATTTTTGCTGCCCAAGATCTGGATAAGAGCATGCCAAACTTGGGGGTAATATCATCCACCACAATATCCATCACCATTGTCTTAGCAGGCACTTGTGACAAGCCAACAACAACATCTTTAATCAGTCCTTTGCATTGGACTCTTTTAGAGTCAAAAGAAAATAGATCTTTGTATGGCCTAATGATCTCCAAACCCATCCTTTCCATAATCACCTTAGGCATGAGGTTATGAGAAGCCCTCGAATCCAACATGGCATTGTGTAAGGTCATATTATGGATATTAAGGCTGACATAGAAGGGAGGGAATTCTTCATTCTACTCATCTTCCAACCTCGGTCTTAGGTAGATAGTAGGATGATCTTCTTGTAGATCAAGGATATCTGAAGCTCCTGGTTGAGAATTCAACATCTTCAAAATTTTTCTTCTATACTCATTGACCTTGATAAATTATCCAAAGGGGACAAGAATCTTAATTTTAGAGATCTCATTCTCTAAACTGAATGTAGAAATGAATTTTTCATTTTCTTTGGTAGGAGGTGGAAGTGGTGGGTCCTTTTTGGGCTCAACTGCTTTAGGAGCATCCTTCTTTGGCTGAGTTTTATTTGTAGTGATGGGGACATTTCTATTTCTAAGATTGTATTGCTTTTGCATCTCAAATATAGCATGTTGATAAACCTTTAGGTAATCATATTGTCCCTCCTCCTTATTCAAATCATGACCAGACTCATCATGCTCCTCCTTGGTAAAAAACATTCCAGACATATCTTTATTTAGACAATGGATAGTATCCTCTTGAAACTCAGGCTGAGTTTCTTCTTCATCAATCAAATTCTATTGAAAGGGAGGCCTCACTTGTGGGTTAGGCTGATTTCTGTTTTCTCTTTGCCTTTGCTGATTTTGAGGCCTCCTAAACTACGGGTTTCTGATTTGTGGATCATGTTGTACAAGAGGTAAAGGAGTGGCTCCAAGGGAAATTCTATCCATGAGTTTGTCCATGGTATTCAACATAGAGTCAAAGTTAGCATCTGAGGATGAAGGTTTCTCTTCCTCTTTTAGTTTTGATTTTCCCATCTTAGAATTCTTTGTAACTATCATGTTTACTTATACCTTCACAACATAATTCTACATTTCTTCTAGAGAATTAGACTCTCTTTCCCTAAGCAAAATAGAGAACTCATAATCAAATGGCTCTGCATAATGTAATTGAGCAGCTCCCAGGGGAGGTTTAAGATGAGCAGGTATGGAGTTATAGACTTTGTTGAACCTCTTAGAGAAGTCTTAAATAGATTCATCTAAGGCTCTTTTCATATTGATGTATTTAGTCATGGCTTGCACTAGATTTGTCCTATTCCCCCATTTATTCATAAAACTATCTTCTAACTGGTTCCAATTCTACAAGCTTGCTAGAGCCAGGGCTTTAAACCAGTTTATTACTTCACTAGTGAAACTTTGAGAAAATAACCTCATTTAACATCTTCATGGTCTAACTCCTCTCTGTCAATGAAATCATTGAATTGATCTACATGTTACTCATCTGTTATTTCCTCTTCACTCCCAAAATTTTTAATTCTAGCTTACTATTTACTTGGGAGATCATGAAGAAAAGCAGGGAGGAAAAGTGGAGCATATCTTGCAGGTCTAGCAGGAGGAGGTGGAGGAACAATCCCAGCCATAATGAAAAGAATTGAGGTATGAGAAAGGATGACATATGATATTGGTTTCTGATTTCTTGGAAAAACAATAGGAGAAAATGAGCTATTAGGAGGTGGTGTAGTTGGTCTTTGTAGTTTAGATATAAATGAACTCCCCTCAGGAAAAGGTATACCGGATTTTTCTTTTCAACAAGAATTCAAATGGATCTAACTCCTTTAAGCTTTCAAAAGACTCCCTTTCTAACCGCAGTTTTGAAGTAACTGTTTTCCAGAATTCTTCCTTCTCTTATTTGGATACTAGGGATGATGTATCAATGCCTATTCTTTGCAAGTCTAGAATTATATCAGTCAATTAATTTTCACTCTTAGAACTAAGTAAAATTTATTCAATTTTATCATCAAATTGCCTATCTTTAGGACTTTGAATAATTTCAGACAAATCTCTTGAATATGATGGAATACCTAATTTTGAAGAGCTGCTCTCAATGCCTCTGAGAATCCTCTTTGGATTATCCATAATGGTAGGTGGGTTAGGATCTGGATTTCTCCTTGTATATCTTTTTCTCGAAGCCACCTTTAAACATGAAATTTTTTAGTGGAGTCACCAAGGTAGTTTCTGCAGCCTCGAAAATTTCTGAGCTCCTGCTACCTCCAAGAGTTCATCTTCACTGTTTGCACACAAAATTTAGGAAATATGTCTTCAAGCTCTCGACAGATGCACCAAAATGTTATCTCTAAATTGGTACTGATGGGCTGCTCCACCAGACAACTTAGAGTAACTTTTTCAACCAACTTTGAACTGAAGATTAGCCTCTCCAGTCTGAGAGGGGTCTCTTAAGGTAATTTATGATTTTCAATGAAAACTCAATTAGATGGCTAACTCTATGACTGTAAATTGATTATGATTGATTGTAGGTTGAAAATGTAAAGGACTGCTACCATTGGGAAAATGGAGTCAACATCAGACAAGTCAATGAAATAATCCTTCTTATGAAAACTGAGGAAAATGGAAGTTTCAATGAAAATATGGTACACATACACGATACAAGAATAAAACAACAGTTTAACATCTAAAGGAAGTCGGAGCATGTTTCCATGAGTTCTGAGTAATTAGATATAAACTAACTACAGATATTAAACATGAAAGATACAAGACATATAACTCATAGAAAACTTCATTCTAATCTTAGGTGAAGAAGGCAAAAACATTCACTGTATATTACTGAGAGCTTAAAGTTTTACAAAAAATAGCAGTGTAGTAACCCTTTGTTATTTCATCTTCTGTCTATAAATAGACTCTTTTTACATTACATAGGATCTGCCTAGTTGGCTAGATCATTGAACCTTGACATTGACACCTAATCACAACTGAAAACTATATTTCTGGAACATAAAAAGACACCTAGTCATTTAAGAGTTACTCTCCTAATAGGACTCTAATTACATTTATTTCCTCCGCTTCTATAATAGTGTGACAATTACATAGATATAGATGAGATACTCGAATGGAATTATCCATGACTAAGACATGAATGTACTCCCCCAAGAATTTAACAACAACTGTCCTATTTTCTAGGAAAGGAATAACATTAACAAGAAATTTGTCTTCATGATGATTTGTGTGAATGACACACATGCCAAGTGATGAATGTTTGTTGAGATGGCCCACTATCTGTTTGGATACCTCCAGGTGGCTTGCTGGTCTTCCATATTCCTTTCGAACCTTCAAAAACCCTTTAAAAATATCTCGCTGCAAAACAGAGCATCTTTAGGCAGTTTCGTAGTGAAATTTTGTAGCGTGCCCATTTCTACCCTTTAACCTTTTCTTCTGCCACATCTGCTGGTCAAAAAGTGTTTTTCAGGTCAAAATAGCTAAATACCATCAAACTCCCTCCTTAGTTCTGCATAAAACTGATTTTAAAAGACCAAAAGAAATCTTCAGAAATTTCGTAGCGTTTTTCGGCCTTTAAGCCTTGAGCTCGCTACGAAACTACTTGATAAGGCTAAAATTGCAGATTTGGTGGTTTTCTTCAAAGATTCACCTTCTAATCCAAAATTTATATCACTTGTAAGCTATAAACTTTAACGAAGATGTTTTAACTCAACTCTTCAATTCTTGGGTGTTTCATCTTCATTAACAATAGATTGGCCTTTAAGTTCCTCTCACTGTCATTTTCAGTCCTCTCTTCTTCATTTCATCTTGAGTCATGTCCATTTGTTCTTGAAGGTCTTTTACTTGATTTTGTAATGATCTCTTTTCAACTTGCAAGTGCAGATTCATCTTCTTGGTATGTTTGGCCAAAAGTCTTAGAGGTTGGGTTCTTCTCAACAGTCTTTTAGCATCACTCATAGATTCTGAAACACTTGAAAGTTTGTTGTCCCATTTCTTCATCATCTGATCAAACTCGATCTTTTCAGACCTGTGCTTCTGTACTTCCAAATTTAACTCAATTATTTCTTCTCTTGCTTCTCTTAGTTGTTTTGTGAGGATTTCCATTTCTGATTTTTCAACCATCCTCTCCTTTCCCTTCCTCTACATAGTGACAACTTCTTTTGCTGCTGGGGATACATCTATGATGTTATTTGGCTGCTTACCTTTGTTGAACTTTCCTGCTCCTTTGCTTTCCATGACATTCTTTGCAATCTATGACCTGGTCATTGGCTTCCTTGGCTGAAAAATGAAGCCAACATCCTCTCCTGCAAAATTCAACTTCTTGAAAGATTTACCTTTCTTCAATATTATTCTATCTCCTTCAATGTCTTCTGCCTATACAAGCCTATACAATTGTTGATTCTTCAATATCTATTGCCTGGAGGATCTCTTCCAGGTTTCCTTTGGAAATTGTGTGGCTCCTTGTTACCCTCTTTCTGCTTTGTTTGCTTATTCTCTGTTTCTGCTTTGCAGGTGCTAGATGAGGGATATCAGTCTCTTGCAGACGTTATACTTCAATGTTCATTGGTTCTACAGGAAATTTTCTTCCTTCTTCATCAATATCTTCTATTACAGCTGGAGATGGAGTAGTTTTAGGTTTTGAAACTTTGTTTGGAGTCACTGCATCTACTTCATACCCACTCATAAAAAGAAAAGAGGTCCAATCTCTATTTAACCTTTTCAATTCCTCCAGCACTAATATTTTTATCAGACCATGGTGAAATATTGATGTTTCATTATCTTCTGTCTTGACTTGAACTTTATCTGGCATCTTTCCCGAACTTCTGTATAAAAAGAAGGGTAGGTCAAGTGGTTTCTTACCAACAAAATGTAAAAGGAGTCTAAAATGATAAGAATAAACCATGTGGAATATCCCTTCATAGGTGAAGTATTTTTGGATCACTAGCAACAAATTTTCATAATTCTCTTTCATATAACCCCTGGGGATGCCATTGGTCATGTCATCTCCTCTATGCTCCTGCTTGAGAAACTCTTCACAACCTTGCATTATGAATTTGGTGCCTTTGAACCATTCTTCACCAGCTCTGGGAATTTATGTAGCTTGGGAGATGATATCTGGTGACACTGTGAGATTCAAAACTCCAACTTTTGATGTTTTCCCTATAAAATTTGTTGCAAAGCATTTGGATACCTGGACATGGAAACCCTACAATTTTTGGCAGAACTGTAGGCAGCCTACCTTCCTAAAAGCCTCCATAGAAGTGGGATCTTCATTCAGCAACTTCAAACCCATAGGCTCATACCTTACGCAATAACCACCCTTATTTGTTTTCTTCTTCGATGCCATAGATGATTTATATTTCTTGTTGCCTCGCTTGTTGATGACACCCGCAGAATCAAATTTGAACAACAACCTGCTTTGCGTGGTGAAGCAGCTCTCGAACAGTGACAATGAGATACTTCACATGCAAGGAATTGGATGATGAATGACAAAGAGCAGCTTGGGGGTAAAGTTTTAAAGGTAATTTGACAATTCGAGGTTTAATGATGACACATGTGACCATAAAAGACAATGATGACAACATATACAGATTTGCATGTTTGGGAATTGTAATAACTAACTCGAATGACCTCACCCCTTTCTTTATCTTATTGAAATTTGACACCTCACACCACTCTGACACTCTCTGCAGGAAAACCCAGTTTCGTAGCAAAAACCGTTTAATTGCTAATAGATTCGCTACGGAACTATCAGGAAGTTTCGTAGCGAACTCCTTTGATTTTCCATATAATTCGCTATGAAACTGTATAAAATTGACAAGTGTAATATTTTTTGATTTAAAATCATGGGAATGACAACTAGATGAGATGAAGGTAGATTTGACTGATATGACATGGTTTGAGGTGGGTTTTAAACTTAGGGTAGACATCACCAAATGCAATTTTTTTCAAAAATTTCATGAAAATGACTTATGAGACAACATGAACCTAGGTGAATGACATGTAGAACCCTATCAATGAAAGTGTTTAAACTAATGAGTAATAACAGATGAAATGAGTTGCATTGGAATCCTGGTGATGAGCTCTACGCTGTCATCTTGGTCTGAAGCATTTATGAGAATTTTGAATTTTTAGCTAAAATACCGATGCCTGATCAAAATCATAGATAAGATGCATGATAATCATATCCAAGGTTGCTTAGAAGTGGGAGCGGGAGCGATAATTTTCATAGGAATTTTCGTTGGGAGTGTTTTTTTTTTATAATATATATTTTGATGCATGTATGAGCTTTTTAAAGAAAAATAATAAAATAAGAGTTTGGATTTTCAAAGGGAACATTTTTTTTATAATCCTATTTTTGACTTATCTTCTTCTCAATTAACTCAATTTTCAAGTGTAAGCATTAGTTGGATGTAAATTAAATTATGCATCCACTATGAATTTATTAAAAGCATGCAATGTGAAAAATCCTTAGATACATAATTTAACTTAGGATTGGGTTATATGGGTTAGGGTCTATAATTTTAGAAAATGTGTATCGTATATGTCAATTTTAAGGTTCAATGTTTATATGTGTTATGTTCATGGCTATATTTTTTAGGGGTTAGATTTTGGTCTATAGGATTAAGGTGATTTTTTTTCCTCAAAAGAAAGGATAATTTTATTTAATATATAAAATTGCATTCTGCACATACATGACAAGCATGTATTCAAATATGAGGATCCACTAGGAACTCTCCAAAAAGAGAGGCCATATAGCCATATAGAAACTGATACAAATATTGTCCTCCAAAAATAAATACAACAAGACTAAGTGCAAACATCATCACATCTATGTTTCTAAGATTGTACAGGATTAAGGTGTTATAAATATTAGAGGTTAAGGGTAAAAAGGCATATGGGTTCTAATATATAGGCGTCTTAAGGATGATAATGCTATTATGAACTAATAATAAAGGGTTATTGGGTTGGATTAATTGTAAGGTTTATGAAGATTATATTGATTAAATAATATAAGATTTATAAGGATTATAATGGTTAATGATTACATATGTTAATGGTTAAACTATATGTAAGCAATAACTCATATATATATATCAAAACAATACACCTTAGTAAAATAATTATCTATTGTGGTGTAACCAACATGTCATGGAATAAGACTAGAAGTACACTAAGTTGTAGTGATTAATGGTTCCTTCCCAAAGGTTTAAAGAACAAAAAGGGTTTTGAGTCATATCTTTGTAACATCAATGCTAAGGTTTTTTAGAGTATGATTTAAGAAAATTTTTCATGTTTCTCCATCCATTTCGTGCACCTCACCTTACTCTTGTTGATGTGGTATCAACTAAGATTTATTGAGCACATATCCAAGCGAGATTGAGAAACTGATCCAAGCAGGATTGAGAAACATCAGATCCCTGACAAGCATATTCTAGTTCAGGAAATAAACACCCATATTATGAAGATATCTAATGATAAAAAATGACAAAATGTCATTTCCTTGAAAACCCCTTATAGGATCAAGGCCTATCTCCATGGTAGCTTCAAATCCAACATCCCAACACATATTACCAATAAGCCAATGTTTAATCTTCATGAAGCTATTCCATATATAAGAACCAATACTACAATAACACATCCCATCTTTTAACCAATTTTGGAGCAAACTTTTCCAGAGAAAAATTTAGAACCATATAAAGCTCTCCAAAAAATTTTATCATTAGTTCCCACCCAAATTTCTCCAAAATTTTTAAACCCCAACAACCATCCTTTTTGGGGATTGAGATACCTTCTAGGCACACAATATCTATCTTGTGGCTCCCATTTATTCCCAACTAAATGAAATCAGAAATAATAGAATTGATCTTATGCAAAATATGATTGGAAAAAATATACAAGTGCATCTAATATGCCAAGATGCTTTGCAATACAAGTCGAGCAAGAATCAACCAACCAACAAGAGAAAGACATTTATTGGTCCAAGACATTAAACGTTGTTCAAATTTTTTAACTAGCCAAAGTAAATCACCACGAATACCATATCTGTTCAGCTTTATGAAAAAGTCCATATATTTGAAACCCATTTCCATATGTGCCACTTCAATCGAGAACATATCCACAATCTTTGAGACAATGTTTTGATCAGAAAATGCATGAATGAGCAACAATTTTATCTTATTCATATGTAATCATATAGCTTCCTCAAATGAAATAATAATCTGATATAAATACATCCATTCAACAACATAATCTAAAAAATAAATAAATAAATATCCATGAGTTTCTTCTCAAAGATTGAAATACCAAAGTTTTCATATATCTTGGATGGTTGGTTAATAGTGGCAATGATCCATATTGTGCATAGATTATAGGTGGACTTGGTGCCAATTGATATGGAAAAATGAGTTCGACTACGTACCATGCTATCCATGTGAGCATCTAAACATTATTTACCATAACATTAATATATATACTCAAAACTCAAAAGTAACTAACTTAATTATATATTTTAAGTTCATAAAAACTAATGATCAACTTAATTATATCTAAAGCTCATAGGAACCTACAAGTAAATAAAAACTCATGCTGCAAAATATGAAAAAGAAAAATACAACAAACTCCACATTGTTGTGGAAAATAGGTTATATGATCATGTGAGAGACATGCAATGTGTGGTAGAACTTTTAAACAAAGTATTATTCAAAGAAATAAGCCACTTCATTAAGCATAGTTTAATGATCATTAAGCATAGTGTTGAAGTATTGCACACTTTAAGGATTATGATAAAGATGAGCGTTATCTTATTCACAATAATAAAAATAACAACCAGGAGTCGCGGGATCGTGCGTGGGAACTGCCCTGTTGGATTTACTATGGCGGACACCTTCCGGAGAATTTTCATGGCGGGTGTTGCCCAAGGAGTATTTATTTATTTATTATGATGTAAAACCATTTACTAAATCAAGTGATTATTTTTAATAAAAATTTACATAAATTTTAAAATTAAAAAATAGGTTAAACTATTTACTAAAGGAAGTCATTTTTCTTAATAAAAGTTTACATTTTTTATTCAATTAAATGATTTTTATCATCATGATAAATTTAACATAAATAATACATTTAAATTTTATATTTTTGTTAGTCTTATAAGAGTTGGTTTCCTTTGAGAATGTTTTGGTTGACCAATTCTTTTTTTTTATGCATTTATATGTAATAGTGAGTGTAATCTTTTGTATTGTTTTTTTGGAAATATAATTTTCTAGCCAAGTATGAAGGAGGTGTGTAATTACTTTTGTGCTCAACTTCAAGTTTTCAAATATTTCTTTTAAAATAAAAATAAAATAATCCTAAAAAAATAGATATAACAAAAATAAAAAAAGGAATATACATATTTGTTTAATTTTAGTTAGAAGCTTTATAATAAATCTCACATTCACTTTGATAGCTTGGTCTGTTGTTGAATATTTTACAACCCAATATGAGGGATACTTGTAATTCCATTATTGGAGTTGACACATGTCTCTTTTCACTTAGTGATATTACAACCCAACTTGGTCAAATTAGGTAAAACTAATTAAAATAGTCTAGATTCATCTTAATTCAGGATTGATCAAAGACCAACAGAGATCAAATCTTTTGAGATGCAAACCTCTTTTAAAGTGAAAAAATATTTTATCCCTTTGGGCACTTGGTAGATCTAGACTAGTTCATACTTAGTTCTCAAGATGAATCTAGACAAAGTAAATAAGAAAAATGAAGATGCAAATAAATATATACACCAAGGTAAAAATTTTGGAACACTAAAGACCATACATTCATTAAAAGAAATATATAATTATTTTAAAAATAAAAATAAGACGTTTGATTTTTTTTCTCGTTATTACAGAGTTTGTATAAAAATAGGATGGTTATTAGTTTAATTAAAATGGTTTTAGATTATTTTATAGATAGAAAAATGAGATCCAAAATAAGTAAAAATACAAAAATACATCACTATATATCACTTTATATCTCTTTTAACAAAAATGGAATAGTTGTTTATAGTGGAATGTCACCTTCTTCATCTTGAATATATTGTAAAAAAAAGATTTATTAGTTCCAATTAAAACGATATTGATTATTGTGTAAAACTAAATAAGTTAGGCTACAATACTTATATAAAATTATTACCTTCATTCTTTCATATAAAAGTATGGCATTCATTTTTTCATTTAAAATGAAGCTGAAAATGATATAGTATTATTATTTTGTTGTATATTTTTATTTTTTTTCTAATAAAAATAAATAAATATTTTATATTTAACATTATAATATTTTAGAATAAGATAATTTAAAATTGAGTTTAATATCGAAATAAAGTTTTATAAACTCTAAAAAGCTTTCTTAGGATATCTAGAAGCTTTACTAGTATAAATTTAAAAAAAAACACCGAAAAGCAACCTCATTTTTCAGAATATCAAAAAACTAAGACTTTGTCAAACACAAGATTACTTTGTACATCATCGTCCAACATAAGTAGGTTGTGAATCTCGAGCTTCCATCTCCATATCTTTATATATGATGCATTATGCTCTCTTCTTTGAATTCCACTAAAGAAGAACCCATTGATAGTCCAATATAGTCCAATATTTGATGGAGTGGATTAAGAAGCACTCTAAAGGAAAACCAAATAGTTTAACATTTTATACTATCTACAATATCTAATTTGCTTGCGTGGGTGTAAACTTAGTTCCATTATTAAAGCGGATTCAATCTTGTGGGATTCAATCTAAAGATGCACTTTAGAATAAATAGAAAAAGGAGGTGTTTCTGTTAGTAGTAGAGATAATATTTTCATGTTTTTTTCTGAATTTAAAATTTTTTTAAAATATCCATGTACAATGTTTCTTTAAGAAAAATTTCTTGAATTATTTATCTAAGTTCAAACATTATGAATTATTTCTTAAAAACCTATTTTTACTTGGGGCCAAAATGATAGGATAAAAAGCACTTTCAAATATTCTAGAAACTAGGGCATACAAATAGGCATATCCTCCAAGCCTGAAAAAAATCTAAAAACATTATACTCAGGAACACCTTCACAAGTCCATATCTCATATCGTCTGAAAATAGAAAACTACAAACCTAAAACAAAACCACAATAAATTGTCAAATAATTCACAAAACAAAGAGCTATAACAACCAAACCTTACCAGGAAACAAAAAGACAAAGTGAGAAAATAGGACAACCTAAAAGACAAACCAAACATGTTTACTAAAAAAAACTAGATTATAATAGCCAAAAACTAGATTATAATAGCCAAAATCTAGCAATGAGTATCTAGTTATCCCAATTGCAACCTATATATTTCCTTCATAATTCACATTGAGAATTATGGAGATTAAGTGTAATGGTATCTTGTTTATGCATTCTATTGATGGTCAATCATGTGAATTAATTTCATTTTACTTTGAGATTTGATATGTGTGATATGTGGCTACTCATATATGAGAATTATAAATTCCATGAATTAGATTTGAAGTGAGGTTATCATGTGAGTTATAAAGAATATGGTTATTTTTGGAAATTGGTTCTAATAAAAAGTTTTCATCTGATTAAAGTTTCCTTTTGGTAAGAAAAATGTTAAATTTCCCAATTGAACTCTTTGCTTATTCTTATTATTTACCTCTAATATATGAAAAAATTTCAAAGATCTAAATCTTTTGATATTTTTTTGAATTATTTTTGTAAGTACATCCAATTTCTCGTTATTTTATGTAAGACAATATATGCATGAGCTTTATAATTATAATTAAAATATTTTTTAAAGGCAATTTGTTATTTATTTAATGTAAAAAAAGCCTTCTCCTCAGTTAGTTGTAGTATATAAATTATGAGATTTATAAATTATCCCCCTTACTCCGCCTCCCCTACGCAATCATAATGCATGAACATAACTAAAATTGAGTAGCAATTTTGTGTGCAGATTTTTAATGATGACTTTATTAACTTTAGCTACCCATTTCATCTTATGTACTAGTCTACCCTAATATATAATTCTGTGTTATTATTTACATGACAAGTTGAATGCCAACTTGTCATTTGTGGCGCTAATACATAATTGTGTGTTGACATTAGCATGGAAAGTTGGATTGTCATTGCAGTGCTAATAAATAGTTGTGTGTAGTTGTATGTTGTCATGTCATTAGCATGGTAAGGCAAGTTGAATTGTCATGATATTGATAATACATAGTTGAGCATTGTCATTGACATGGTAATTTGGATTGCTATTATGGTGGCATAAAGTATTTTGGATTAATATAGTATTGTTGATTATATATATATATATATATATATATATATATATATATAAAATGATATCAACTTAAGGGTTTTAAAGATGTTTATATTAATATAAAGATTTAAAAATTGAAAAGAGTAAAGATGAAGAAGTTATGGACAATATATCATTGCATTGAAAGAGACTTTATATATCCTAATATGAGGGAACTGTGTAATTCTTTCCATGTTCAAAATAGAGTTGAGATATACAATTTAAAAAAAAAAATACTAATAACAAAAAAATATTTTGATGTGGACCATAAATAAAAATATCTCAATATCCACATTAACGGAAATAATTTTATATTAACATTTTTTTTTTCATTTTAGTGTGTCCATGACTTGCAAAACTAACCTAATGTCTAAGAAACTACCAAAAGGCATCTAAAACATCAAAATACACACTGAAGTCACTCATCCTAGGCCACACCAATAATTAACAAGGTTGGATTTTAGGTGTCTCTTTCCACCTACTTCAAATTTTCAATCCTAGGATGCTATGCAAAATAAGGAGCTTCTAAACCAATCACTCTAGTGGGATCTGGAAATTTTATTAACTCTTTCAATAAAAATGATTAATTTAATGGAAATAATTTTATATTAACATTTTTTTTTTCATTTTAATGTGTCCATGACTTGCAAAACTAACCTAATGTCTAAGAAACAACCAAAAGGCATCTAAAACATCAAAATACACACTGAAGTCACTCATCCTATGCCACACCAATAATTAACAAGGTTGGATTTTAGGTGTCTCCTTCCACCTACTTCAAATTTTCAATCTTAGGATGCTATGCAAAATAAGGAGCTTCTAAACCAATCACTCTAGTGGGATCTGGAAATTTTATTAACTCTTTCAATAAAAATGATAATTTAATTTTAAGGTTACGTCCAAGCCAAACACAAAACTAATATATGAGACAACTAACTCCCTCTCTATATAACAGTTTGACTATTAAAAAAATAATTGAAATTTTAATTTTGAAAAGAAAATATTTTATCCGATCTTTTATATAGATTAAAAAATGAAAGTAAATTTTTTTTGTTTCACCTTTAGTGCTTTCCACATTTGAGCATGAAAGAGACGATTCAAACTTGGAGCACCAAACATGAAGTTGAAACTCCATATATGTGTTATATATAAGTTACTAGAAAATTCTTACTCTTAATTGAAGGGAATTTTTTTTCATGTTAAGTATATATATGTTATTTAAAAATATAATACTAATAAAAATATTGTAATATTATTCATAAATAAAATATTTCAATTTGATTATTTATTTAACATAAAATATTCATGTGAGAGAGAAGTAACTAGAAGTAAAAGATTAATTATGGTGAAAACATTTTAAAGGTGTGCTTTTTAAGATGAAAGAGATGTGTAATTTCTTTTATTGTCCACATAGAGTTTGATTTATATATAAAAAGGGAGGTTAATCTTAATCCCATTTTTTTTTAAATAATGGAAAAACTTATCATTTGTCAAACTAACAATGGGTATAACCAGGAACAAACATCGCTAGCTGCTAGACACTATTGCAAGTTCACTCATCAATGTTATTCAAGGAAAACCACCCCACCTATTATTACCCATTAGTAGTTTGTAAGAAAGCTAACTTTTAATCCTACTAAATGCTTATGGGTCTAGAGCGTTAACGTGTTTCCTTACATCACCAATACTTAGAAAAGGAAAAATAACTTTATCTTAATCCCAAATCTATTATAACTCAAAATCAAATTTCTTTAAACACAAATATTTTTAAATTACAAATTTTCTTTTAATTTTTAATTTTCTTTTTATTATAATAAATTTACAACAAAACAATCACCTTTCTTTAATAATACTAAGGACATATTCATGAATTTAATGAGCAAAACAATCCCTCACCTTTCTTTAATAATACTAAAGACATATTCATGAATTTAATCAACAAAACAATCCCTCACTAAATACCTTTCAATAATTATGCTAAGCACATATTTATACTCAACAAAACAATCACCTTTCTCTAATGATGCTAAGGACATATTCATGAATTTAATCAACAAAACAATCCCTCACTAAATACCTTTCAATAATGATGCTAAGCACACATTCAATTATTATTCGTTCTAGTCACTAATAACACGAATCACATATTCAACCATCATTTTTTTTTAATTAACAAGGAAATGTTTATAGAATATAAGAAGTTCAATCGTATGGTTTGTAAGTTTATCCCTTAATGGTGAAGTCTTTGCAAAATAAACCATTAGCACTTCTATGTTGTTAAAACGAAAACGAAAACGAAAACGAAATTATTAAAGGTGCTTTTGATTTCAAGAATAAAGATTAAAAGTCACAAAGCAAAATGCTATATGGCATATTTTAAATAAATCTAGCACTGCAATATTTATATTTTATGTCTTATCATTTGGACTTGGTAAATATGCCATATTTAAAATAAATTTAGAAAGATTATAATTGCAATATTTATATTTTATGTCTTATCATTTGGACTTGGTAAATATGCTATATTTTAAATAAATCTAGAAAGATTATAACTGCAATGTTTTTTTTTTTATATAGTGTATATCTTTATGCATTATATTCATGTTCATTTGTACTTTTAATGGAGTGAAAGAGATGCGATATATATATATATATATATATATATATATATATATATATATATATATATATATATATATATATATATATATATATATATATATATATATATATAATTTAATATATTATTTAAATTAATATTATTGATATATTGATGTAACTTATTCTTTTAAATTAATATTAATTTAGTTAATATTAATTGAAAAGAATGAGTTATATCAATATTATTTAGTAATTATAAAAATGAGTTATATTGATATGTTAATTATATTTGGTAAATGTTATTTTTTAAAAATATAATAAATTTGTTTGGGATTTGATAATATATAATTTTGTAAATCTGAAGAGTGAGTATCATTTAAAGTTTAAAAGTTCTTTAATAATTATAAGAGTGAATCACATCATTTTTAATTGATATGTGTTATTTTTAAAAATACAATATATATTATTATTATTTTTAAAATTTTGATAAATTATTGTTTAAAAAAAAATTCTACTAATAAAATATATTTGTATTTATGTTAATGTCTTTATCTTTAACATGATATTCTTGAACCAATATAATTTTGTTTAATTTATATATATAATATAATTTAATGATTTGAAATTATTATAAAAAGAATTATTATAAATTTAACCTATCATATATACATATATAAATGTATAATATAATTTAATGATTTGAAATTATTATAAAAAATAATTATTATAAATTCAATATATATATATTCAATAATCTAAATTAAATTTAATTAATATTATATATTAATTTATTTTAAAAAATAACATTTTTTTTTGGTTTCTTTAAATTTAAGAATAAATTTCATCTTATCCAATTTAAACTATTTTCTGATAAACCAGTATTTCTAGAGAAAACATGTTCCACCCAACATTGACTATTCCACTCCATTGGGATCTTTATTCCTACAACATTATGTTACCAACAAAAAAATACAGAAAACGATATCAAATGTTTTATAATAATAATGTCAACATCCATCATTTATATATATAACTAATCATTTATATATATATAGCACTAGCCTAGATCCATCTTAACTTTGGATCTATCAAGGGCCAAGAGGGATCAAATCTCTAGAGGTGCAAACCTCTTTTTTTGAGTGCAAAACTTGAGTAAAGGTTTGCACCTCGAGAGATTTGATCCCTCTCGGCAGTTGATAGATCCAAAGTTAAGATGGATCTAGGCTGGTTTCAGTCGTGCGGCCAAGGACAATCTATCGAACATATGATTAATTTTATCAATAATATGCAAATACAAATAATACAAATATAATAATTTTATATATGCTAAATATGGCTGATATTTATCTGGTCATTTTAATTTTAAAATTTTCTTAGTTACCTTAGTTTTTTGAGATGATAAATATTGTTAATAACTTTAATGACGAAATAAATTTTTTGAATGCAAAGTGACAATGTAATAGTGTTGAATGATAGAAAATGAAAATAATCATAATGTAGTCAATTACAAATAGTCTTCATTGTGATCAATCTCAAATTATTTTCTTTTACTATTCTTATGGTCACCCTTGTTAGTTTTGTCATCTTTTCATATTGATTATATGAAAAGGACAATTGAAATAATAAACCATTTAAATATTTAGCTTGAACTATAGTACTAAACATCATATATTGTCTCTCTTGCTCTTCAATATTAATAGGTTTATTTACTATAACACAAATATTAATGTACATTGTTAATAATTTTGTGTGCTTACACTGAAATCAATGCACAATATTAATCCAATCACTTTAAAATTAATGTACCATCAATGTACATCCAATTACATCAAATCAGAAATCAAGGTCTACACTGAAATCAATGCACCTAATGCAAACAATTAAATAAAATTACAAAACAACATCTACACTGAAATCAATGCATCTAATGCATGTAATCAAATAAGATTAGAAATCAACATCTACACTGAAATCAATGCATCTAGTGCAAGTAAGAAAATAAGATTAGAAACCAACATCTACACTAATATCAATGCATCTAGTGCAAGCAATCAAATAAGATTATAAATCACCATCTACTTCCCTATCTCCCCCCTCGAACTACATCTTTCTTTCCCTCCATCTCTCCACTCTCTCACATCCTTCCTCTTCCTTCCTCTCTCTCCATTTCTTTCCCACATATATATCTCCCTCTCTCTTCACCCTCCAACTGTATTACTATTTCCCTCCCTCTCTCCTTCTCTCCATATCTCCTTTTTTATCTCTTTATCTCACACCAAAACATATACACACTATCACAATATCTCCCTTGTCTCTCTCTCTCTCTCTCCACTTCTCACTCTCTATGTATTCCTTCTTCCCTCCCTCTCTCCCCCACCCCCTCCCCCCCCCCCCTCTCTCTCTCTCTCTCTCTTTCTTTGCCCTCCAATTTTATCTCTTCCCCCATAACTCTCTTCCTCTCTCTTTTCCTTCCTCTCCTACCTTCCTCTATCTTTTCCTCTCTCTCTCTCTCTCTCTCTCTCTCTCTCTCTCTCTCTCTTTTCCCTCCAATCCTCTTTCCTTCCCCAACTCTCTCTCTCTCAACATCTACACTAAAATCAATGCACATAGTGCAAGAAAAATAGGATTATAAATCACCATCCACAATGAAATCAATGCATCGAGTGCAAGGAATCCAATTCCCTCTCCCCCCCCCTCCAACTCCATCTCTCTTTCCGTCCATCTCTCCTCCTCTACACTGAAATCAACATCTACATTGAAATCAATGCATCTAGTGCAAGTAATAAAACAAGATTAGAAACCAATATCTACACTGATATCAATGCATCTAGTGCAAGCAATCAAATAGGATTATAAATCACCATCTACTTCCCTATCTCCCCCATCCAACTACATCTCTCTTTCCCTCCATCTCTCCACTCTCTCACATCCTCCTTCCTTCCTCTCTCTCCATTTCTTTCCCACATATATATCTCCCTCTCTCTTCACCCTCCAACTATGTTACTATATCCCTCCCTCTATCCTTCTCTCCATATATTCTTCTTTATCTCTTTATCTCACCCAAAAACATATACACACTCTCTCCATATCTCCCTTGTCACTTCATCTCTCTCTCCACTTCTCACTTTCTACGTATTCGTTCTTCCCTCCCTCTTTCCCCCTCCAAATACATCTCTCCATTAGGGATAATTTTAAAGATGGAATATTATCTTGAAGTTTAGAAAATTGGCGAATCTCACTAGTCCCTAATATGCAAACTATAAAATGTTTATTGATGTATTTGTAAAATTATTAAAATTTATAATGATATTATATATATTGTCTATATAATGCTAGCAATTTTTAACATAAAATAATTCTATATTGTAAAACTTGGGCGAATCATTTTTATAAAAAAATGGAAATTGGCGAATCTATTTTTAGGAAAAAACATGGAAAATTAGCCCACCTACGAATATTAGCCCTTAAATTTTTCCATGCTCTCCATCCTTCAATCTCTCCTTTTATCTCCCTCCCTCTCTCCTCCTCTCTCTCATCCTCTCTCTCTCTCTCTCTCTCTCTCTCTCTCTCTCTCTCTCTCTCTCTCTTCCCTCAAATTTTCTCTCTTCCCCCATAACTCTCGTCCTCTCTCTCATGTCCTCTCTCTTGTCCTTCCTCTCCTAACTTCCTTTATCTTTTCCTCTCTCTCTCTCTCTCTCTTTTCCCTCCAATCCTCTTTCCTCCCCCAACACACACACACACTCTCTCTCTCAACATCTACACTAAAATAAATGCATATAGTGCAAGAAAAATAGGATTAGAAATCACCATCCACACTGAAATCAATGCATCGAGTGCAAGAAATAATCTTCCCTCTCTCCCCCTTCCAACTCCATCTCTCCAATCTCTCACAACGTCTCTCTCTTCCTTCCCCTCTTTCCCTTTCTCTCCCACATCTATCTCTCTCTCTATCTCCCTCTCTCTCCCTCTCTTCACCTTCCAACTATGTTACTATATCCCTCCCTCTCTCATTCTCCCCCCATTCCCTCCATATCTCCTTATTTTTCTCTTTATCTCACCCCCAAACATACACATACTCCTCTATTTCTCCCTTGTCACTCCCTCTCTCTCTCTCCACTTCTCGCTCCCTATATAAATACATTACTCTGGATCTAGAGTTTGATATTATCTATATTTACACTTAAATAAATGCATCTAGTGCAAGTAAGAAAATAAGATTAGAAACCAAAATCTACACTGATATCAATGCATCTAGTGCAAGCAATCAAATAGGATTAGAAATCACCATATCAAAAGTTTTCATTACTCTGGATCTATCAAACTTTACATTAGAAATCACCATCCATACTTAAATCAATTCATCGAGTACAAGAAATCATCTTCCCTCTCTCCCCCCTCCAACTCCATCTCTCTTTCCCTCCCTCTCCACTCCATCACATCCTCTCTCTCTTCCTTCCCCTCTATCCCTTTCTCTCCCACACCTATCTCTCTCTATATCTCCCTCTCTCTCCCTCTCTTCACCCTCCAACTATGTTACTATATCGCTCCCTCTCTACTTCTCCCCCCATTTCCTCCATCTCTCCTTATTTTTCTCTTTATCTCACCCCTAAGCATACACATACTCTCTCTATTTCTCCCTTGTCACTCCCTCTCTACTTCTCCCCCCATTTCCTCCATCTCTCCTTATTTTTCTCTTTATCTCACCCCTAAGCATACACATACTCTCTCTATTTCTCCCTTGTCACTCCCTCTCTCTCTCCACTTCTCCCTCTCTCTATGAATTTCTTCTTCCCTCCCTCTCTCACCCTCCAACTCCATCTCTATATCCCTCCCTCTCTCACCCTCCAACTCCATCTCTATATCCCTCCCTCTCTCCTCCTCTATCTCTTCCTTCCCGTTTTTCCCTTCCTCTCCTACCTCCCTCTCTCTTCTCTCTCCCTCTCTCTCTTTTTCCCTCCAATATAAAATGCAAGAGAAATATAAAAATATGGTATTTGGCCCATTGTTTTAAATTTATATATGTAGGGAGAGAAGTGATTTTTCAGGCCGATATTAGATTAATTATATTAAATTTTAAATGTTAAATATTAAACATTATTTTTACATTTTCGTTTACATGTTTATTGTCACCTAAGATAGGAAATGCATATAGTGTACTTAAATACCAACCTATATGTTCCAAATTTATTAAATTTAATAATATTAATATTATAATATAATAATGTGAATATTAGAATTAATAATAATAGTAGGGTTAATAATGTTTTTTTGGCATGGTATTAATAATAATTTGGCCCATGGTATTTATCTCAGGATTCACCTAAATAAAACCACTTTTTGAGTGTTCCTAAATATAAATAGGATTATGGAGTAAATATAAAAAGACTTTTATTTATTTACCATACCTATGGTTTATTTATATTTTATTTATTTACCATACCTCTTTTATAAATATGGTATTTGGCCCACGGTATTAAAGTGGTACATTTCTATACACTCCGACATATCAAAAGTTTACATTAATTAAATTTAACAATTTTAATATTATAGTATAATAATGTGAATATTAGAATTAATAATAATATTAATATTAATATTAGGGTTAATAATGCTTTTTTGGCATGGTATTAATAATAATTTGGCCCATGGTATTTAGCTCAGGATTCACCTAAATAAAACCACTTTTTAAGTGTTCATAAATATAAATAGGATTATGGAGTAAATATAAAAATACGTTTTATTTATTTACCATATCTATGGTTTATTTATATTTTATTTATTTACCATACATCTTTTATAAATATGGTATTTGGCCCATGGTATTCAACCCATGGTATTAAAGTGGTAGATTTCTATACACTCTGACATATCAAAAGTTTACATTACTCACTTGACATCTACACATCTCTATACACTTTGACATATCAAAAGTTTACATTACTCACATGACATCTACACATCTATATACACTTCGACATATCAAAAGTTTACATTACACACATTACATCTACACATCCCTATATATTGGGCTATAGAGCGCCTCTTAGCACAACCAGACTAGATCCATCTTAACTCTGGATCTATCAAGCGCCGAGAGGGATCAAATATCTAAAGGTGCAAACCTCTTTTTTTGAGTGCAAAACATGAGGAAAGGTTTGCACCTTGAGAGATTTGATCCCTCTCGGCGCTTGATAGATCCAGAGTTAAGATGGATCTAGGCTGGTTTTAGTCGTGTGCGGCCAAGGAAAATTTATCGAACATATGATTAATTTTATCAATAATATGCAAATACATATAATATAAAGATAATTTTTATATATGCTAAATATGTACCTCAGTTTTTTGAGATGACAAATATTGTTAATAACTTTAATGACAAAATAATTTTTTTTGAATGCAAAGTGACAATTTAATAGTGTTGAATGATAGAAAATGAAAATAATCAGAATGTAGTCAATTACAAATAGCCTTCATTGTGATCAATCTCAAATTATTTTCTTTTACTATTCTTATTGTCACCCTTGTTAGTTTTGTCATCTTTTCATGTTGATTATATGGAAAGGACAATTGAAATAATAAACCTTTTAAATATTTAGCTTGAACTATTGTAATAAACATCATACATTGTCTCTCTTGCTCTTCAATATTAATAGGTTTATTTACTATAACACAAATATTAATGTACATTGTTAATAATTTTGTGGGCTTACAATGAAATCAATGCACAATCTTAATCCAATCACTTTAAAATTAATGTACCATCAATATACATCCAATTACATCAAATCAGAAATCAATGTCTACACTAAAATCAATGCACCTAATGCAAACAATCAAATAAGATTATTAAACAACACCTACAGTGAAATCAATGCATCTAATGCAGGTAATCAAATAATATTAGAAATCAACATCTACTCTAAAATCAATGCATCTAGTGCAAGTAAGAAAATAAGATTAGAAACCAACATCTACACTGATATCAATGCATCTAGTGCAAGAAATCAAATAATATTATAAATCACCATCTACTTCCCTATCTCCCCCCTCGAACTACATCTCTCTTACCCTCCATCTCTCCACTCTCTCACATCCTCCCTCTTCCTTCCTCTCTCTCCATTTCTTTCCCACATATATATCTCCCTCTCTCTTCACCCTCCAACTATGTTAATATATCCCTCCCTCTCTCCTTCTCTCCATATCTGCTTCTTTATCTCTTTATCTCACCCCAAAACATATACACACTCTCTCCATATCTCCCTTGTCACTTCATCTCTCTCTCCACTTCTCACTCTCTATGTATTCCTTCTTCCCTCCCTCTCTCCCCCTCCAACTCCATCTCTCCATCCTTCCATCTCTCCTTCTATCTCTCTCTCTCTCTCTCTTTGCGCTCCAATTTTCTCTCTTCCCCCATAACAATCTTCCTCTCTCTCATGCCCTCTCTCTTGTCCTTCCTCTATCTTTTCCTCTCTCTCTCTCTCTCTCTTTGCAATCCAATTATCTCTCTCTCTCTCTTTTCCCTCCAATCCTCTTTCCTCCACCAACTCTCTCTCTCTCTCTCTCTCTCACACACACACACAACATCTACACTAAATCAATGCATATAGTGCAAGAAAAATAGGATCAGAAATCACAATCCACACTGAAATCAATGCATCGAGTGCATGAAATCATCTTCCTTCTCTCCCCCCTCCAACACTATCTTTTCCTCTCTCTCTCTCTCTCTCTCTCTTTGCAATCCAATTATCTCTCTTTCTCTCTCTCTTTTCCCTCCAATCCTCTTTCCTCCCCCAACTCTCTCTCTCTTTGCCCTCCAATCCTCTTTCCTCTCCCAAATCTCTCTCTCTCTCTCTCTCTCTCTCTCTCTCAACATCTACACTAAAATAAATTCATATAATGCAAGAAAAATAGGATTAGAAATCAACATCCACACTGAAATCAATGCATTGAGTGCAAGAAATTAGCTTCCCTCTCTCCCCCCTCTAATTCCATTTCTATTTCCCTCCATCACTCCTCCTCTACATTGAAATCAACATCTATACTGAAATCAATGAATCTAGTGCAAGTAATAAAAAAGATTAGAAACCAATATCTACACTGATATCAATGCATCTAGTGCAAGCAATCAAATAGGATTATAAATCACCATCTACTTCCCAATCTCCCCCCTCGAACTACATCTCTCTTTCCCTCCATCTCTCCACTCTCTCACATCCTCCCTCTTCCTTCCTCTCTCTCCATTTATTTCCCACATATATATCTCCCTCTCTCTTCACCCTCCAACTATGTTACTATTTCCCTCCCTCTCTCCTTCTCTCCATATCTCCTTATTTATCTCTTTATCTCACTCCAAAACATATACATACTCTCTCCATATCTCTCTTGTCACTTCATCTCTCTCTCCAACATACTCTCTCCATATCTCTCTTGTCACTTCATCTCTCTCTCCACTTCTCACTCTTTATGTATTCCTTCTTCCCTCCCTCTCTCCTCCTCTCTCCCATCCTTCCTCTCTCTCTCTCTCTTTGCCCTCCAATTTTCTCTATTCCCCCATAACTCTCTTCCTCTCTTTCATGTCTTCTCTCTTGTCCTTCCTCTCCTACCTTCTTCTATCTTTTCCTCTCTCTCCCTCTTTGCAATCCAATTATCTCTCTCTCTCTCTCTCTCTGCAATCCAATTCTCTCTCTCTCTCTGCAATCCAATTATCTCTCTCTCTCTCTCTCTCTGCAATCCAATTCTCTCTCTCTCTCTGCAATCCAATTATCTCTCTCTCTCTCTCTCTCTCTCTCTCTCTCTTTTCCCTCCAATCCTCTTTCCTCCCCCGACACACACACACACACTCTCTCTCTCTCTCTCTCTCTTTGCCCTCCAATCCTCTTTCCTCCCCCGACACACACACACACACACACACACACACACACACACACACACACACACTCTCTCTCTCTCTCTCTCTCAACATCTACACTAAAGTCAATGCATATAGTGCAAGAAAAATAGGATTAGAAATCACCATCCACACTGAAATCAATGCATCGAGTGCAAGAAATCATCTTCCCTCTCTCCCCCCTCCAACTCCATCTCTCTTTCCCTCCCTCTCTCCACTCTCTCACATCCTCTATCCCTTCCTTCCCCTCTATCCCTTTCTCTCCCACATATATCTCTCTCTCTATCTCCCTCTCTTCACCCTCCAACTATGTTACTATATCCCTCCCTCTCTCATTCTTCCCCCATTCCCTCCATCTCTCCTTATTTTTCTCTTTATCTCACCCCCAAACATACACATACTACTCTATTTCTCCCTTGTCACTCCCTCTCTCTCTCCACTTCTCGCTCCTTATGTAAATACATTACTCTGGATCCAGAGTTTGATATTATCTGTATTTACACTGAAATCAATGCATCTAGTGCAAGTAAGAAAATAAGATTAGAAACCAACATCTACACTAATATCAATGCATCTAGTGCAAGCAATCAAATAGGATTAGAAATCACCATATCAAAAGTTTACATTACTCTAGATCTATCAAAATTTACATTAGAAATCACCATCCACACTGAAATCAATGCATTGAGTGCAAGAAATCATCTTCCCTCTCTCCCCCTTCCAACTCCATCTCTCTTTCCCTCCCTCTCCATTCTCTCACATCCTATCTCTCTTTCTTCCCCTCTATCCCTTTCTCTCCCACAACTATCTCTCTCTCTATCTCCCTCTCTCTCCCTCTCTTCACCCTCCAACTATGTTACTATATCCCTCCCTCTCTCCTTTTCCCCCCATTCCCTCAATCTCTCCTTATTTTTCTCTTTATCTCACCCCAAAAAATACACATACTCTCTCTATTTCTCCCTTGTCACTCCCTCTCTCTCTCTCCACTTCTCGATCTCTTTATGTATTTTTTCCTCCCTCCCTCTCTCACCCTCCAAATCCATCTCTATATCCCTCCCTCTCTCCTCCTATCTCCCTCCCTCTCTCCTCCTCTATCTCTTCCTTCCTCTCTTTCCCTTCCTCTCCTACCTCCCTCTCTCTTCCCCCATCTCTCTTCTCTCTCCCTCTCTCTCTTTTCCCTCCAATATAAAATGCAAGAGAAACAGAAAAATATGGTATTTGGCCCACTGTGTTAAATTTATATATGTAGGGAGAGAAGAAGTGATTTTACATGTTTATTGTTACCTGAGATAGGCAATGCATATAGTGTACTCAAATACCAACCTATTGAGATTTGATCCCTCTCGACGCTTGACAGATCCAGAGTTAAGATGGATCTAGGATGGTTTCACTCATGTGCGACCAAGGGGAAAATTTATCAAACATATGATTAATTTTATCAATAATATGAAAATAGGATAAAGTTTGGTCTCGGAAGAATGGATCGTGCTAGGTTTTCACTGAACTTTGCCGCCGCCGTCAAGGTTCGTGTAGCTCTGGCTCTCGACGCAGCTCCCTTAGCAGCCATCGCCTCTGGCTTGGACCTGGCCGCCGTCCACTTCGGCTCTTTCTCGCTTGAAGCCCACAGATCTGCAAAGGTTCTCAGCATAAAGCTAGTCGCTACTAGGGTTCCTACCTTTCATCCGATGGCCGCCTCTGTGCTGCATCTCAGCCCCAAAGGCCTTGGGAGCACTTTACCCCCATCGTCATCGCCGTGCATGCATGCCCACTCTACGGGGTCCAATCCTGGTGGCTGTGCCTGGAAGGTTGAAGCTGGGCCCCCTAACAGTTCTGCATCACTCTCAAAGGTAGATCTGGAACCAAAACCACAGAGAATTGGCACTGGGAACACCAGAGACACCCCAGCCTCTGATCCCTTCAGCGAAAATGTGCCTTTGCCACTTCAAGGGCCATACCCTGCCAAACTGGAATGAATGCAGATGGGCCAGGTTTGCTCCGCGCCCATGCTGACTGCCAGGGCTGAAATTAAACCCAATAAAAAGAACGGCTGCATCCAGGAATGCCAGATCTGCAAGAACCCACTGTCAGATCAGAAGAATGGGGAGACAGAGACATCGAGGGATCGACATAAGCAGGGAGCGCTTACAACCAAATCGTTCTCTGATCAACCAATAGGTAAGAACCCTTCTCTGCCGAACTCGCCTCCTTTTCAAATATTTATCAGACCTCCAGTGGGCAAGTCACGTTTAGTCTAGGTAAACGATGACACCTCTATTCTCCATCTCAAGCACAAAATATGGGGACTGACGGGGTACCTAGTACCAATTCAACATCTGGTTAATGGGTACAGCTCTCTCCAGGACTGCAAGCTCCTAAAGGATTACTCCATAAAAGTAGAGATGACCATTACCATAAATTTACGCCTGCGAGGAGGTGCTATAAAGCAGAGCATGCCAAGATCAGTAGGTGGAGATAAAGGGAAAACACCAAACAGCCAACAGCAAACACATGGAGGCCCCTCCTTCAAAAATATCCTACAGGGGAAAAAAACAGTAGGCTCATCCCCAGAACAGACTGGAAATGCTCCGAGGCCCTACATAGTAGAATAGCAGGATCAAACCCCAGCACTCAAAATCAACAGTGCAACAACAGAGGAGTACATAAAGACATATGAAGCCCAGGCGCTAATATGTCGTTTCAACTGTTTCTGGCCTAAACCCATGGATATTTTTCATTGGATCTTCACCCAATGGTCTCTGGAATGTGAAATATATCTCTGTTCCAAGGGGTTTTTTATTGTTAAATTTCAAACCTCGGAGGAAAGAGATATTATAATCAGAGAAGGACCTTGGTTCTGGGGGTCCACGGGGCTATTTATCACCCCATGGTTTCCAGATTTTGACCCCAACACCATGACAGTTTCTAGATTACCAGTATGGGTGAGACTTCACAACCTGCCTCTTCACTTCTGGAACAAACAGGTTCTAGAGAGCATAGGGAATAGCCTTGGGCGGTATATCAAAACCGACATGGACAGGTTAGAAAACAAAATCTTCACCTTTGCCCGGATCTGCGTAGAAGTGGATCTAAGCAAAGGATTACCGGAAAACATCATGCTGATTTATAAGCAACAAAACTGGTTGCAACCACTTGATTATGAGAATACTGCATTCAGATTCAGGAATTGCAGGATGACAGGACATCTACAAAATACATGCCCAGAGGTTAAGAAAGCAAACAACAAAAATAAACCGAACAAGAAGCAGAGGAAAGGTTGGAAGTTCCCCCCCCCTGACTCAGAGGAGGATGAGTCAGAAGAAGAAGAGGAACTAGCTCCACTAGAAAGCAAACAACCTACACAGGAACCTGAGATGCAAACAGTAGACACGACTATTCTCATGGATCCACACCTTCCGACGAAACAATCAGACAGGAACGTCGTGGACTCGGGTAGTGGAGGAATTAAAATACACCATACATCAGAAACATCAGATTCAGACAAGGATACAGGAACTCAACATGTATAAAATCAGATTGTCCTTGTCACTTACGAGCCATCTCAGGGAGAATGGCGCAAGGTTGAGAAGAAGAAAGGGAGAAAAACGTGATTTGTGGGACGCTTTTCCCACTATCTAGAAGCTTCCAGTTTTTCTGTCTCTTTCTCTCTTCCCTTTTCTTTTTCTTTTTATTTCATTCTTTTTGAATGCAAGGTAGCCTCGCTACGTCGCATTGTGTGCAAAAGCACATGAGCCCAATGGGCAACTTCTGAAAATGCTTCAATGCATATGCTATGTGTAACTTTTCATTTTTTTAAATAAAAGGTTACTGATTTTTTCTGAGGAATTTTTTTTTATATCAATAATATGCAAATATAGATAATATAAATATAATAATTTTATATATGATAAATATGTATGATATTTATCTGGTCATTTTAATTTTAAAATTTTCTAAGTTACCTCAGTTTTTTGAGATGATAAATATTGTTAATAACTTTAATGACGAAATAATTTTTTTGAATGCAAAGTGACAATGTAATAGTGTTGAATGATAGAAAATGAAAATAATCAATGTAGTCAATTACAAATAGTCTTCTTTGTGATCAATCTCAAATTATTTTCTTTTACTATTCTTATTGTCACCCTTGTTAGTTTTGTCATCTTTTCATATCGATTATATGAAAAGGACAATTGAAATAATAAACCATTTAAATATTTAGCTTGAACTATTGTACTAAACATCATACATTGTCTCTCTTGCTCTTCAATATTAATAGGTCGATTTACTATAACACAAATATTAATGTACATTGTTAATAATTTTGTGTGCTTACACTAAAATCAATGCACAATCTTAATGCAATCACTTTAAAATTAATGTACCATCAATGTACATCCAATTACATCAAATCAGAAATCAATGTCTACACTGAAATCAATGCACCTAATGCAAACAATCAAATAAGATTACAAAACAACATCTACATTGATATCAATGCATCTAATGCAGGTAATCAAATAAGATTAGAAATCAACATCTATATTGAAATCAATGGATCTAGTGCAAGTAATAAAATAAGATTAGAAACCAGCATCTACACTAATATCAATGCATCTAATGCAAGAAATCAAATAGGATTATAAATCACCATCTACTTCCCTATCTCCCCCCTCGAACTACATCTCTCTTTCCCTCCATCTCTCCACCCTCTCACATCCTCCATCTTCCTTGCTCTCTGCCCATTTATTTATCTCTTCATCTCACCCCAAAACATATACACACTCTCTCCATATCTCCCTTGTCACTTCATCTCTCTCTCCACTTCTCACTCTCTATGTATTCCTTCTTCCCTCCCTCTCTCCCCCTCCAACTCCATCTCTCTATCCTTCTATCTCCCTCCCTCTCTCCTCCTCTCTCTCTCTCTCTCTCTCTCTCTCTCTCTCTCTTTGCCCTCCAATTTTCTCTCTTCCCCCATAACTCTCTTCCTCTCTCTCATGTCCTCTCTCTTGTCCTTCCTCTCCTACCTTCCTCTATCTTTTCCTCTCTCTCTCTCTCCTTGCAATCCAATTATCTCTCTCTCTCTCTCTCTCTGCCCTCCAATCCTCTTTCCCCCAACACACACACACACACTCTCTCAACATCTACACTAAAATCAATGCATATTGTGGAAGAAAAATAGTATTAGAAATTACCATCCACACTGAAATCAATGCATCAAGTGCAAGAAATCATCTTCCCTCTCTCCCCCCTCCAACTACATCTCTCTTTCCCTCCCTCTCTCCACTCTCTCACATCCTCTCTCTCTTCCTTCCCCTATATCCCTTTCTCTCCCACATCTCTCTCTCTCTCTATCTCCCTCTACCTCCCTCTCTTCACCCTCCAACTATGTAATTACTATATCCCTCCCTCTCTCATTCTCCTCCCATTCCCTCCATCTCTCCTTATTTTTCTCTTTATCTCACCCCCAAACATACACATACTCCTCTATTTCTCCCTTGTCACTCCCTCTCTCTCTCCACTTCTCGCTCCCTATGTAAATACATTACTCTGGATCCATAGTATGATATTATTTGTATTTACACTAAAATCAATGCATCTAGTGCAAGTAAGAAAATAATATTAGAAACCAATATCTACACTGATATCAATGCATCTAGTGCAAGCAATCAAATAGGATTATAAATCACCATATCAAAAGTTTACATTACTCTTGATCTATCAAACTTTACATTATAAATCACTGTCCACACTGAAATCAATGCATCAAGTGCAAGAAATCATCTTCCCTCTCTCCCCCCTCCAAATCCATCTCTCTTTCCCTCCCTCTCCACTCTCTCACATCCTCTCTCTCTTCCTTCCCCTCTATCCCTTTCTCTCCCACATCTATCTCTCTCTCTATCTCCCTCTCTCTCTCCCTCTCTTCACCCTCCAACTATGTTACTATATCCCTCCCTCTCTCCTTCTCCCCCCATTCCCTCCATCTTTCATTATTTTTCTTTTTATCTCACCCCCAAAAATACACATACTCTCTCTATTTCTCCCTTGTCACTCCCTCTCTCTCTCTCCACTTCTCGCTCTCTCTCTATGTATTTCTTCTTCCCTCCCTCTCTCACTCTCCAACTCCATCTCTATATCCCTCCCTCTCTCCTCCTATCTCCCTCCCTCTCTCCTCCTCTATCTCTTCCTTCCTCTCTTTCCCTTCCTCTCTTACCTCCCTCTCTCTTCCCCCATCTCTCTTCTCTCTCCCTCTCTCTCTTTTCCCTCCAATATAAAATGCAAGAGAAGTAAAAAAATATGGTATTTGGCCCACTGTGTTAAATTTATATATGTAGGGAGAGAAGAAGTGATTTTACATGTTTATTGTTACCTGAGATAGGCATTGCATATAGTGTACTCAAATACCAACCTATGTGATCCAAATTTATTAAATTTAATAATATTAATATTATAATATAATAATGTAAATATTAGAATTAATATTAATATTAATATTAGGGTATAATATTTTTTGGCATGGTATTAATAATAATTTGGCCCATGATATTTAGCTGATGATTCACCTAATTAAAACCACTTTTTGAGTGTTCCTAAATAAATTTAAAGTAAGTTATAATAAAATTTCAAAGTAAGTTATAATAAATTTTCTTACTCTGATATAAAAATAGAAGTTTAAAAAGAAATCCCAAAGATACCACATCGCATAAGTCAAAAACACAGCCCACAAAGTATGGGAGGAAAGGGCGGAGAAACAGTATTGGAATATAGAAATAGTAATGGGATATGAAATAATTGAAAGCACTAGTGAATGGAAAGCCATGGAGAATATAATATAATATAGGGAATCTGGGATCTCTCCGTTTCTGCTGACAGCCTCATCTTGAGCGAAACGCCAAAAGTGCACGGCCATTAGAATAGCACTTTGAATCTGTCAGAAAATGATTCGCCGTCAGCCACTGAAAAGAGCACGAAACATAAATGAGATGGCACTTACAGACGAAGACCATGAAATATGGAATGCGAGTGAACAGGCGAAATTATCTGAACTCGGGTCCGGGTCGCAGAAATTTTCGGACATTCTCTGCGCCATTCACAAAAAGATGGGGCAAAATATGGGAAGAAGTGTTAACAGAAACGAGCAGGGAGCTGCCTGGTCATCCAGCTATGATAGGGGCAGGCGGCCTTACACGGTTTCACATGCATTTTCTTTATTACTGATCCGCCTTTTTTATCATTTTTCTTTTGGTTGATTGAAATTTGGTCTGGTATGAGATTCTGAATCGACTGTCTTTCTTATTGCCTGGCATTTCATTGAATTTGTGTCTGGGTATTCTGCTTTTTGCAGGAAACGCCCACAGGGCCATTTGATCCATGGGAGCTGTTTGACGAGAGGATTCGAACCGGGCCCTATAGTCTGGAGAGGTATGTTTTATATATACTTTTATCTTCTTACCTTCATTGTGACAAACCCACCATGTAATGAACCCTAACTTTTTATTCAACTACAGAGAACCCTAACTTTTTTCTCAACTAAAGAGAACCAGAGTTAGAATAAATATGGCATTGAAGTGGCCCCTTAATTCTGTTTACAGATTACCAGTGTACCCATTTTCTCCGATCCAGTGGGCCAATATAGAAGACGACCCGATATTTAGGCGACAGGGAGATCCCAGGATGAGCCCGGCTCTGCGAACATTTGTGATGGCCTCTCCCATTCCTAGATTCCACAACAGTGGTCGAGGACTAACCCCTGCCGAAGTCGATACGGCCATGAGAAAACTTAAAAAAGAGATCTACTGGCCTTCCAAAAAAACCAAGGAAAAGGGCCCCTGCGACGAGAAAGATTGCGATCACACCAGCTGCCCCATTTGCCTGGACGAGTTTGTGGCCAAGCAGCAGCTCCTCCGTCTGCCTTGCAATCACAGATTTCATTCGGATTGCTTAATTCCGTGGATCAAATCTCATGCCCTCTGCCCTATCTGCAGATTTGATGTCTCAGGAAGACCCCCTGAAAACTCAAATGTTCATGCTGCTGCTGTAACGCCCACAGATGACATGCTTATCAGAGCAATGGAAGAGGCCTTTGATTGGGTCAGCTCACATCGGCGTTAACTATTCACGGGATGCCTCCATGGAGTTCAGAGAAATAAATCTAAAATATTATGGACCGTCTTCCTATTTCTGTCTCTATAACTAACTGTAGCATTGTAAATTTGATATCATCATCTCAGAGGAAGAGGGCTTGTGCCTCACATGAATGCCAAAGATACATCCATGAGAATAGAACACTGAACTCGGACTTGTAACTTGGATTTGCCCTTGGCTGCTTGAAAGAAAAGGAATTCAGTACAAATAGGGAACAGTGGCAGTAGAAAGTGATCAGAGAAATTATCACCATGAACATTCACAGGTACTTTCTTGCAATAGCCAACATAGGGTAAAACAAGGCCATTGAAATAACATAACCTTTTTCTTTTTCTGTATCTGAGCAAAAAGACACAAATCAAGAATTTCTCAGACAACGCTTAAAAAACCATCTTGCAAATTGTATCACAAATTGTATCATTTCTGTCACATCTTTACTGCTCTTTGTTGTTAAAAAACCCATCATGCAAATTGTATCATCTGTCACATCTTTATTGTTTTCAAGCTTTTCAATAGACTCAACTAAACTTATCCACGAAATTTCTTGCAAATACACTTATCTACCAAATTTACTGCAACTTTTATAGATATGTGGGGGGTGGGGGATGACAAATGTGAGAACCTTAAAGTGGCTGTGTGGGCACTTTGTGCAGGACGAGCACAAAGTGTTATACATGTGTTATATGATCTTCTATTCTCTTTTTTTTTCTTTTCCTTTAACATGGTGTTAAAAGTGAATTTTTATTCCCTGCAAATACACCGGAGATGATTGAACAACTTTTGAAAGAGAACTGCTTCGCTTCACAGAAAGTAAGAAAGGAAACCCAACCACATCATAAGCTAACTCCAGAAGTAAGAATAAAAAATAGTGAAGCTTTTACTTATACTATGACAATGTGGTTGTCCAGGTCAATGATGCCAAAACCTCCCATGAGAGTTGGGTAGATTCTTGAATACATATCCTTCACAGTATCTCTTATACAAGATTTACTTTGAGAACAAAGATCTTTTATAGGACACAAGGGTCATGTTGACTCTATGCTTATTAATGTGTAGTTATTGTTATTTTTGGGAATATTTTTTAGTTATTTTGGAGTTTATTTGCAAAGCTATAGTCATGAAAGAAGTTTATCAAAGTTATGATCATATTTCAGAGGTTTTTTTGTCGTATTTTTTTTGGTTAAGTTTGAAAATCTTTTCATAAGAATTTGGAAAAGTATAAGAAATTGGTAGAAGATAAAGTTTAGGTATACTCTCAGAAAGAAAAGTAGGACAAAGGTCATATTGATCAGAGATGGATATTACATGTTCATTGAGGATGGGTTCAAGTTGGACTTACTAGCATGTGTGTGCATTTATGGAGTCTCAACCATCAATTTTGGATGGTAATAAAGAAATAATTTTTAGATTGATTTATTAAAAAAAAAAAATGCACACATCTAATTTCACCCATCAATCTTGGATGGTGATAAAGAAGTATTTGTTTTTTTTTATTGAGTGCTGAAGTTAGAAAATCTAAAAAAAAATTTATAATCTTATTTTATTTAAAAAAACATCTACTTTAAGCAAATAAGTGATATATCCAATAAATGATATATCCAAGATGAATTTCTCTAAGAACAACTCCTAAGCAAGGAAGATTGATCTTGAATGAAGTCAAGGGTTAAGTAAACCCTCATAATTAGAGAAATCTTGTTAATTAATAATCCATTTCAAAATAATTATGCGAATTTCCTCATTATATTAAAATAATCATAAATATAACATACATATTTTAGCGATCAATGAAAGCTTTGTTATGCAATCATAATGGCAGCTCTGTGAGTCCACCCAACTCAATAACACCTTTTGATAAGAGATGGTATGTGGTTAGCTTTGTTATGCTATCATAATGGAAGATTGGTGAGTCCACCCAACTCAATACCACCATTTGATAATAAATGGTATGTGGTTACCCAATTAACAGATTGTTTGTGATTACCCAGTCTTAACACCTTTTGATAAAAGGTTGTATGTGATTACCAAGTGTTTCACCAACGGTTTTTTATTAGAGATAGTGTGTGATAATGCAAGCCCAAAAAAGCTGGTGGTCTCGGTCTCTGGGATCCGGGTCTCCTTGGCAAGGTCTTGGGAGCGAAAACTTGGTGGCGTTGGATTACCAATCCTACCACCCTACCACCCCTTGGGCTAAGCTTTGGAAAGCCAAATATGCACCTACGCATCATCTTGACTCCCTGATTAGACTCTCGGGCAATCTCAAAGGCTCGCCGATTTGGAATCAGGTTTGGGACAATAGATCTCTCATTCAAGACCACTGCTTCTGGGAAGTGTGCAACGGGGAAAATGTCCTGTTCTGGGACAACGCTTGGGAGCAACGCCCCAAACTCAACACTGACATCTTCCTCCCCATCAGGATGCAAATAGAAAGGCTTAACAAAAAGGTTGTCAAATACTTTTGGAAGACTGCAGACAACACAGAATGGAGGGTGTGGATGGACCTCAATGAGATGGCTCAGATTAACCACCACTAGTCCCTTGCAATTCTGGTAGAGGAGCTTAACAAGAGACATATTCAAAGGAATGCAGAGCTGGACAAACTCAGGTGGGGTTCCAATGCAGCTGGGCACTTCAATATCAAAGAGGCATACAATCTCCTTCTGGACCCTGATCCCATTCCTTTGGACAACAGATGGAAAAGGCTTTGGAACCGGAATCATTGGCCTAAAATCTCTCTTTTTCTCTGGTTAGTCATGCACCAAAAAAATCTGACATGGGATAATCTTGAAAAAAAAGGCTTCATAGGTTCATCTATCTACACTCTATGCAACTCCAACCCTGAAAAGGTCAATCTCATTCTCAACGAGTGTCATTTTGCCTCCAATATCTGGAATTGGCTTTCCCTCATCTTCAAGGCCTATAACCGTAATCCATCTTCCATCCTCCTTTCCCTTGACGGCTGGCGCCCCTCCTTCTCTTCCCAGCTCCTCATCAATCTGGTTTGGAACCTTCTCTCTGGCATCATATGCTGGGCTCTCTGGAAAGAAAGGAATTCTCGCATCTTCAAAAACCTGGCTAACAAGGAAGAGCAACTTCTTCACCTCATCAAGAAAACCTTGTGCGTATCTGTTTCCATAGCCAAGCTCCCGGACCCCTCCTCCCCCCTGACCAGGGAGGACAACCGTATTCTTTCCCTTCTCAACCTCTCTCCCCTCTTCCATCTCCCTCATCCTGCGGCTTCCCTCGCTTCCACGCCAGAGACTGTTTGGCTTCCTCCTGATCCCAACTTTATCAAGCTCAATTACGATGGCGCTTCTAAGGATGATCCTAGAAATGCGGGTTTTGGAGGAGTCTTTTGCAACCACAAAGGCACAATTCTATGGATCTAATATGGGAACATTGGTTACACCAACAACAATGCAGCTAAACTACAGGTGCTGGCTCACGGGCTTGACATTGCCAGACATCATAATTTTTGGCCCCTCGTGGTAGAAGGAGACTCTACTGTCGTTACCCAAGATTGTCAGAAACTTCAGTAGGGTGCAACATTCGACAAGTCTCCGAATGTTGGTGCATCAACAAAATCCTTCAAAAGATCAAGCTCAACATTGACAATGCCAGAGGCATTTCCTTCTCGGTGGTTTGGAGAAAGGCCAACAAGTTGGCGGATTTCCTCGCAAACACTGGCGTTGGAGATTCCAACAGACTCACCTCAACTGACTGGGATTCCATAATGGAGCCAATTGTCAAAACTGAGTGTCTCCGTACCAGTGTTCAAGATCTGCAGCAGGCCAAATCGACCTCCTCCTCATTTTCCACCCCCAACCAATTTTGTCATCATGATCACACCACTAGCCTTCCTTCTCACGATTGATCACTCATGCGGCTCTCCGTCAATCCGTTCCCTGCAGTACGATCCCACTCCAAACATTAATTCCCTGCATGATTTGGCCAACCCTTCCGGCACACCTACCAGAGGCTTCCTCGGGCTTTCACACCTCTTGGTCGCCTATTTAAACTCCCTCCTCCCTGCTCACACCTCACTCTTGACTGTTACGCTTGTGAACCCTGTAGCTACTTGGCCTCCCCCAAAACTGTCTCACAACGTCGTCCCCCCTCATCTCTTCTTGACCTCCATTCTTCATCATTGCTCCGCCTCAATGGCATCGTGCCGCTCTCACCTGCCTCCCCCTGGTCGCCGTGGCCGCCAGACCTTCTGGGCTAACCCTTCTTGCCCTCCTGTTATTCGGGCTGAGACCACTACCAGAAATTCGGGTCGCACCTATGTGGACAACACCGACCTTGACATGCAGAGGCTAATCGTCGACATGGATTTTGCAGACCACATTCGTCGCAAAACAACAACTTCGGAGGTTGTAGATGCTTCTCTCAGATGGATCCTGGATCCTGGGCTAACCAGGCCTCAGGAGAACTTGTACAGCAGAACTATTGACCTACATTGGCACACCAAGACACTCCTGGCCATAGCCCTTCAGGGGTAGAGGAATAGTAGCAAGGAGCTTGAACAGAAATTAGATTCCCTGACTGAGATTTCGCCATGTATGTGAAGGAAGTGCACCACATGCACTTCATCGACCGCAACTCACTTCACTATGCTATTTTGAAAAGGAGCTTTGCGGCACGCCATTGTCAGAGCCCCAAGATTGAAGAAGACGCTCATCGCCCCTCCAAGGCCGACTGCCAGGAAGCAGGCCCCTTCACGCTTCGCCGCCAGTTCTTCTGCTCAGAGGAAGGGACTCCGGACAAACCCATCAGTGTCGACGACTACCTGAATGACAACGCGGATGTGCAGCACTCCCCTGGCCCCTAGTTCTTCTACTTTGGGTTTGATTTCTTCTCTCTCTGTATTTCTCATTGTGTTTGAGGCCCAATGGCCTTTTTTCTAGAGCATCAAGGTGCCTTTGTTTTTATGTTATTCTCCTGGTTTTGTATGCATCTTTCTCCCCTCTGAGCCTCTCCCTATATACTCCTTCCTAGAGGGAGAGATATGTTTGCGCTAACGGTTGTTCCTGAATATTTGCCTGTTGAGGCTTCGATGTAATCTATGTTTCTTTTACGAATGTGAATAGACCCACTTAATTTACAAAAAAAGAAGAAGATAGTTTGTGATTATCCATTATTAAGTGTTAGGAAAAATATATTTTATAAAAATATTTATTTGAAAATAGGTAACATTTTACCATCATTAAATAATTTAATCAAAAATAAATAACTAATACTAAAAACAATTATTATGGGATAAAGAAAAACTGCATTTCTCATTATCAAACAAGTCTAACTCTAACGAGTCCTGTCAAATTCTAGACAAATTAGATTGGAAAAAAAAACCAGAAATCACAAGTTTGATGGGTGAACTCTGCACAATCCAAGTGTCGAGAAAATTTTGAGAGTACTAAATTCATATATGTAATAAAAAAACCAATTTAAATAACACAACAAGATTTCAGCCAAAAATCTAACTAAAACTCTAAAAATTCACGCTTAAAAACAACTTCTAAATCTAATACATAAATTTTTAAAATAAATAAATAAATAAATAAAATAATAAAATGAATGGATTTTAAAATAAATATGCTTATATCTCAATCAAATCATTTAAAAGTAAGTGTGCTCATATATGATAAATCATTTATGGCATCACAATCTAGCCATCCTACACTAAAGTTCAATGCCACTTTGGCTTTGTCATCCTACTTTCGCAGGGACCTTTGGTCACATACCAACAAAACTTGATGTGAAGTAAGTCAACTTTAATGTCATGTAAGCACGCTGGCATTTTACATGGATAAGCAATAAAGAAAGTGTGTACAAAATTATTATTAAAAATATATCATATATTTTTTTTATTTAAAATATATTATTATTTTAATTTTAATATATTTTAATGATATGTATATTAATTTATACAATTTTACTATATAAAAGGTATAATATATATATTTTTAATTATTTTAACTATATTATTTATTTTTATATAAAAAGATTATCATTTGTAAATTTATATATAATTTTCTCATATAAAAATATAAATAACAAATTATATTATTTAGATTTAAATAGATTTTTTTTTAAATTTATATAGTTTGAGTGAGTCTAGTGGTTAAGAATATGATTTTTTTTAAGAAGTCACATGTTAATGGGGTAGAGTATGTATGCTTTCGTAAATTTAGCAATCAAATTATTGCGAGCAGGTAAGTTCTTTCACTACAAGGAAAAGACTTTTTAGTGGAGTTTATAAAGGAGGTTTTTAGTGTTATAAAATTGATCAAAATTGTCAAAAAAACATTTGCTACAACATCTGTTTATGGTTACAGAGGTTTTGGTGGAGCTTTTAACAGAAATTCAACACAACTAAAAAAACTGGGTGGCCGGAGGTTATTACGGATGTTTTTTTCATCGGTGCGCTACTAAGGTTTCAACGCACCAGTGCGTGTCATCTAGTCAGTGGCCCCCGGGTGGCCGAAGGTGCGTGCACCAGGCTGTCAAGGTATAAAACCGCACTGGGCACAGTGTTGGTGACACAACGCATGGGGCCATTCTAATTGGTCTTGGGATTTGTGCGGTGCCCATAAGTCGTATCAATGCACCAATACGTAGACTTATAGAAATGCACTGGTGTGCCGTATAAAAAAAACATACCGATATTTATAATTGGTATTGGTATTTGTGCGGTGCCCATGCATTGTACAAATGCACCAGTGCGTAGTCTCACATAAAAGCACCGGTGCGCAGTATCGCACAAACACACTGAGATTTTTGATTGGTTTTAGTATTGTGCGATGCCCATAGGTCGTAGAAACGCAACGGTGCACTGCAACATACAAACGCCGTGCGGGTATCACTGCAGCGGCACCAAGATTTTTGATTGGTTTTTGATATTGTGTGGTGCCCATAGGTCGTAGAAACGGAACGGTGTCTTTGCAACATACAAACGCTTACCGGTGTACGATAAGCGACACGCGGTGTTCATTTTGTATTTTGAAAACATCGACGTGACGAGTGCAATTATTGTGATTTTTCTAAATTCATTATTCATCAAAAGTCGACACATCTTATAACAATATTCATATTAATTAAATTTTTATTAATGCATTTGAATGTGATGTTTGGATGAATTTGTTATATCATATCAGAATTATTGTGATTTTTTAAAACTCATTATTCAACAAAAGTCGACACATATATATCTTATAACAATATTGATATGAATTAAATTTTTATTAGTGCATTTGAGAATGAAAATGGAGAACGTAATAGCGACAATGGAGAACGCAATAGAATAAATTAAAACACACACACACACACACACACACACACATATATATATATATGAATAAGACAATCTTTGTCATATAAAATGGGACAGTTATTGGTATCCCTTTGTCTTTCAATTGGGACACTATGTCCATTACATTAAACAAAATATCTGATTACACAGACAAATATTTCAAAAAATACAACGCCTTGCTTTGATATCTAAACATAGTGATTATCATTCTTCACTTGAACAGCTGTCACTGCTAGAGCTACTTCCATGTCTTGGGTTATTTTCAGGAATGTTTTGTTCACGGTGTTGATTGTTTTCTTCTTCTTCACCTTCCATCTACAAACATAAAAATAAACTGTAATGAGCGTATATACATTGGTGAAAATAATGAAAATTGCAATATTAAATAATATATTACATCAATGTAAATCGAAAAGAAATGACGTACCATAGCAACAATTGACTCATAAACTATACACATTCTTTCAAAACCATGTACCATGCCATCTTTCAAACTTTATCTGTTGGCGCAGTTCCATACTTTGTTTCCTGCAAGTTTTATACCCCATAACAAATCATATATTTAATATAAAATATTTTTTTGTTCTATTAATTATAGATGAAGCTAAGTAAAACAAGATCGATAGATGTTTATAAATTCCACAATTAATTTTTGATATGCCAACAAATACTCACAACCCATATTTAACCCAATTTCAATCAATTCGTCTGATAGTTCTTCTTTGTATGTTAGAACCTGTTTAAAGACATTCAATGATTATTTTCGTAAACAACTTAAAAAATAAAAAAAATGAAATCTAGTTAAGTTATTATAAGTAAGTAACAATTACTCATAAAGTTAGATATCCCTTTTCTTCCTTGTCGTCCTGTTTTATGTGCCAAATGGGTTCCATTTTCTTTTCTTTTCTGCAAAAAAAATACTTGAAAATTAATATTTAATGTTAAATTGTTTATTTATTGTACCTAATGATCGAAAAATTTAATGATTACATATTACATTTGAAGCACGTTGTTGTTGAGATGGCTCCTCCTGCGATACAATTTTGTCCATTTCTTTGACCATCTCCTTGTACACCTTTTTGGACATTCCTCCAACACCACTCCAGATCCCTCAAACTTTTGTAAAAAATTTTCCCCTTTTCGTTAACCTCCAGCACCACTCCAGATGAGCTAAGGAGCAATTCATTTTCATTTGCATGTTCTATTTTTTTTCTTTTCTTAGAACAACATTCCTTTTCTGAGTTGTTGGTCCCTGTAGAAAATTAAACAGATGTGAATTAATACACTGTTTGACACATGTTATCTAATAATTTTAACTATATTATTAATGAAAATTAAAAAAAAAGGAACTCGTATTGGATCGATAATATTTTTTCATTCACCTGATTCATCCTTTTGCAATTTTTCCATCAAGCTTTTTCGCTCTTTTGGTCCTAGATCAGAAATAATCTTATCGAGCTTCGTCATTTTGTGGCTCTGCATGATACACAATAAACAATACATATTAGTTAAACTTACATATAGTTCAAAAATAATATTTTTTGTAAAGAATTTACAAAGAACTTGGCTTTTTTGCTTTTCTTGATGTGTTATCAGTATTTTTGTTACTTGATCTCTTGTCAATCATTTCTTTATCAATCTGAAACCTGTACCATATCATTTATTAATATATTTATAAATAAATTGTCAACTTTTCAGGTAAAAAAAAAATCTCAAGAAACCGGTGCACCTTTAATGATGTACGCACTGACGTCGGTGCGTGGGGGTCTTATAAATGCATCGCAAAAACAGTATAATAGACCGTACGATGCTCTATATCAACAAGGAACATCGGTGCGTTACATGTTAACCACCGCACCGATTAACATAGAAAAAATAATAAAAATCGTCCAATGTTAGTTTTTGTAGTATAAATGCCCTGCGCAAACAAGATACCACCATACGGTGCTCTCTGTCAACTAGGAGACCCGGTGTGGTGCGTTATATGTTACATGGTGCACTGATTAACACAATAAAATAATTTTTTACAAAACAACACGTTCGCTGTGCGCCTTTATGAAATAACTCGTTATCGGTGCGCCCATTGTAACTTAGCGCACCGGTGCCCTATTTTAGATATGGCACACTGATTAAAAAAAAATGTTTTTAAATTTTTTATTACACAGACTTTCGCTGTGCGCTGGAATAATACAGTGCACCGGTGCTCTAGGTTACTCAGGGCGCATCGATAAAAAATAAAAAACCATTTTTTTCAAAAATTCACGGAATGGCCAACATGGATTGGGATCCGAATATGCAAGTCGTCTCGTGGCTTGGATGTCAATCTAAAATGAAAAACCCTAATTTTGAAATCACAGAAACAGGGAGAAGAAAGGGCAGAAACAAAAAGAATGAAGGGTTTAGGGTAAAAATGGATTTTTTTTGTTTTGTTTCTAAAAATGAAAATCAAAACTGCAGAAAAATTTAAAAAAATAATCAAATTTAATCACGAGATTGTTTGAAATTCTATGCTACAGGGTTTGAATCACCAGAGGTTTGGAATTCTGATTGTCTGATTACTTCTATTTGAACGTATTTCACTGCTCCATAGTGCTCTCTTGCTCTCTTGCTCTAGGTATGTCTCCTGCAAATCTCTGCGTATTTTTTTGCAAAAATAGTGAAATAAGGAAAAGTGTTTAGTATTTAAAGAATTGTTTTATGAAATTAGATTTTCAAAAATATTTTGTCATCCATTTTTCAATTTATCACTTTTCTTTTCACTTAAAGAAAATAGAGTTGTGTTTTTTTTATTTGCAGTTATTCGTCACCAGTGCGTCACTTAATAGAACCGCACCGATGCGTCCATTGATAACATGACATTTATGCGCAGTATATAACCGGTGCAGTTATCTGTACATTAGCACCAATTTGTGGTTAATTCTCCGAAATTACTTTTAGGTGTGTACACCAAAATTTAGTGAACTCCAACCATAGAAATTGAGAATTATAATTTTTTTTATTCTTGATGGAAATATGCAATTATAATTAGAATTAGAATTGGATAAGTTCTTGATGGAAATAACTATTCCTCCAATGCATTTTTTTTTTTATGGCGTGAGGTCCTCACTAATTATGTGGAGAGAATGCAATGTGGGGCGTGTGAAGATGCAATACTACAGGGCCCAAGTGGGAAATTGTGGCATGTGAACTTGTGCTATGCTAAGACGTGGACAATTTTCACAAATGGTTGGGAAAGTTTTGTTTATGAGTAGTTTATTGAAGTTGGAGATATTTTAGTTTTTAGACATGTTGGAAATGTACATTTTGCTGTGAAAATATTTGGGCCATTTCTTTTCAAAACTACACCTCTTCTTCTTTCAAAAAAAGAAACTTGAACCTTTCCACAACTTGCAACAAGAAAATGTGCCAACTGGAGCCTCTGACATGCATATCTATTTCTTCTGTTGAGGTCTCGAAAGAATTGATTATGGCTAGTCTACTTCGCTGAGGAATCTGCCTGAATTTTCTTTGGTTCTACCGAAGGGTGGCATTACTAACAGATACAGGATTGTAAGCTCCCTCCAACCCTCATTAAATCGCAGAATATGGAATAGTGCTCAAGTATATGACAACAGTCTTCAATCATATTATCAAAATATATGGGTTCTTTGTTAAATGCATAGCTACAAGATTCAGTCATATCGCTTCTAGGAAAAATTCAACTGAAATAGAAATACAATAGGGTCGGTGCTGTATACTATCCCATGAACCCATAAACCCCACAAAAAATCTCAAAAACCTTTTAATAAAATGCAAAATTGTCCAAAAATGTTTTTTTTTTTTTTTGTCTATTGCATTCTTGACATTCGAATTCTTTTAAAATCTGTTCATGGAATTAGTATCCATAAGAGGCAACACAATGATAATATACTCAAATTCTTCTAAAATTTGTTCAATGGAATTAGTACATGTGAAATGGTACATGTGTTATTAATTCATCAATATTTATACTTTTTAAAATGGTTTTTTATAAAGAAGAGACTTAATTACCATATACCTTATAAGAATTTTTTTCGAAACATTATAATACGTATTTTGAATTAATGTTAAAATCAATATTTCACTTGATAATTTGCAATTATGTTGATCTCAATAAAAATGGCGTACTGTATAGAGTTCTTTTTTTTTGGTATGTAAGATCATAATAAAATAATGATAATTCTAAAGTACATGAATTTATTTGCATTATTTTCTAAACTTGATCATATTACAAAAATTCATATTATTCTAGATTTATTATTTTACAATTATTTACAATTTTACAAATTTACAAATTTAAAAAATTTAATAAAATCATTTCACATTAATACAATTAAAATTTTACAAATATTTTACATACAATTAGAATTAGAATTAGAATTTTACAATTTCACATACAATTAGAATTAGAATTTTAGAATTTTGGATACAATTACAAATATTACAATTAAAATTTTACAAAAATTTTACATACAATTAGAATTAGAATTTTACAAATATTTTACATACAATTACAATTAAAATTAAAATTACAAATACAATTACAATTTTAGAATTTTACATACAATTAGAATTAGAATTACAATTTTACAATTTGTCATATATACAATTACAATTAAAATTACAATTACAATCATTTCACAATAAATTAAATATTACAATTACAATTAAAATTTCACAAATATTTTACATACAATTATAGTTAAAATTACAATTACAAATACAAATACAAATACAATTTTACAATTTTACGTAGAAATAAAATTAAAATTTCAATTAAAATTTAATAAATATCATAATCATTTAATATTAAATTAATTAATAAACATCACGATCATGATAACCATCGTACAAACATCATATTCGACTAAAAAACACTTTCAAATTCGCTAACATCATCATGATCATGATCATCTAACAAAACACAATTAGCATTGTATAACATAATCACAACACAAACATCAAATATACATCTCATGTCAAATAACCTATGCTATCACGTACACCTCTATCTCCAAGTCAACATTAAATGAACATATCTAACATGACCTAACAATATACACATCGGGATGATTACCAACATGTAAATTAAGTACAACTCTAACATGAACATAAAATATATGGAATTATATATATATATATATATATATATATATATAACTGAATAATGTCAAAAATATACAACTGTAATATAAATTTCATGGACTAGTTGGTGGTACAACATCAATAGCAGTACTAGTTGAGGCCTGCTCAGTCAATAGTGCAGCCTTGACGGTCGATGCTCTAGCCTGCTCGTGATCATGAGTACTGTTGGATGCTGCAGGCTGCTGACTGGACATGGCCGATGGTTCAGCCTGCTCTCTATGATGAATACTGCTAGATGCTAGTGGAGGCTGCTCATCTGTCATGACGTGAGGTGAATGATCATGAGATGATGAGTTGCTGCTCATGGATTGCCGATCACGTTCTGCGTCTCGACCACGCCTATAACGTGCAACAGTCCTCCTTAGCCGCATAACTAAGGTCATAGCTCCTACAACATGCTGCATCAGGTTGTACATGTCACGCGACATGCCTCTCCACATATGTAACAACCTACCATTGGTTTGTATGTCTATCATATTAGCAGGCCTAATGCCCGCCTAAATAATAAATGTAGTGAGTTGGTCGCCCAACTCCATCCTGTATCTGCTATCAAGTTGATCGCGCCTAACAAAAGGTGGTACCGGCGCACCAACAGGAGCAGGTCTCTCTGCACCGGCCTCCTGATGATCCTCGGCATCTAGCATGCTCTGATCGTCATCAGGATAAACACCTGGATCATGTGGTGGTGCGGACATGTCCTCACCATCAAAAGACCAAATTTCTGCAAAATATATACAAGTACACAACAATGATTAGAAAATTTCATTACACAATTTAATAAAAACAAGTTAAAGAACATGTTAGAATAAATTTAAATAAAACAATAATATTACCTCTATCATCTGGTAGCTCATCATCTGTGAAGAGGATGTTGGCACACCCTCGCCAATCCAATCCAGCATAAGGACAGGGGACCATAATGAAGGGATGCAACTCGTCAACACTGGCTAGCAACTCCAGTGCATCATGCGATATCCTCATTGGAAACACAGTCTCTCCCCTCTTGGGCATCATCTGCCCCCACATGTGCATCCATGCCTCAAACATTGGCCTACGAGGTTGCCAAACAAATGTAGGCCTCATCTTTGGAAACATCTCAAAAAATAAATAAAAAAGCTCTGAAGCAAAAGGGAAGTTGACCCTCCCTTGTGCATGAGCACGACATCTATCCAAGGCTGTACATAATTGCCAAAAAAACATGGAAGACCACCTGACAAGTTGTGGCTTCTGTACTAAAGAATCAACATAATATAGAAGCGAATAACTAATGCATTTCCCATCACTGGTGTTGTGTGAAATGGTCGAAATTAGAAGTGAGAGGCACCTCACCTCATCACTACCAAATGCACCAATACGTAATTGACCTCCAAAGACCTGAAAATATGAAGGAGACAATATATCTGCGCTAATGTATCTATGGGAGTACACCAACTGACTCCTTACTACATAGCCAACTGGAACCTCTAGGAACAAGGGAAAATCCACCCATCTCCTCGATAGCCCTGTAATGAAATATATTTCCTCCTCAGTGGGCGTGTACCACTGGTTAGGACCAACCTGGAAAGCTTGTTGGTGGGCATTCCACCTGCGGATAAGATGTCCCAAAAACACACCATGGCCCTTTAGGGAAGTAGCCTTCTCATAGAACTTGAAGAGGCCTACCTCCCTTAGAGCACCTGGGTAGCTTCTGTAAGAGGGCGAGGGTACGCATCTCTCTCCCTTTCTCGTGCCTCCCACAGGCGAACCATGTCATACTACTCCGCCTGATGTTGTTGTTGTTCCCCCTCTTCTCTCCTTTCATGTCTCTGAATGATTGACATATTAAAAACAATTTTCTTATTAAATGAGACATGTATTTAGTAATATACATATATAATTTTTTTGGAAAAAGAAAACAAAACAGTCGGTGCGCCACAAAACACCGTCATGCACCGATTCCGGTGCGTTTTTTTTTTGTCGTGCACCGGTGGTGGTGCACCAGATGATATTCAATGCACCGGTGGCAGTACACTAGATGATATTCAACGCACCGGCGGCGGTGAACCTGAAAATTTGTAGAGCACCGTTGACTATGTACGATGTCAGGAGTGCGATGCGCTGACTAAAATCTACGCCCCGATGTGTATAGTTAGTTCAGTGCACCGACCTCCTGACATCATTACATAGTCAACGATGCGGTATTTTATCAGGCCACACCGTTGACCCTGTCGAAATGCGGAATGCGGTGCACTGACAAAAATAACCGCCCCAGGGCAGATATTTATGTCAATGCACTGCGTTGCCACTATTCCACATGGTCAACGGTGCGGCTAAGTAAACGACTGCACTGCACTTTTTTTAAAATTTTAAAATAACACGGTGTGCCTTTTGGTACCGCCCCGGAACCAGTGCGCCCTATAAATTTACAAGCAGCACTGCTTACCAGTGCGAGCCGAACGGCTCGAGCGCACTGTGTGACAGATTTTTTTTTCTTTTAAATGGTTAATTTTAAGGTTATTTGAAATTCTAATTTGCTAAAAAACTTAATTATGGAAAAACAAGACAAATACCTGTACATTTGGTCGTCGAGGAGGCATATTGCCTGTAGAATTTGCAAAAGAAAATTTGCCCACTGTTTTGCAAAATTCAAGTTGGAGATTGGTGGGAAATGCACAACAGCAGTGCGTGCAATGGGTGCAATGAGGACACCGATGTCAGGGCGGCTCAGACAAGGATAAATTGCACCGGTGCTTGAGAGCTTTGGAGCACTGAGAAAAGTGAAAAATGCGGTTTTTTCGCCGTAATTTTTTTTTTATTTAACCCTGTTCCATTGCACGGGGTTTTATAAGTGCACCGGTGCGGTTTCTTAAGACTGCACCGAACGATTTTTGTTTTGGCGCGGTGTTTTATGACGCACCAGTGCAGAAGAGTTGTAAAGCACTGGTGCACTACAGTGATAAGACGCATCGAGCAGGTGTGTACGGAGCGCACAATGTTCGGTGTGCCAATGTTTTGTGCGCACCGGTGCCTTCTCTTGTTGAACACATCGGTGTGGTTTAGAATTATAATCGCATTGGATGAAAAATATCTGCAAAAACCTCCGCTCGCCAACCTCCTCTAGTAACTTTTGCTAGAAACGAATGTCTGACATATTTTTATAAGGGGTTCCTCAAAAACATCCGCTAGAGGGTATTTTCCTTATAGTGTTTGTTCCATAAACAAGAGATTCTCATACACCAATTTGATGATCTTAAAATTGGATAATGATATATAATTTTATTATATAAATATATTAAAAATAAAATAATTTTTTTCATTTTTAATAATATTATTTGTGTTTCTATATATATATTTTTCACCATTTACAAACTTATATATAATTTTAAAACAAAACACATTTTTTTTCTTTTATTATATTATTTAAATTTGAAGGGATTTTTTTTCTTTAGATGAAAGATGGTTGATGTTGGGATTGGTATTTGCTTTAAGATTTTGGTGGTTAAGGTTACAATTTAAAATAATAAAAGTTGGTAATTAAAAAAAAAATTCAAACCCTAAAAATAAGTAAAGAATAGTCTTATTATATTTTTCATTAACTGAAATTTTTTACATTGTTTAAAGATTTTTATTTTGAGAATTTAACAATAATAGAAATAAAATCATGTTTATGGTATATTGTTTATAATAATTTTGGAAAAACCATGGAGACTAGCTCTTATAATTACTAAGAAATGAACAAGGGTGTCAGACGGTGAATGTATGAATGATTTCTTAGAGGCTGAATGTATGAATGATTTCTTAGTGATCGTTTGACCATGCTTTTTTTCGATAAGTCACAATATTATATAATGTGTAAAGATACGCATGCATATGGAAAAAATCTCCTTTCATATCTCATTTATAATTGAGGTGAATGAGGCTTTATTGAGTGCGCAATAGTGTAATGTAATGAGCTCTATTGTTTATGTCGAGGTGTAGTCTTGTAATCCCTATCTTTCCTTTCTTTCTTCTTGCATTGTTATATAGTATTTGTGTCTAATGTATTGTAAATAAGAGATTCCATCATATAGATTTATTATGTGTTTATGCATACTTATAAAATTCTAATTTGGTATTAGAGTTGGTTATCTCTTTGAATAATATTTAGGTTTGGTAATTACCAAGGTTTTTATTTTTATTTTTTTAACTAAGCCATGTTTTCTTATGAACATCATAACTTTTCAGCTTGCAGGTCATTTTGTGCGATTTTTTTTTGTAAGGTTTAATTTTTCCTCATCTACCTTCTTAGCCATTTCCCACTCAATTTATCGTCATATATGGGCCTATATAAATCCATAGAGCCTCTTTTTCTCTCTCCAAGCTACATTTTTTGCTATCTTGCTCTTAGATAGCATATTAATCCAATTTCTCTATTATCCAACCTCTAGTTTGCATGATTTTTTTTTTTTTTTTTTTTTTTTTATGCAAAGTATGGTTGATTTGCATATTTTTAGCCTATATGGTTGCAATGTTTCTCAATATTTTTTCTTTTTCTTTCATCCATACGACCACCATTTCTCTGCAAATTAGCCATATTTATTTGTAATTTAGCCTTATACTACATTTTCTCCAATCAGACCATACAACCATGATTTTTCTTAGCGGGCCAAATTATAGTGTAGTGTACGAGCAATTTTAATGAATTTACTTTTATAGTTTGATTATATAGCCATTGGAAGAGTTTCTGGGTTTATCACAACTAGGTTGAATAATCTTTACATAGTACAACCTATTTTCAATTCATACAACCTTTGCAGTGTGTGTCCAAGCTCATTCAGTCTGTGTATGGCCATTTTTTGTTATTTTTTTCTTAGATTTACAATTGTAAGGTTTACCAATTACAACCTCCTTTGTGATAGATCTATTCTACTACAATTTTAAGGAATATGTATAGGTGTTAGTGTAACATTGCATATTAAAATTCCATCACCATTTGTGTGAAAAAAAATTAAATGAAAGGAGGAGAAATTGAATACTTGGTTGGATCTATAATGATCGACTTATTTAGGTTGCTAAAATAATTCAAGTAATAATTATTCATACCAATAATTGTAGTAGAGAAGAGCCATTGCACCAATTGATTAGTGGCTTCATTTTGTGATCTCTCCAACTTTCTGTAGATCAAGAGTATATTTGCAAGAATCATTCCAATTTTCTACATATCTGGAGTGTTTTTGCAATGATCTCTAGCATATTTTACAGATTTGTCTTGTTGACCGTTCTTTGTTGCAACATACGATCTAATTTAGCCTATTTACAACCATTTTTCTCTAAATATTTCTTAGATCTACAATTTTGGGTGTTGAGCTCATCTTTACTTCACTTCTTTTGCATTATTTTAAGGTGTTGTTAGATTTGGAGTGCCCAATTTCTAAATAGTGGATGCATAATTTTCATTTGGGGCACTGGATATAATAGGTGTGTGCTTCCTTGTGTCATCACTTTTCCTTGAGTTTGTAGTTTTTACAACATTTTTTTGGAAATATTAGGTCACCTAAGAATTATTTTTCATCTTAAATGCTTTGAAATAAGCTACAATAGACAATTTCCATTCATTTTTTCACTAAGGGTGTGTATATCTCATTGGTTATTCACTCAATGAGTGGTCAATTTGCTAAAGTAGGGAGTTTTTATTCTCACTCTTTTTGTAGAGCTAATTGAATATTCATTATTTGACATGTTATTTTCACTTGTTGGGCCTATCCTTACTCCATTAGACTACATTTCTTTGCAACAATTTCTTAGATTCTTGATTTCTTCATCATGAATTCAAAGGTTTTTTTAGTTCATCAGTTGATTGACGCTAACTGCCTTGTTTGGAATAAAAACATGATTGAAATTCTTAAGGGAAAAAACACCTTTGCAAAGTTAATGAAGCTAGTTATCCAGGTGGATATTGGTGGCCATCAGCTTATTCCACATGGACCCCCAACACTGTTTCCTATCAGTTTCCTATTTTTTAGCACAATTTCCTATTTCGGCAGTTTTCTATTTTTCGTAGTTTTTGGTTCCTAAACTTTCAAAGCATTTTTGAGGTCCTCAACGTCGCTTTTTGGGGAAACTGTACGGATTCAAAATTTTTTGTTCTCGGATAAAAATTTCTAATGAGATATCATGCGCACCAAACACATATTTTTTGTTGAAGTTACAACCTTGGAAAGTTGACCTTCCAACTAACCCCATCAGAGCCCATATCTTTTGACGCTTCATCTTCTAGTGTTAGGTTTTTGGAAGTTTAGGGTTTCTCATTGTTATTCATGCTAAAAATGACTTCGAGTCTCATTATAACATATTTGAGAAGGCATGTAGTCATCACAACTCTTCTCAGAAATGAGTTACCATCGCCTGAGCTAGTTTATTTCCATTTTGCATGTAAACAATTTTCATCATTTGATATTTATTAATTGAAGTTTTGTTTTGTTGTATCTCTGTGTTTCTATTTACATTTGTATTTCATTTCGTTTCTTCATAAATACATATCATCTAGCAAGAAAACAACCAATTCCAAAGATTTAGCTGTATGGGAGGAGCGTTGTAAATAGGCAAGAGGTCTCGTTAGGAAAACTATCTCTGAAAATCTACAGGTACATACAACAACTGAAGATAACCCAGTTGATGTGAGGAAAACTTTAGCTTCTTTATATGAAAATATTGATGATGTTTCTACCTATTCTCTAGAGAAGAAGGATGTTGATCTTCTTCACCAAGAAGTTATTACCTTACCAGTTTATTATTGCTCATTTGTAAAAAGAGAAGAAATGATTGAAAAATAAGTATTAGGCTTTGAAAGAAGATAACAAATCCTTGTTCATGCAACTAAATAAGAAGGATAAGTCTATTCAAATCCTACAATAGTACAAATAAAATCTTGATTGGAATTCACTCAACTACATAATGTTGAGAAGAATATTAATGAGTTGAGTATCTAGACTAATCTACTTGTGATATTGTTTGTATTCCAATTGATTATAAGATTGTTGTTGGTGATGATTTTATTGCTTTATATGGTTTATTTGCCACTATTCATGTTGGTTATCCTAGCTTTGAAATCACTACAAATATATTGGGTCTCAATTGTTGAGCAAGATGGGCTATACTTGAGGTGGACTTGGGAAGAATGGACAACACATTGCTAATCCTATTTCCCCTAAGCTATAAACATCTAGATAGAAGGCTACTACTCCTACCTCACTACCTAGATATGGTCATGTTGAATCTTGGAAGTTGTTATTTGTTGGAAGAGGAATTCTAATTGGGTTTTTTAAAGACCTATCCTCTATTGACTATGTTGAGTGATTTATGGGATGATTGAAAAGGTCATTGTAGATTATAATGTTTCTAATATATAGGGTTATTATACTCTTGTTAGTTATCACAACTTAAATGTACATTTATGCCGTATCATCATAAGAATAACAAGATTTTACCTAGGATTGAAAATTCTTGGAAACATGTCAACTATGCTTTCAAATCCTTGCATCAAATACGTGTAAGCCAGAACTGTGGACCAATGCCAAATATCAGGGTTGACTATAGTTAGAGTGATGAATGGTCATGGAGTATGTTTCACAAATTCTTGAGGACTTCATATCATTGTGTATAATCAACTAAATTGTCATACAAATTTCCTCTTACTTGTTGTTGATTACCTTTGAGGTGGTCAACCGAGACTTGACCGAAAATGTTCATCGATTGGAGTTTGAATGGGGACTTGCTAAGACTGATTGAACTACGTTCAAATGAGTTGTTCAAAAATATAGTTTGATACGAGCACATATGCTAGTACTTGTTCGGGGATTGACAGAGACTATACTTATGGACAAAGACCTTTTTCTTTTACTAAGATTGTGTTTTATTTGAATAGTGATGTAGCACCATATTTAATGAATTGGATAACTGCTTTTATGGTATTCCATTACTTGTGTTTGATCAACATTGATGTTGACATTGTTTAAAATTATTCAAGAGTGTTTGCTTGTTGTTAGTGATCATGTTTAGAATTATTTTTATTTCATTTACAATAAATTATATTAATTTTCTTTTTTTTTTCTCCATATCTTCATGATATGAAAATTTATATGTAGTTTGATCACCCACTCTCTCTCACACACACATATGGAAAATAAAACAAACATTGTTTATGCTTATTTAAATTATTCCCACCATTTACAAACTTATAAATATCTTTAACATTAGTATATAGAAAACAAAGCACTTTTTCTTCCCTTAGTTATATTATTTATACCCATATTTATATCGTAAAGGGGTCCTCTGGATGGTGGTTAGTTAATGGTTGGATTAATATTTGTTCTAAGGTTTTTCCTTTTATGATCACAATATAAAATGATAAAGGTTAGGATAAAAAGAATAATCCCATTGTACCTTGCACTAAGTTAATTTTTCCATATGGTTTAAGGATTTCCATTTTGAGAAATTACTAATAACAAAAAAAAAATCATGATTATGGTATATTGTTAGTAGGATTTTTACATTAACCATGGAGACTAGCTCTCATGATTATTAAGAAATGAACAAGGAAATGTAGAGGACTTTATTCTTTTTAGTCAATGTCTCAATGGAATAAGAATTATGAGTTTTGATGTTTTATCCACATATTCTTGGATGTTGGATAAATAAAGAAGTTCCAACAAACTTGATTTAGTACATGGATTTTGTACTTTAGTACTTATATACGCCTACTCACTTGGACTTATCATGGTGTGACCTATTTTTTCCCTTTTTTTATGCATAACCCATTTTTTATTTACTTTTATATGTCATATTTTTCATATGAAATATCTTCTATGTTGGACGTCTTTCCCTTTAGTCATGTTTCCTTAGCCTAAATTTGTAAATTATTGGGATAGCTAGCACTTAGGTAGGGTCCTTTATTTCCTTCTTTCTTATCTCTAGCTTTTGGTCATTAATTACACTTTGTTAGAGCCTTTGGAGCACCCACTTAGGACACCCTCCTACTAGTTTGGATTTGTATTATGCCCTAGACTCCTTATATGGCCCATAGTTAGTTGGATAATTCACTTTAAGTCCTTATCAACCCAAATCCAGTTGACCATGTGTTGACAGGAGGAATGTGGATCAACTGCTAGAACATTGTCAAAAAAAGGAGGAAACCTGATCATAAGTCCCAATTAGATTGCTTTCATTTGGTGTGGTGAAGATGAAGAATAATTATTGATTAAGTGTTTGTTTTACTGTCGAAAATGTTCTTCACTATTACTAAGTTTATGATTAATTTTTTTGGCGGAAGAATGAGAGGTAATTCATTGTAAAACTAAATATGAGAGAGCTAATATAACCAAAATTCTTCGTTTCCATATAAATCAAGAAAAATATGACTAGAAGCTAACTAATACATCGATCATGCAACAATCATAGTGAAATGAAGAAAATTGCTAATAAACTTGAACATTCACATACATATATGCTAACATGCAAGACTCTAGGAACTCAACACATACCATTTAGTAGGAAAGGATGACAAAAATATCTCCCAAAAAATTAAATTGCATTAATCAGTGAAAATGGGGCCTCCAAATACAACATATTAAAAAACATGTCCTTCTAGTCTGTATGTATTTTGGACTTAATGTAGAGAGAGACTCACTCATATTTGAATATATTTATCCTAACTACGATAAACCAAGACCCTACACACATACACCAACAACCAAACAAAAAATATCGTTTCGCAGAGGGTTTGTCAACCTAAAAACAACATGTACAAGCAATGAAAATGATCATATCTCAAGTATAGGAAGGGAAAAATAATCTATTAATCAAGAATGGAAAATATACAAGATAATATACCAAAGAAATAAGCTCCTCTCCTTCAAATTGAAACTTTGCTTCTGTCTCCCAATGCAATAGAGCTCATGTGCTATAATATGGATTATAGCTCTATCCTCCTTTCCTCTCGATGAAATTATATAGTTACATTCTATACTAGGGAGAATGTATCTAGACACCTAGGGCCTTGGGAAGTTAGGAAAATTCTACAATAATGGACCCCTAGTCATCCAAATGGAAAGTGGCATCTACCCATGGTATTCATCCACCCATTGTATTTATCCACCCATGGAATTTACCCATGGTATTGTAAGTGGCATCCACCCATGATATTAATCCTCCCATGGTATTTATCCACCCATGGTATTCATCTTCCCATGGTATTTATCCACCCATGATATTAATCCTCCCATGGTATTTATCCACCCATGGTATTCATCTTCCCATGGTATTTATCCACCCATGGTATTGTAAGTTACATCCAACCATGGTATTAATTCACCCATGGTATTTACCCACCCATGGAATTTACCTGTGGTATTTTAAATAAAAAAGGCTATAAGTAACAAGTCACATTTTGTAAATGGATAGATTGTCCACCATAATGTAGCTTTTACAATTGTTATCTATTTTAATAAATATTTTATTGGTGGTTTTGTTTACTGTGTGTTCTCCTATTTTCTTTTGGCATTTCAATTTTTTAGATCTTGGGGGCCTCACCCCAAGATCCGGATTAGTGGTATCAAATTCAGGTTACGACTTCATGGGAATGAGTGTTTGAAGCATATTTCAGTTTCAAAGTTTTGAAAAAATATTAAACAAATTTCATGCAAGTGCTATGACCACCACAAATAATTTTATAAGGAGAAAAATATCTCATTTGAAAGTATTTTGTGTTAAATCAAATGGATTTTTTATGGAATTTGATTTCATCACTTGTAGAAGAAGTTATCAACAAAGTTGCGGCAAGAGGTCTACTACTAGAAAAAAAGTGTGAGAGAAGCATTTAAAGAATATCATTAGATAAGAGAGAAGCCCCCATACTTTTATCGAAGGCTGACAACCATCACGATTTTGGGTCACCCACAAACCCAAGGTCATGGATCAACCACACAAAACCCATGTTATTGAAGTCCATTTTTTAGGTCGCACATTGTTAGTATCATAGTTGGTCACAAACATTATAGGGTATCTCTATTCTCGGATCTTAATTTTTCATGGTTATGGGTCATCCAAAAACCCATGCTTCATAGAAGTCCATTTGCTAGGCCACACACTGTCAGTATCACAGTTGGTCACAAGAATTACAAGGTATCTTATCCTTGTATCTTCGTTCATCATGGTTATGGGTTAACCACAAAAAAAAAAAATCTCTTCAGTGGCTCTTCATAGAAACAAAGGCTTCTCAGGAGGGAACTTCATGTAATGGGGACCATTGCTTCTTAAGGAGGGAGGAACGATCCGAATGGAAAGTGGCATCTACCCATGGTATTCATCCACCCATGGTATTTATCCACCCATGGAATTTACTCATGATATTGTAAGTGACATCCACCCATGGTATTCATCTACCCATGGTATTTATCCACCCATGGAATTTACCCACGGTATTGTAAGTAGCATTCACCCATGGTATTCATTCACCCATGGTATTTACCCATGGTAATTTAAGTGGCATCCACCCATGGAATTTACACATGGTATTGTAAGTGACATTCACCCATAGTATTCATTCACCCATGGTATTTACCTACCCATGGAATTTACCTGTGGTATTGTAACTAAAAAAGGCTGTAAGTAACAAGACACATTTTGTAAAAGGATAGATTGTCCACCACAATGTAACTTTTACAGTTATTCTCTATTTTAATAAAAAGTTTCTTGGTGGTTTTGTTTATTGTGTGTTCTCCTCTTTTCTTCTGGAATTTCAAATTTTAAAAATCTTGGAGGCCTCCCCACAAGATCAGGATCACCTCTCCAACTCATACACAAGTATGTTAAGATGATCTCCTTGGGAACAAAAAACTCTAGAAACTTTTTCACAACTATGATATTTTTATCAATTATCTCAATTATGAAATAAATATTATCTCATAATTATAAATTTTTGGCAAAATATTTATGAGAAATTACTCAATCATGTAATTCCACCCTTTTAACATGGAATAAATCCCACATAACTAAAAGCGAAGGTGAAAGGGGAAGCATTCTAGCCAACAATTGAGGTAAGTTGAACTTGGGTATCTATTACTATAATGGAGTTGTAAATAGGGTTATAACACAAAAGGCATAAAAACAAGATCAAAGTGGATTGTGAAAGGTATATGAAGTATGTAGTGATCGACTTGGAAGATCCCAACAAACCTATATTGTTTAATGATTTTATTTTTAGAAATTTCTTTGTTGATACATTTTTCGAATTTTTCAAGAAGATACACTTCCTCATGTGGATCCGCTGGGGTAGTCAAGGATGGTTAGTTGGATAGAGCCTTTAAACCTTGACTATCCTCTGCTATATGTAAAGTCAGATGCAAAATTCTAGTTTTTATATTTGATGGCTCCAAGTGCAAGGAGGGTGCAGGTGCTGGATGCATTATCACATATCCAAAAGGAAATTAAACACTTTTCACATGTAGACTAGAGTTTGAATGCACAAATAACAGTGCAAAATATGAAGCCTTTATTTAGGGACTCACGAAAGAAATGGATCTTGATATTAAGTTTTTAAAGGTATTTAGGGACTCTGAGATAGTGGTTAAACATGTACAAAATTCTATTCATTGTATTTTCAGTCATCTGAAAAAGTACCAGCATGAGGTATGGAACCTAGTTAATAATTTCTTGAATTCAATATTAGTTCTATTCCGTGTTCTCAAATATATTCTGATTTATTGGCCAATGTTTCCTATAGATTGATGCCTACTGAAAACTTCTTTACTAATTCGTTTTATGTGGAATTGGTCTACAAGCCCACGGTTCTAAAGAATGTTACAGATTGGGAAATTTTTGAGGATGACACATATATTTTGAACTTCCTCCATATGGAAGGGACCTTCAAACATTTAGTCATTGGAAAATAAGAGCACAACCAACAAATGAAAATGTATTCCTCCAACATAAATAAAATGATCGTAAATTTGACCCCAAAGTCAGTAGAGAAACTTGAAAATTTTTATGACCTACAATATAAATTCATGAAATTAACTAATTGTAAGACCAATAGTTCAACTATGTAGTATGAGGTTATAAATATAGGGACTATATATTGTCTGAATAATATCAACCTAGCTATTGGTTATACCCCTACTGAGAGGGTAGTATTTATTTAGTTGTTCAAAGAGTATAGTGATTTTTTTTCTTAGAAAAAATCCTTTAGGTCGTCACTAGCTCCAAAATGTTGTCTCTACTTGATGAATTCTCAAGGTATAATCAAGTTTTGGTAACTCTCCCTCACCAACTGAAGATTTCCTTTAAAACAAAGTGGGGAACATATGCATATATAAAGATTCCCTTTGATCTTATTAACACAAGTTCCACTTTTCAAAGACTCATGGAAATAACATTCAAATGCCTTATCAATAGAGCTATGGTCATATATTTGGATGATGTGAAAATTTATTCTAAATGGATGGATTACCACCTGCAAAATTTGCAGCAATTTTTTGATAGATGCAGGAAATATGGAATCTTCATCAACCCCAAAAAGTATTTGTTTGCAGTTACTAAAGTTTGTTTGTTGTGATTCATTGTATCAAAGTTGGGAACAATTATAGAACTGGAGAGAACCCAAGCAATCACCTAATTATAACTTCCTTGCAACAAGAAAATATTGCAAATTTTTTGGGGAAAAAATATTTTGTTCGAAGGTTCATAATTTTGTCAGAATTATTAAACATCTACAAGACATGATGAAGAAGGGAGCCGAGTTTGAATGGAACCTTGAGCAAAAATAATAACTTTCAATGATCAAAACAACAATTGTTGAAGCAAAAACTCTCTTGATTCTGGACTATACCCAAGATTTCATTCTCTATACCTTCAAATCAAGGGAATCTTATGCCATAGTTCTAAGGCAGAAGGTTTCAAGGCTAACGAGTGCCTGATCACATTCATGAGTTGCAGACTTCAAGGTGCATAACTCAGATATTTGGAAGTTGATAAACAAGCCTTCATTGTATTTAAGGTAGTGAAGCAGTGTAGGTCTTACCTTCTGAAATATAGAACGAAGCCGATTTTACCTTACTATGCCATTAGAAATATGCCTATGCAAAAGGATCTTGGATAAAAAATGGAACATTTGATGATATTGTTACAAGAGTATGATCTTGAAATTAAAAATACCAAAATCATTAAGGGTTAAGGTTTGTGTAGATTTATGATGGAAAATGATAACCACTTAACCACCGAAGAAGAACATGATGAGGAATTGTCCTTAATGGTAAAAGATATACTATATGCCAAATTTAACCAAGTATTAGTATAATGACATTACATATTATCTTAGCCATGGTACTTCTCCCAACTATCTTACTCCTACAACATAGGGATTTGAGGCTCAAAGTGTCTTCATATAAATTTATCAAAGGGATATTATTCCACTGAAACCATGATGGTGTTATATTCATATTCTTGGAAAAATATGATCTGGAGAAGGTCTTAAAAGATTTACATGAAGGAACTTTAGGGGGCCACTTTGGGGGGACACCAGAACACACAAATTCCTTCACGCAGGTTACTAATGGCTAACCATTTTTAGATACATGCATGCATATGCACACAAGTGTCAAATCTATTAGAAGTTAGTATGAATGGAAATAAAGCAAACAATACCACCTTAGTTAGTGGAAGTTGAGAGTCTGCTCAAATAGTGGGGATTAGATGTGATTGGTGAGATAATGCCCTATTATTTAAAACAACACAAGTACATCCTCACTACTACGAGTCATTTTACCAAGTGGATAGAAGTAATACCTCTCAATAAGGTGGATGAAAACCAAGTGATAAAATTTACTTGATTAAACCATCATTACCAGGTTTTGGAGTTTCTAACTATTTAGTATTTGATAATTCTTCTTACTTTTCCTCCCTAAATCTCTTTTCATTTGCATTAGAAAAGGAATAAGACTTAAATACTCAACCAACTATAACCCACAAGGAAATGGCTTGGTTGAGTCATCTAATAAATAATTGGTAAACATTCTTAAGAAAAATATAGATCGAAATCAAAGAAATCGACATAATATGCTTACATACACTCTGTGGGAGGACATGGTCACTCCTCAAGCTTCTATTGGAAATTCCCTTTTCTTCTTGGTTTATGACCAAGAATCGATCCTTCCATCCAAGATATTTCTCCCTCCTCGCCTTACAATTATCTCAGTCAGTACAAGAAGTATGATCCCATGTCATGCAAGAACACATTGACATGCTACTCAAATTGGAGGAACAAATCTAGAAAGATAAATGTAGAATGCATGAGCATAAAATCATTGTAAAATGCTATTTCGATAAAAAAATCTGTTGGAAATAAGAAATTACAACTGGGAGACCTAGTTCTAAAATGGGATAGGGCTAAAGAACCTAAAGGAAAGCACTCCAAGTTCCAAAATATTCGGCTTGGCCCCTTCTTGATTAAGCAATATCCTTGGTCCTAATACCTTTAGACTCGCATCCTTGGAGGGGAGATAAAACATTATCCCCATTAATGTCCATTTACTAAAGCATTGTCTCACCTAACCATATGTGTGGTCCCGTAGCTTGTACATAGTAGATTGTCTTTCTTCTTTTTTCTTTTTATATCCTTATAGAGAGTCACACCTAGTTACTATTTATAGGAAAAGCTCTGGTACTCAAAAGGCCTCTAATGGGTTGGACACATTTTACAATCTTGATTAATCTAAACAAAATTTTTTGCTGGGAAATCCTTAACTAATAAAACCAATTCTTAGTACATACCACTATCTAGTGGAACTCATTTATTATTCTAGTGCTTAATGGAGAGAAAATACAACATATTGTTGTACCCTCCTTAAATTCAAATAATGTAATACAGGAAAAACTTGCATTCAGACCTAGTGCATGAGTTGAGGTGCTTGCAAATCAAAGCGATTGCAATTATTGACCATCCCATGCCTTTAAGGGGATTTTGGATATACCCATCCCCCACCTCACTAGGCATTCTCTCTTTACAAAAAACACCAAAGGTGAAAATATAAATTCATGACTATAATTTTTTTTTTTTTTTAAATATAAAGTGTTGCACATATGGTGATTGGGACAAGGTTCTAGGTAAAAAGGTTTAAAGAAGCTACCCTTTATGGGGAATTATTTTCTTATGGGTAAGAGTGATTTTCTCATGGAGAATTGGAGGTGAAGAACACACATCGAAACCCTTAGTAAAAAGACACTGTCATCTCTCTATTTATTCAAACTTGAGAACACTAATAAAATCTAGGATAAAACTAACTAATACCCCACTTTGGTCCTCGAATAATGCCAGGAGGGCTTAGCTTCAGAAAGTGAGCTTATAGTTGTTCACGTCTAAATGCCTTATTTAGTCATCATACTCCATCTCACTTTTAAAAGTATGTAATTGAGTCCACTTTGTCAGTCTTCCCTTTCCATGCTAATGATCTATTCCTTGGACCAACTATCATATTATTTGAGAGAATTGTGCCCATTACTAGCCAATTTCACTAAGACAAAGCTTTTTTGAACTAATTTTCTATGGATAGTTTTAGGTTTCTAATATGAAGTATACAAATGTTTTGAAATTTATGATAGTTTTATTTTCATACAGGTTTTGAAGTTAGCCTTGAACAGAAAGAGTCGAAGGAGCGTAAAGGAAAAGGACAAAATATTACCATTGTAGAGCCTAAGTACCCAACACTCCCACCAGTGAAATATTCTACAGGGAAACACAATAATTTTATGGAACAAGGTCCATCTTGATTGGAGTGAGATTTACCCGTATTTATGCCAATGCACAATTTGAAAAGAAGAACAAATAATACAAGGATCTGTGCAACATTAGGAGATCGAATATATATCATATTTCCACCAAGCCGCTAATAATTCCATACAATGATATGGCAAGCTGAGAGAAATGTAGATTGATCTAAGACACGAAGCTATTTGTGATAGAATAGTCATATCGTTGTGTATCTAAAGGTCAATGTTTTTCAGGGGATGTATCACCTTCAATAGGCTGAAGTGACGACGACCAAACAATTCCTAGAATATTTATTCATGGATCACCCTAAGTATATAAAGAACGTAAAGAGATGGTGGTGGGACACAGAGGCATTCAAGGAATGTGAAAAAAAACAATGTATACATGAGCATTTTTGTCACCTCATGACAATGATCAACTAGCTCTATGGAGAATTCAATGCCACACATTTCAAAAATTAATGGATACCACTAGCAACAAAGATAATATCCAAGGAGCATATATTCAACCGGTCGAGTATTATCCTCAGTAATTTACTAAAACCTATGTCTAAGGTGAAGTATGTCTTGAAAAACTAGAGAAAATACTTCTGCATGTTAGATTATTTTTTGGATGCCCTTTGTGCCACAAATTAATTTCCAGGAATGAATTGGAAATGGACCCCAATGCTCCCTCCCATTCATATCAACTACCAAGAATGATGGGCAGACTAGTATCCCAAGTTCTTATATGAATTGTGTGATCATTTTTTGGCTAGAATGTACCAAATTCTCTTTGGGCTGCAACCACCCTGACTATTAGAAGAGGCAAGGTTTTCTATTTGGGGAATCGTGAACTAGTATTGTGAAGAACACTGCACATACATCATAATATTTGGTTGTTCAACGCCTCTGCACCTAATTGATTGGTTTGTCCTTGATCATTCGGTGATTCAAGAAATTTCATATCAACCATTGGAAGCTAGATTAGGCCATTATGCTTTAACAATTTTTTTTCATGCCATCAAAGAAGAAAGAGAATTAAAGAATTAAACCACCTCATAGGTACCTTCAAAAGACATGATCCACACAACATAGTAAAGGAACATTGTAAGTCTATAAGGCTTACCTACCCCTATGAGCATGAGTATGATCCATATGAATCGTATGAGGAAGTGGATATGAGGATGAAAATAAGGATACAAGAACACTTGTGAGGTCTCCAAATTATAGAAGCATAGAAAAGGGAGAAGTAAAGTGAGTGACACCTCTCTGAGATATAAGTGCTTTAAGAAGCGAGAGATGAAAACTAAATGCAAAGATGAATCATTGGAAAAGAAAAGGCTTGAGGCAGAAATGAGGTTGCTCCAAAATTTTTTGTCCCAAGTTGGAACCTCAAACATCAAGCATATTACTATTAATGAAAATGAACTAGAGGTAAACATAATTTTTTGGGAAAAATCATAGGTGAAAAAAAGAGGAAAAACATTCTATGATCCTCCCAAATAACCGAAAGTCCTAGAAATACTAGTCTGCGTGGTTACTCTAGTACAATTCCCCATAATCCTACAAATCCCAATCTCCTCCACCCATTTGATCACTAAGAAAATAGTTACCACACCCCCTCCAACTCACCATAGAGATCCTGGGGATGAATTTGTCAATTTGGGTGACTATAACTATAGTAAATTTATAAAGTCAGTTATCTAGTGTGTGTCAAAAAGGAGGAAAATTGTAGCAAGCAATGAAGAAGCTAAATTATTAGAGAGCCTCAAACAAAGGATCATGTGGAGCACCACAAACAGAGAAATTGGAAGGCCCTCACAGATACAACTTTGATCTTAGGAGCCTTGGCAGCTGCCAACAAAGTGACAAACCAAAGCTTATATTTAGATGTGGAGTAGTTGGAATAGGTAGTGAAGACTGTACATCAACAATTAGAAGAACACTAATAATCTTTAGAAACCAAAAGGAAAGAAGGAATAAAAACTCATCTCATATCTCTAATAGAATATTTTAAAGTGCAAGTGGAATAGCAGTCCGAACATGTTAGAGAAGATCATTCAAATGAGCTAAAGAAATTGAAGGAAGACTGTAGACAAGATGTCAATGCTAGGATTCAGTAGGAGCATAAAACATGAATCGACGTTTAGGTGCTAAAGGATAAATAAATAAGGGTAAAAAATGACTTCTAGAGAGAGTAGGCCTCCTTTTTAGAGAGGTTGTAGTAGGTCCATCGGTATTTCTTACAATTTAAACAAATGCTACATGAGTTGAATTTTGAAGGTCGGGCTTATAACAAAACACAAAGTCATGAAGCTTTTGACCAAATACATGAATGAAAAAAGGAATATAAAGACGCTCTAGAGTCACTGCTCAAACTAAGAAATGAATATAATAAGAGTGATAAGTCGTTGATGAATGTATGGTGGATGGAAAACAAAGAAGAAAAGGCAACAAAAAGTAGAGCTATCGCACTTGTGAGGAAGATGTGGGATGTAGCTATGGAAATTATAGAAGAAAGAAGATTGAGAAATATGGGAGTCCTATCTAGCTCTGCATCTTTTGGGAAAATATTGTACAACATCAACAAATTTTGAGCCCCATCAATCCCTAATATTAAACACATTCAAAGAGTGCACGTGGATGCTATTGAAAATTTTATCATCACACCCACTTGGGAGATGAATTAGCTCAATTTTTATGTTGCTAGAATGGAGGCCGACGTGAAGAACTTGGCGGACCAAGTGTTGAGGGGAAAGAAACAGTTACAGAAGGTCAAAAACCCCAAGATCTCTGAGATCTTGAAGATTCATGCTATTTGGGAGATTCATAAACAAAAAGTTGTGTTGGAGACATCAGAAAGTCCTCACGATGCTAGAGGTGTTACTAGCTAAAGATAAATTTTGTAACTCCAATTGTGTGTGTGTGTATTCAAGATCTTAGAGATTCACAATGTCTAGGAGACACATTGACAACAAAGTGCGTTGGAGAAGTTAGAACATCCTCAAAACGCCATAGGCGTTACTAGACAAAGATTAATTTCATAACTCCAATTGTGTTTGTGTGTGTAGAAATTAGCCTACGAAAGGGGGAAGAGGTGGAGGAAAATGGGAGAGAATTATACAGACTAGAGACCTTATTTTAGAAGTCCCTGTTTTGTAATATGTTGTAAATGAAGGCCCCATTTTCACTGATTAATGCAATTTGATTTTTGTGAGATATAATTGTCATCCTTTCCTAGTAAATGGCATGTGTTGAGTTCCCAAAGTCTTGCATGTTAGCATATATCTATGTGAATGTTCAAGTTGATCTTGTAATTTTCAAATTAGAGTTACCTTATCATGATGGCCCCTTTCATCAAGTTATTTTCATACTTGAATATTTTTTAGATAAAAATCCTTTCACATGATCCTTGTCCATATTTTAATTAGAGTTCCCATGGATCGAACTTGATTACCAAGCTATAATATCTTCCTTGTAGTTTTAATTTTTAACTCCATTTATTTTTTCCAGAGACTATACTTGATTTTGATCAATATTTTCATATTTGTGCCATGCATTCTTATGAGAGAGTCTTGATCTCCATACATTAGAAAGCATATCAAATTTCTTCTTTCGAGCATCACATATCCATATGGAGGGCTTTATCGAGCACACTTTTATATCAAATTCTTTACGAAATATTCTTCTTGTAGTATGAACCTTACCCTAGAGAATAGTTACTTCAAATATGCATACCTTTGCTTCCATACAATAATCTAGTCATCCTTTCTCAGATGATCTTGATTCCATCGAAGATCAGTTCCTTTTCCTAGGAGTAGGAATAATTTCGTTATTCTCTTCATGCTGAAAATTTACCATCTGCATTCCTTCATCCTTAAGAAGTATTGTTTCCATACTAGATGGAATATATACTAGTTATGTCATAATTCTCTTTCCAAAAAACTTCCAAAATGATGGTTCGTATAGGATCTTGATGATCCGTTTTTGTAAAATGAATACCTCTAATATGGTGTTAGAAAATGATTGGATGAAAAATAATATGTAATATGGTTCCAATCTTCTCATTCTTTTAAAACTATATGATATTTCCCAAAGAAATTAATCAAGTAGATTCTAATTTCTCTACTATCATATGATTCTATATATGATGCCATGATTTTAAAAAAATCAAGACTTCTTCTAGAGAATATATCAATGCATGCTATTCTACTTTATACTTAATAAAAGAAATAAAAATTTCATAAATAACTCGACAGAGATGGAGCTTCCTTCAATAGTAAATATCCATGGGATCTTCTCCTTTCAGCTTCTTATTAGCTTCTCCCTTTTCTTCAACTATGTGAGCTTCACTTCTTTCCTTTATTTTGTTGTTCTTATTTTTTATACAATCTCTCTTAAAGTGACCATACTCATTACATCCAAAACATTGAACCTTGGACATAACTGTATTTTTCTTGGACTTTCCAAACTTCCATTTCTTAAACTTCTTAGGCCTTGCAATAAAGGCTTGATACCTTTCATTTGATTCAATGTCAACCTTTGCCCTGATCCTAGATTCTTCCAAGATACATTGATCCCATAAGTCATCAAATGGTCTAGTATCCTTCTTAGAATAGATACTAGTTACAATACTGCTCCAATTAGGTGGAAAATCATTTAATACACAAATGGTCATTTCAGAATGTTAAATAGTTTCTCCAAGCCCTTGCAATTGATCCCTTATTTGTGATATATTCATGAGATAAGTGGCCATGTCTTCATCCTTTGAATTTATTATTTTATATAGTTTATTCCTCAAGGAAATATTTTTACCTGATGTACTTATAGAGTAAAAATTTACCAATTTATCATACAAATCCTTGGATATCTTTAAATCAACAACAAAGAGAACAATATGATATTTTATAGATTCAAAAATGATTGTTTGTGCCCTTAATTATTCCTTCTTGTATTTTGCTAAATATTGAGTATTTTCCTTGTTTGGTACAACTACTTCACCAAGGACATATTCCATGAATTCATTTTCTATGAGTGCCAAGTCAATCCTCTTCTTCCATGCAAGGAAGTTTATTGATCTAATGAGATTGTTTCTTTCCTTGAAAAATGTAGCCATGAGATTTGAGGTTTGAGACATAGAAGATAATATGATATGTTGGGTGTGGAGACCGATTATGTTCCTGATTGTTCAGAGGTATTTTTTTTCATCAGTGGTTGGATCCCAGTCCCCGACGGGGGGTGTTCAGGGAAAGCGGTTCCGAAGTGAAAATTTACAGAAAAATTTCTTTGTAAAATATTGTAATTTCATTGTCAATCTGGGTCGTTCGTTAGGAAGAGGATATGATGGTATAAGTTATGTCAATTTAGGGATATTTTCCCTAGAAGGAAACCCTTAGTTTACATGAGGGGATTGTATTATGGCCGTGTATTATTTCATGTGAAAATAAGAGAGCAGATTGTGTGAGAGTGAAGAAGAAGTTACAACATATTTGTTGTAGGTTGCATCTCTTCATTTTTTTTGATAATATAAAAGAAATGATCGGTTGTATCTCCACGGACGTAGCCAAAATTGGGTGAACCACGTATATATGTGTCTCTCTTATTTATGTGTTAATGTGTTTATTTTTCTACAATATTTGATGTGTTCCATTGAGAAATGATGGAAGATGGTAGGTTTAGGATTGAGAAATTCAATGAAAAAAAATACTAACTATGGAAAATACAAATTGAGGATTATTTGTATCAGAAATATATTTACCTAAAATTTAGTGAAAAAGAAAAGAAGTTGACAAGTATCATAGAAAAATGTTGGGATATTCTCTAAAAAAAGGAACTAGGAACAATACAGTGGTGCCTGACAATGTTGGTGGCCTTCAACATTTCAAAGGAAATGACAATAGAGGGTATAATGAAGGAATTTTCTAGCTTATATGAAAAAACCTTAGCCTTAAACAAGGTATTTCTTATGAAACTATTGTTTAATATGCCAAGATGTCAGAAGTTGGATCTGTTTTCGATCATTTAAATGAATTTAACATGGTTACCAATCATTTAAGTTCCATAGGGGTAAATTTTGATGATGAAGTTAGGGCTCTATTGTTTCTGCGGCTCATTGCCAGAAAAATAGAATGGCTTAGTCATGGATATCAGTAATTCAGTCTCTAGATATGGTACTTTAAAGTTTGATGTTGTTGTTAGTGCTATCCTTAGTGAGGAAATGTGACAAAAAAGATCAGGTGATTCATTAGGTAATTCTTTGAATGTAGAGACTAGGAGAAGAAAACTAGAAAGAGGAAAGAGCCTGAGACATTGCAGTAAGTCAAGGAAAGGCATATCCAAATCCATATCAGGGATAGTGTGCTAGAAATGCAAGAAGAAAGGACACCCAAAGAAATATTGTAAATATCGGAAGGGTAAAGAAGGAGATGGACATCAAGAAAAAAATATGGAAGCGAGCGTAACAAGTGATGTGTTGCAAGATGCTCCGATTATTTAATTAGAAAATATTATTGATACATGGGTAGTATATTCAGGGGCTTCATTCCATGCCACGCCCAATAGGAAACGATTTCATGACTATGTTCTAGGAGATTTTGGGCAGGTTCGTCTAGGTGATGATAAACCTTGTAAAATAAATGGAATGGGTAAGGTTTTTATAAAGTAACATAATGGAAATCAATGGTCATTAAAGGAGGTAAGGCATGTTCCAGATCTGAAGAAAAATATAATTTCAACAATGTAGTTTGGGAGGTGAAGGATGTGTAAATACATTTACATAAAAAACTTGGAAGGTCACTAAAGGAGCCTTGGTAATAAAAAAAGAAGAAAAGGTTGCTACATTGTATTTTTGCAATGATATTTCTAATTCTGATAATTATTTAACCTCCACAGGAGCATATACAACGCAATGGAATCATAGGATTTGACACATGAGTGAGAAGGGGATTCAAATTCTGCACTCAAGAAATTTCTTGCCAGGTTTGAATCATGTTGATTTGGATTTATGTGAGATTGTGTTCATGAAAAATAGAAGAGAGTCATATTTCTCAGAGTTGGAAAAGAAATAAGAGTGAAAAATTAGAGCTTGTGTATATAGATGTATGTGGACCTTCTCATATATCATCTCTCGAAGTCTCTCACTGTTATGTTACTCTTATTGATGATGCAACTAGGAAAACTTGGGTTTATTGTATTCATGATAAATATGATGTATTCGATACTTTTAAGAAATGGAAAACTTTGGTTGAGAATGATACATGAAAGAAGTTGAAGTGTCTCAACTAAGATAATGGAGGTGAAAATTGCAACAAGGAGTTTGATAATTACTGTTCAGAGCATGAAATTTGTAGAGAGAAGAGAGTTCTAGGAACACCACAAGAGAATGGTGTGTTAAAAAGGACGATCAAGACTATCATGAAGTGTGCAAGGTGCATGAGATTTCATGCAGGATTGCCCTTACAATTCTGAGTCTATGTTGTAGATACTATTGTTTATATAATAAACATAGGGCCTTCAAGTTCCTGGGATGGTGGTATTCCAAAAGAGGCATGGACAGGTAAAAAGGTAAACTACTCATTTATAAAGACTTTCGGGTGTGAATCATTCGTCCACATTAATAAAGAAAAAAAAAACAAATCTTGAGGCAAAATCAAAATGTACCTTCATTGGATATGGTGTTAATAATTTTAGTTATCTCTTATATGATTATGAAATCCATAAAATAATTAGGAGTAGAGATGTGGTATTCAATGAAATGATCTTGTAAAAAGATTAGTAGTAGGTAAAGAAACATGAAAAATAAAACACATAATACACAATGCTTGATGAGATCACAGAAAAGTAAATTCAAAGGTTCCAGGAAATCATAATGATCAACAAAAAAAAATAAAAAAAATAGTAGAAGGAACCTCAAAGTCCAACTAATGTTATTAGAAGATCTATCAAGTTAAGTAGACTCCCTGAATGATATTCTCCTTCATTATATTATGTATTGTTAAATTATTTTCGTGAACCATAAGGATATGGAGAAGAAATGCAGGTAGAAACTATGAAGAAGTGGGAGCAAGCCATGAAAGAAGTGATGTAATCCTTGGTACATAACCAAAGTTGGAACTTACTCAGGTTTCCTGCAGGTAAAACAGAATTGCAGAATAAATGGATGTATTGGTTGGAGGAAGAATATGGAGGAAAACAAAGGTATACAGATAGACTTGTGTTGAAGGGTTTTGCACACAAGAAAGGTGTATACTTTGATTAAATATTTTCTCCTGTTGTTGTAATGAATTCAATTAGAATGAAACGAAAAAGAGAACACTAGGACCAGTTGGGAGAGAGGCAATGGTGATCGTGAGGATTAGGGTTGCAGGCCTAGGGATTGCAACTGGGAGGCAACCCTAGCTGCATGGATTGAAATCAGTGTCAGGACTCATTCAACATATGGCACCCCCTAGAAACTTTTAGTGATTTTGTTTTATTGTGCATGCAAGTATTTTATTGGGTCTTAACGAAGCAGACAACAAGATGGGAGGTTTCACCTGTGATCATAGACATTATCTTTTGGGGATTTGCTAGGGTATCAAGTAAGTTGGTGACAATTTCCTCAAATATATTCTTCCAAAGTGAAAATGGTAATCCCACATGATTATGGTTATCTGGAACCTGAGTGAGAAGATATCCTATCTGTATGGGGGTTGGAGCCAACTCAGCAAAACCTAGAAAAAGTAAGATTAACAACTTTATCTCCAGCTAGCGACATGGGACTCTTAGGGCTGGAGCAGAAACTTGAAAGCGGTTTAGGGTTTTTGGATGTGGGTGAAAATTATTCCTACATTGCAACATTATGGGACACTGAAAAAGGTTTGAAGGAGAGCCAGGAAGTTCTAGATAAATCAACTGAGCTTTCAACAAAACGATCGACATAATTTTTGGTAAGCCCAAAAACCCCTGTGGAAATTTATGGGTTTTTTGCATATACAGGTAGACTTGAGGACATATTTTTGAGTTGTGGGAAATGGGTTAATGAGGGGCTCAAATCTTGCTTAATTCAAAATGTGCAAGATAAATAAAATGGCGTCACCCAGAGGGTTGAGTAAACAATCACAATATCCTTCTCGTTGAAGCAGGTTTGTGAAGAGGCTTTGGGTAATCGTGAGAAGAAAACTGGTGCTACCCGCAAATCCCTGGTAGAGGTAAATAAGGCAAAAGGGTTTTAAAATTTCCAAGGTGTTTACTGGGGATGGAAATGGTGAAGGAGTGGGTCTTGGTCTCCTAGAGGCATTAAGAGGGGTTTCAAATTTTCAGGCAAGAACAAATGAGTAGTATGCATATGGAGGAGTTATTTTATTTCAAGAAGGCAGAACAAACGTTTTCCTAGAGAAGACACCTGAAGTATCAGAGCCATTAGTGGGAGAGCCATTAAAATATGAAGCTGTTGTTCAGGAGAGAGGCCAGTTTGTGGGTTTGAAAAGGAAGAAGGGGAAATGCATAAAAAATAAGGAGGAAAATTTGAACATGTTCCTCAGGGTTGATATTCAAATAGATGAGGCAATGGAAGCCTCATACCTAATTCAAAACAATCCTATTGAAAACCCCACAATCGTTGGAAATGTGATTTTTCATTTAGAAGCATAGGGTCTAGATGAGAATCTTCCGAGAGACAATTGATCTGATCATATTTAGATGACTTGACAAGACAATGAGGACCCAACAGGAACATGAGGGAAGGCTAAAGTGCCTCAATCATTTGAAAATTACTCAAAGAATGAGATGTAAAACCATGAATATCAAAGGATGTAAAGAAACTTGCATTGGATGTGCTGATGGGAAAATGGTAAGTTGAATGCTAGTCATCAAAGATGGAATCATGATTAGATGGACTATTTGAAGCATCATATTCTGAGTTAGTAATTAACCAATATAAATTAATTTGAACATCTCAACGAGTGCTCTGAAGAATAAAACCAACTTCTTCACATGTAGAATGTGACAAAACATTTTGTAACTGGTGACAAATTACACAAGCATAAAAATAATCGAATGAATGGAAAATGACTGCTAGTATAGAAAGTATATGAAACTAGTCTGGATGTAATTAGTGAAAAATAGGAACTTGATTCAACAAATAACTCAAGTTATTTCCAACACTCAAGAGGATTTCTATTGCCGTGAAGACATTCACAAGAAAAACTATGAGCTGATTATTCTCCATAACACTTAACATATATGGAATATTCGGTCAAAGATGATCTCCAAATTGTTCAACTTCGTGATTCCACCCATTTATGAAAGGTATACAATCCAAACCCAAATTCAATACAAGAATGAGTTTGCATGCAGTGAAACAATACGAATGAAATAATTGTGCGAGAAAATACAAATCCGGCATGATTCAGGAATTTTATGAGGATTGTGAGAACCTGACATAACCATCAACGAGAGTTTAAGTGCCTCGAATTCCTGAAAATTTCCAGAACTTTGGAAAGAGAGATAATAACATATTATAAACTGAGTCAGATTGCAAATTTCATATGTACAAATATCATCGATTAAGTTAATAGGATTACCATTATATGGATGGAAACTATCTACATCACTGGTTTGATCAAGTTTTCCAACTTCAACAAACATATTACTCAAGTCACAATATTCCTTTGATCACAAATATAAGGATGTATGAATTGGAAAAGTCTTGTGATCACACTGATTCGAAGAGTTTCCACCATACAAAAGAAGATATGATAAGGGAAGGAATGAATGATATATATTTTCATCGTTTTCTTCTTCTTCATGGATATTTTCATTATCCCGTGTCATTTAAATATTAAAATCATGATATAAAAAACCTTGAAGAGCATTGATAGTCTCCATCGCAAGTTGATGCACTGTTAAGAGTAGCCTGCATAAAGGATAGGGAGGTGAAGAGGAAGAATCACTCATAAGTGAATCTTCTTTGACCAAAATAGATTTAAGATATCTTTCAAAACAAAATCTTCTTGAGAAACTAAAAGATCAATTGGGGAACTTGGGAATTCGTGATCACAGACATCAACAAGGTCATCATTATCAAAATGATTTTTACGCAAATTTATAGATTCACCAGAAGAATTTGGTTCACTACCGATATTAGAATATTGAAAATCATCCATGAATGGAAGTGCATCATCTTGACATGGGAGACTTTGAAAAAGGGAAGAGATTAAAAGCCCTTCACTCTCTCCCCATCATTGTAATGTGTCTACCTTGTATCTGATTGCAATTTGAGCCAACAACTCGAAAATAAAGAGAGAATTAAGGGCTAGTTGGTGGAGCATATTGATCATGAAAATAATGATACACAAATTCATGACATGTAGATGATTTAGGATGACACTTTCCCCTTGGAGAAGTAACACTTTCAATGGAACCAGATTCAAGATTGATGTTAAGAGTGCCAATTTTATCTTGAGGAATGAAAGGATTATCCTTCACCCTAGGCTCCATGATCCACTCTTGGGCTTCTTTCATCAGATATGAATCATTATAAGTAGAAGAAGAATTAAGAGATAGATTAGGAATTTTATTTTTGGATTTCCCAGCTTTATTATCATCACAAGGAGGCACCCACATCGAGACTGGAAAATGAGGAGGACAAGGAACAAAAGGAGTAGGAGGTTCCTCCCTTGAAATTCAAGGTGTCTCAAGATTTACAAGAGTTAGGGAGGTAAAAGCATCAGGGGGTTCATATTCACCGTGCAAAGAGATATGAACCAAATGCTTAATTTTTTTAAAGAATTAGGTTTTAGATATTAAACAAAAGTCCATATGTTAGATATAAATAAACACTATAGTCTCAACAAGGTGGCATCATAGCCATTTCTTTTCTCCTCAAAGAAACTAGTTTTTCTCAATGGTTTGCTGCAACATTTGGCTCAAAATCAGGGACCATCTCCGTATGAGGTGAATGAGAACTATAGATATTTGAAGAAGTAGATTAGTGCCTTTTCCTCTGGCCATGGAGTCATATACAGCCATCCATCACAAAAATTTGTCTTTGTTCATTCTCACCTTGAAAGTTGCAAAAAATCATGCCCTAATTGAAACGACACTAAATTTGAAAGATATAATAAAATTGCAAGCTAGAAGTGCCCTATTAATACAAAGGGAAAACCTTCCTACCTACCCTAACTGAGATAAATTTTGATTGAATAGGAAACATGATATTTCCTATGGAGTTGATCCAACAACTTGTTAAATGCATGGGACTAAATCATGCATTTGATTTCCAGGGAAACATGCGCATGAAGAGAAAAAGTGCAGAATTAATGGAAAATCCATACATGCCACTTATGAAAACTACACCGAAAGGTCAAAAAATACTTAAGGCCTTAACTTAATTTGAATCCAAAATGACAAAACAGGATTAGTGAAAACACGAGAGTGGTGTGGGTGAACAACATAAATAAAAAGTGAAGATACCTTTCCCCAAGATGCCTTTGTCACCGTTGTATGAAAACATGTTTTCATTTCCCTTTATACATGCAAGTGAATGCATTATAGGTATGGTGTTTTCCCAGAATAGGAGAAGCCTACTTAAATATATCATTCGTGGAGTGAATGTTTCCTTGACCCAGAACCTCATAGAAACCTATCACTGAATTTGATGTTGGGATGGGATTGTAAAGATAACAACCTCTTCATTCCTCTTGAATATTGTCACCAATTATTAACAATAAACATCATGAACAACATGATTTTCTCATAATTCAACATGAGACATGTTTTCCTTTCACTTACAAAAAAGTTCCATTTCTACTCGAAAATCCTATGAAACAGGAACCAAATAAAGGCCATGTCCTCAATGGACATCATTTGGCTTTGAAAATGGCCATTGCACCGTGTTGTTTCTTATATTACATCACGATAGTTTCTTAGGTCATTTCTCGTTTCTTGAGATGAAAAACAACCAAAGAAATTGTGAAGATCCTTTCAAGAAATAAATGACCATTTCTCAATCATATCTCAACTATTTTTTATTTTATTCAGTGGTTGCTTACTTTGAGAGAAATTTGACACTTTTATAAGGAATATAACATAAAAACACAAAAATGGGAAGGAATTGATGAGGTAGATGACCTTTAGTTGTTGTCAATTAAGAATTGATAATACACGATGCATGTTCTATACTACAAACTAGATTCCTTCCTGGAGTTAGGACACAGAGTATTGAATCAAAGTTGTAGTTTCTAACTTCTTGTATTGGTTCATCAATCTTGAAATTCAGACATTGCATGTCTTCATTACTTCATGTTTGAATAATTTGCATCATATCATACAATAGGAAATTAGGAATTATGATTATTATTACTTTATGGATATGTTAAGTTACTTTTAAGTTTGCATGGTTTAGTGTGAAATTATTCTTGTGTGCCCCTAGGCCCAGGTGAAGGAATGCCAAGGACCGAGAACCATAGTTTTTAAATGGTATTGTTTCTTATACCCAAAAACCCCTCAACATCACTTCTTATTAGTTCTTAACAATAGTGTTGTAAACAATTTGAGAATTGATATAGCAAAATCTCGTACTTCTCAAGATAAAGTCCTAAAGCTAAAGTGTGATACCATGTGTAATTCAATAGCCCCATTGTCACCTCACCAACCTCTTTTCACTTCAGGCTAGCTCTCCTCCAACTCAAGGGGGGTTCTCCCTAGTAGATGTTATGGATCTAATGGCCCAACCAAACCAAGTCAAGATCCCCCCTAACTCTCTATGTTTACTACTATCAATCAAAATATTGAACAATAGGGTCAGACATGCATCCTGAAGATAAAATTGCCAGGGTATTTTTGGGTAATTTCAAAGGGAAAGTCCCCAAACACATATAATAAAGGAATTATAACGTGATTTCAAACATTAAATATAAACAAAATCGTTTAAAGGATATTGAAAGGAAAAAGGTGATGGAAGATAGAAAGTGCCTTACTTAAATGCTCTAAGTATTTTTCAATAGTTGCTCCAAAAGCTTCACTTCAAGGCCCTTCAAGATCGTCTCCAACAATGCTATACCATCAACTTCAACAATGTTGCTCCAAAAATATCCTCAAGGTATTCACAACAAGTTTACTAGAAGTTGCTCCAACAATATATTCAATAAGGTCTTCATTGTCAACTCGTCTCTTGTTTGGGTGCCTTAATGTGCAATGACATGTTTCCAGGACTGAATTCAATGCAAGGCATATTTGAAACTCTAACTCTGTCTTCCGGTGTCTTATTAGAAATTATTTCAGCTTTTATTTTGTGTTTTCAAGTTAGATATTGTTTTCAAGTTTTTACATTTATAATTTTATTGCAATGTGGTAGACTGATCAGAGCAGTGCAGGAACAACCCCGAGACGGGATGATCGCGGAAAGAGGCCAGCGGAAGAACATGTAAAGTGCCAACATTGCTCTATCTTCAGGTATTTTAGCTATTTACATAATTGAAATAATATTAATTTTTTTCAAATATGCAGACACCTAGCCATGGTACGCCTGATGATTCCCTCTTTGAGGAAGAGCTTTCTTCATCCCTATCTCCAGTGTTCTTGTTGCAAAAAAAGGCACGAGATGCAAGGTCGAAATTTAATACTTCGATAGACACGCCTCAAACACCTGAAACAGAAGAGAGGATACAACATCTTATGAGGCATCTAGAAAGATATCAGGTAATAATAAAAAGTCAAAAGGATATTTTTTTTGTTCTGCATGAGATGAATTGTGATAGTTTGATTTTTAATTTTTACATTGACTAAACTAACAAAAAGTTCTTTTGTATGTAGTGTTTTCTGGCATTTGTTGAACCCGGTGTTGGTGGTAGTGGGACATAAGGGCAAGAGATTGCCCAACAACCCTCTCGTACACCTTATATTCCTTTAGGTGCTAGCCAAGAAACACACCGTGCCCAAGCAGACACCCAGCCAACCGCTGAACGTGTTGGCAATGATGAGGCTGCTATGGCCAACTACATTATTGCGTTTCCTGGAGCTACACGTGTCAGCTCCACAGGGACCATTAATGGCACGTTGTTGGTGAACGATGAGGGTGTCCCTATAAAGCATGTACAACTCCCAAGTAAATTTTAATATTTTAACTATTTCATGTACTTTATCTAAAACATATTTATCATGATTTTTATTTTTAAATTAATGATAATATCTTCTTCTTCTTCTTCTTCTTCTTCTTTTTATTTTTATTTTTATTTTTATCTGTGTAAGAAACAATGAGTTATACAAGTTTTTGGAGAGCCATGCATTGGTAATTTTTGGCCCAACCATACGCACAGGGTGGAATTCCCAGAATTCCAACCTGAAAAAAGAACTTCTAGATTATCTAGAAGCCCTTTTTGGGGTCGGCACATTTGACAGAACAACGGTGGCTCGGGTAGCCGGAAAATATTTGAAATATACCAGGGAAACCTATAGGACGCAATTGCAATTTAACCCTAGATATGAGTGTCCTCTCACAGTTCCAGAGAGTGAGTGGAGAGCACTCATCCATGACGAAAAAGAGAAAAGGGCAAAGAAAGAAGGAAAAATGCCAACTGGACCCGCAACGTAAATTACAACTTTAATTCAATAGCTTTAATTTTCTCTATGTCTAAAATAAAAGTGTGCTACGTCATATCTGACTTCAATATTTTGATGCTAGGTTTCCTGACACCTCAAAGGAAACCAAAGCTAGGATTGAAAAAAAGAGCCATCACAAGCTAGGCCAGGGCGGCTACTTGAAATTAGCTGCAAGAATTGTAATTAAGTAGCTAAACATCTTATAATTAATTGTATCGCCTTCCAACGTTTTTGTAATCCTATAAAATATGATTAAAAATACACAATCATATGTAATGTAGGGTGATGACTTCGGAACAAAAACTACAGAGGAAGATAAAAATATCGCTTTCCATTTCGGCTATCAAGCCGTAGTTGAACGTCGTAGAAGCTTGGGGCAGGTCCCAAGATCCAGAATGCCTGATAAGGTAAAACATTAACCTTTCAATATGTTTGTTTTCGTCCATAAATTTAATGTCTAACAACTTTGTTTAAATCAGGGGAGCAGCACTACCGACGAGGAAAATAACCCAGTTTTAGAGCCAGATGTAGATGATCCTTATGTGCAACCTGATCATTGTAGTGGGGACCAGGCCGACAATGCTACTATTAGTGAGGGCCATGACGATAATTAATTTCCACTTATAATTTTCTCTAATTATACCTTGATGGTTGTCCTTATAACATTTTTTGTTTAAATGACAAAGAATGTTTCCCTTGAGGATCTTACCACCAGAGAGGAAGACAGGGCAATAGTCCCAACGACGACAACTGGTGCACCAGGTAAATAATCTCATTGCAATTTTTTTTATTAATATTACCGAACTAGTTCAATGATATTTAAAAACTGATAATTAAAATTTAATATTATCTGTTTTTGGAGGCAATGCCCCGTCACTGGATGAGACCAGACATCGTGACAACGCAACTAGGTCAGCGGCGACAACTGGTGCACCAGGTAAATAATCTCATTGCAATTTTTTTTATTAATATTACCGAACTAGTTCAATGATATTTAAAAACTGAAAATTAAAATTTAATATTATCTATTTTTGTAGGCGATGCCCCGTCACTGGATGAGACCGTACATCGTGAATATGCAACTAGGTCAGCGGCGACAACTGGTGCACCAGGTAAATAATCTCATTGCAATTTTTTTTATTAATATTACCGAACTAGTTCAATGATATTTAAAAACTGACAATTAAAATTTAATATTATCTTTTTTTGTAGGCGATGCCCCGTCACTGGATGAGACCATACATCGTGACTACGCAACTAGGTCAGCAGTGCGGGTCGAAAGGCACGAAACAGGAGCAGAGCACGATGATATTGATGATGTAATTAGGAGCTTTAGAAATAGGAAGAAGAAAAAGAAATTTGATAATGTAAAATATTGTATTATTATAAGACAAACGTTACCATACTTGGAACGTTTTTTGCGTTATATAAAAAACTCATTTATCATACTATTTTTATGTCAAGCATTAATTGCAATTTTTCCTTGCGTACTTTTTGTTGAATTGTTTTTTTATTAGTTATTGAATATTTTTTTTTATGCTCATGAAAGTAAAAAATGAAATATAGATTGGGTATTGGGGAATTGAGAGTGATGTGAGGGGGGGGAAGGGGCCATAAGAGCTTCCACCTTCACGTGGTTGGCCCTGTTAGTAGAGAATAATTTATTGGAGCGATTTAATCTTGGAGCAAACCTCCCTTGATCCAGCGTAGCAACAAAAAAGTCACTGTTGACTTAGTTGCTACTCTTTCAGATCGTGGGAGGCTTGTTCCAAGTTCATGCGACTCCAATAAATTGTTCTTGAAATGAAGAGGAGCTTATTCATGTATGTTTTGACATTTTCAACATATGTTCTAACATTATCATAAGAACGCATCTTAGAGTAAAAAATACTACATCAATTACTTGTATTTATTGTATAGATAATGATGGATTTTGATTGACTTGGCAGTGCAAGTACAAATCCTCTTGCATCATGAGTAATACAACTTGTCAACCAGGGTCATGTCCAGGATATTTTTTCTTGTGCGCTTGACCAGGTTCGTAATGTCACATTTTGTAAGTTCCTTTACAGTTCATAATTCAATATTAAGCTTGTTCATGATTATTATCTAGGTTTTTTTTATGTGTTTTTTCATCTATTTGATTGTAAGCAACTCTGCATGTTTCCTGTTGTTCACTATGATTTCTCCCATTACCACTCCTAGGATGAATCCGACTTTATTTTTACATAGGTTACTTTATTGTTACTATGATTTCTCCATTTATGATTTCATAGGTTACATCATGTAAAGTTGTCAATCTCAGGTTGGTGATGAGCTTTAGTTCTCCAGATTTGGGGCTTTTCTGATATTTTCTCCCTCATGTCATTCCTGCATCACATCGTTGTTTGAGCATGCCAATTGTCTACCACTTGTACCAATTGGCACATGTCAATCTCTGAGTGGTGCCACATTTCACCTATTTTCAGTGAGAGTTTAGGGTTTCTCTAACATAGCTTCAGAAATCTGATTCAGTGCTTGCTTGAATATCATCACATAATACTCATGGTTTGGATTGATGAGCATGTTCTGAATGGTTGGTTTATTCATAAGAACCACCCATATAGTCATCTTGAGATATTTTAGAAGTTTTCTCGGGTTTCCTTTTTCACCGTTTCTAGTGGGTGGGATGGTGTGGGGTGATCCATCAATACTGGTGCTCTTGTAGTAGGGGATTTGTTTTTGGGGATATAAAGGAGCATTTGATGTAGATATCCCATTGGATGCATTCATAGATGGGCACGAGAGGTCAAGAATTTAAATTAAAAATATGCAACCTCTAGCATGGCAACCTCAAGGCCGCGAGAGACACTGGTTAAAGATTGTTTTGTGCTGGCCTTAATATAGTCGTGATTTCTTTCTATTATCTTAATGCAAATATATAGTCCGGTCTCATTAAAATGAGGATTGTGGTTGTATTTATCTTTGGTTGTTTCTCTCTTAATGCTCCAGAAGTTGCCAAAAGTTGCAATAGTTGTTTAGTTTTCCTGTTACAACTTAAAAGTGGTTTTTAGCAATGGGAGTCATGTTTTTTAAGGTTCATACTAATATGAAGATCTTGTAATTCTATATTCAAGATAAGAGAAGATGGCCTCTGCTTTAGGTAGTATGACAACAATTGCCACATCTACCTCATTGGGTAACAATGGAAAGGGGAAGAAGTTGGGTGCAATGTTTGATAATTATGGCAAACAATTGTCTTCTCTTTCAGTTTTTTCACCCATTTCCTTTAATCGCTCAAGAAAAAGAGGGACTCTGAGATTACGCAACAGAGAGAAGGTAGTTAATACAAGATCTATGGAAAAGGAGTTGTACTTCAACAAGGATGGCTCAGTGACAAAAAAATTGCAGGTCAGAGAAAAAATTATGTTTAAAGGAAGGTCACCTACACGTGAAACTTCACTGCGGTGGATCTTTCCTTGTCCACTTATATTCGATTTTAATGTGTTGTTTTAATTTTTCATGGAGGGTTGTTTTGGCATATGTTCTGGCATTCAATTGCAAACTTACTAAAAGCATTGTCAATTTGTCTTGCAGGCGGTGTGAACAAACTTGCTGATCTTGTTGGAGTCACCCTTGGGGTGAAGGGAAAAATGTTGTCTTGGAGAGCAAGCATGGTTCTCCGAAAATATTTAATGATGGTGTGACAGTAGCTAAGGAGTTAATTTGTAGATGTGTGCTCTGGTTTTCTTTTTAACGTTGTATTAGTTCCCCCTCTTAAATGTCTTAGATTTGGTAGGCATAATTTGAAAACTAAAAGGTGAAAGGAAACATATTTGTTACCCAGTGGTCTACTTGGCCTATGGACTAGCCACATTAGAGTAATGCATAAAGCTTTTCACAAAAATAAAAGGAAATGGTTATGGCTGAGTCAAATTTTATTGTTATTGACAGTGTAATGAAATGTATCTCAATGCTATGGTTTTGGCCTTTTTATTGGTTGAATTAGAGGACCCAGTTGAAAATATTGGGGCCAAGTTGGTAAGGCAAGCTGCGGCAAAGACAAATGATTTAGCTGGGGATGGAACCACAACATATTTTGTTCTTGCACATGTTGGAATATTGAAAAATTCCAGAACAATGAATGGAGAATAAATCTCCCTTCCTCTAACACAGAGAAAATAAAAATTTCTTTGACAAGAGACAGAGTTTCAATACTTTGAAAACAAACTTCTATTCCCTTCAATAACTCAAAAAAAACTATTACTCTACTTCCTCACTGAGAGGGATTACAAAATTATGACTGCTACAAAACGCAGTGCATAAAACCAACTCACTGTCTGTTCAAAACAAACATACTCTGTCTCTAAAACACTATGCTGTATTTTTCACTTTCGCACTACTGTGCATACACACTTAAAAAGTTACACTCAGTCTTTCACTTTTTACACACTGTTGTTTAATAAAAAATTTACGTAGTCTATAAAAAAAACTACCAAGCTTTTCTGTCCTTTTTATTTTTATATGCCGTAACATATAAAACCTATTATAATAAACCCTCTTTTAAAAAAATAAAATTAAAACTAAATTCTATGGCCCACTTTCATTTCGCATATGATATATATATATATATATATATATATATATATATATATATATATATATATATATATATATATATATATATATGTATATATAAAGCATATTAAAATTAAATTGATTAAAACATTAAAGAACCCTTTCCGTCGGACTTCAAAATTCTGAATAGATTGAATTTCAAACCAAATTCGCGTTCCAAAATGGGATGCTGACGTCTGCCTAATTTGTAACGCGAATTCTCAATCCAATGTGCGTTATAAAAAATTCGGGTCCGGTTTTCAGGTTTTCAGATTCCCTTCAATTTCATGCGATCCAATATTAATGCTCCACGTGTCCTCCTTTGGAATTTACAAAACTGGGGGGTAAATTTCTGTTTGTTTAATTTCTAGTTGGTGAATTGCGTTAATGCTGGTTGTTGTGTTTAAATACAATCCTGTACAGAAATATGGCTGCGGCCATCTACAAAAAAAACTTGCAGGAATTTTAAATGCTGAATTAAATTTCTGGATGGCATGTAAGCAACCTCCAAAAAAAAATGTTGCTGCTGCATCCGTCCTTCTGCTGCAGCAGTTGAAGTTAAAATTCAACAGCACAGGGTTTAATAAGTGAGGGTGTAAAGGTAACTTTTTGTCAATAGTACTAGATTAAGATCATCTATTCATTTTTGTAGGGTCTTATGGTGTTTGGTTTTTTAGTTTTGGGTTGGGCTTATTGAGTCTAAGATAGTTTTTGAGTGAAAAAATTGCTATCAGGTATTAAAAAATTTTGGTTCTTTTGTCAAAATTTATGAGCTTCTTAGGAAATACAAAACTGACAATGGTTGTATCTTAAATTTTTGGAAAATAATTTGAAATGAAACCTTTTTGTTTAGGTTGTTGCAGTAGGTGCAAACCCCGTTCAAATTACTAGGGCCATTGACAAGACAATAAAGGCCCTTGTTTTGTAACTCAAAATTTTGTCAAAGGAGGTAAACGCTTGCCTTTTGAGTAGGCTGGTTTTCCTTTTTGCTAATGGTTTGGTGTATCTAATTGAATTAGTTGCCTAAGGTATTTTTGGTTGCAAACTCCTTTTCATTTTTCATACAGTATTGGCCTTGTGGAATACATTTGATCGTGTGGTCTTGTTAGATCTACAACATTTGTAGTTGTTTAGTCTTATGGCCGAGGTGCACTTTTATTATGGAAATAGTTGATGCAATATTGTCATTTAATCCTTACTGCAGGGTAGCATGTTGAAAAGTTTCTTGTGAAACATTTTGTATTCAAAATGACACTTGATCCTATACAGCATCATGCACTTGACTTCAAAATTCATATTCAAAGTGTGCCAGACAATTCTTGCAAAATTTCAAATATTTATGTTGTTTTAAACCATTATCTTTTTCATGTATTGGATGCTGAAAATGTGAAAAAGACTTTGGTATGAAACCAACTGGTGAATAATTTCCAGCGAAACAACCACTTCCAAGACATGATTTAGAAGTAGAACATATGTACTTATGAAGCATATGTACTTAAGATTGCTTTTCTAAATAGTAACATTGTAGATAACCTTAAAAACATTTGTTAACTATTTTTGTTTGACCATTTGATTGTGTTTGATATGTAGAACTCATGGCAACTAGTGTTTCTCCTCTCATATTAAATAATTATTTCCAAAAGTTTCTTGTTGCTATTAATTTAGGAAAACCATGAATACTATGAATTTCTTTCACGGACACTTTTGCCACTTGGTTTGTTGTTTATGTACTTTGAGCTCTACAAAAAAAATCTACAAAATTTGTCTATATAAATGACCACAAAAATGTAATACTTACCTTTATATTTCAGTAACCCTGTAATAAAGTCTATTGATATATATTCTAGTCTTTGAATATGTATGTGGAATGGTTGAAGTAACCCTAGAGATTTTACTATCTCTCTTTTATTTATTATGCAAACCCGACCTTCTCTTACAAAATTTTGAATATCTTTCTTCATTCCTTACAAAAATATATTTTTTGATCCTTTGAGATGTTTTAAGGAACCCTGTGTCCTACCATCAGAGAGACATGGGACTCCCTTAATATTTGTTTATTCAAATATGCTTGCGTGCATAAAAATATTCTACATTTGCACCAAAGTATATCTCTTTCACTCCCAATGCTCCATAGAGTTCATCCCATCCTTTATAAATTTTAGTTTTTGTTTAGTACTATTGTCATTTTTCCATTATGGAAAGCTTCTTATAGCCACCTAGGAATAGAAAATGTAATTGGATATAAATTTGAGGCCTCTTCTATTTTAGAAAGAGCATCATGTACTAAATTTTCCTTACCCTTTTTGCAGATTATCTCAAAATTAAAACTTTGCATTTTTTTCCTCATTTTTGTTAATCTTCTAATGAAAATCATAGCTTCAAAAAATACTTTATGCTATCATGGTATATCTTGACTTTAAAGTACCTCCCAAGGATATACTATCCCCATTTTTTATTGCATGTAATATTGCTTCCATTTATTTTTCATACGTAGATTTCACCAAATATTTTCTTTGAATTCCTTGCTTTTAAAAGCCAATGATATCCCTTATTGTGTTAATGTTACGTAAATTCTTTGTCCTAGTGCCTCACACTCTACTATGAATGTTTTACCAAAATTAGGTGCAACCGATGTTGGTGTAGAAGACATGGCATCCATTAAAAAAGAGAATGCCAAAGTAGCCTCATCATTCCATATAAATGATATTTTCTTCAAGAGATATGTGAGTGGACTTGAAATGCATGCATAATTCTTAACAAATGATCAATACTATCATGTAAGTCTAAAAAATCTTCTAAGAACCTTGATTTTCTTAGGAATAGGTCATTTTGTAATAGCTTGCATCTTTTGAGGCTCCAACTTCACTCCTTCCTTTAACACAATATGAACCAAATACTCGAATTCTTATTTCCCAAAAGCACATTTGGATATTTTTACATAAAAATGATTGTTCTCAATAATTTATGTAACTTTTCCACATGTTTACTAGTGTGGTATTCCCATGATTTATTATAAATATGTGTATTATCAAAGAAAACCAACACAAATTTTATAAGATGGGATCAAACAAAATTGTTCTTAAGTCGAGCCCGCCGGACTTCAAACAGCGATAAACCATAATTCAAACTAAATTCGCGTTCCAAAATAGCCTGCTGACGTCAGCCAATTTTGTAACGCAAAAACCAAATGAATTCTACCCTAATCTTTTTCAGGGGTCAGGTCCGGTTGGGCTGTGTCGTGTAGGGAGATATGTGACGCGAATTTCCTCATCAAATTTGCCCTAATCTTTTTTGGGTCCGGATTTCCACTGCGTGAGTGGCCCAAAAAAAGATCCGCTCAAATCAATTTATGCCACGTGTCCTCAATCAAAAGTTGCCCTGGTTCCCAGATGCGGGTGCATTCGATGGCGTTTAAGGCGATGGGACATGGATATGGCGATTTCATATCAATCGCATTAAGTTTTAATGTTGTTCAATTAGCTGATATTTAAGTTCCAAGGTTTTCACATCAAATCGCATTAAGTTTTAACACTGTTCAAGATCAAACCTCCACTCCTATTAGCGATTCCGTATGCTCCAATATGATCTAGCCTTTGGCTCTCATTAATGAGAGATTAATTATGACGAGCTTTCTTCGATTGCATTGTAGTTGGGTCGATAAAATGGCATTTCCCTATGGTTTTTCAGACGAGCCGGTTGCTGGGTTACACTGCCTGCTCACTGTGACGAGAAGGAGAAGTGGCCAGCTGAACTGCTGCGTATACCTTGCTGCATATCTGCATTTCTCTCGGTCTATTCCTTGTCTGTCTTCCTCTGTTTCTTGGAATTCTACTTCTCCATCTCCTCTTGTGCCCACTGCTAGTGAGACTGCACCCATGCCTCGCCTGCGTCAAAGGATGTGTTGCCATAGGGGGAGCACTAGAGGGCTGCGGGTGCATTCGATGGCGTTTAAGGCGATGGGACATGGATGTGGCGATTTCATATCAATCGCATTAAGTTTTAACGTTGTTCAATTAAGTTCCAAGGTTTTCACATCAAATCCGCATTAATTAAGTTTTAACATTGTCAAGATCGGACCTCCACTCCTGTTAGCGATTCTGCATGTTCCAATATGATCCAGCCTTCGGCTCTCATTAACGATCAGAGATTAATTATGACGGGCATCCTTCGATTGCATTGCAGTCGGGTCGATGAAATGGCGTTTCGCTATGGTTTTTCAGACGAGCCGGTTGCTGGGTTACACTGCCTGCTCACTGTGACGAGAAGGAGAAGTGGCCAGTTGAACTACTGCTTAGACCTTGCTGCATATCTGCATTTCTCTCGGTCTCGTCTATGTCTGTCTTCCTCTGTTTCTTGATATTCTGCTTCTCCATCTCCTCTTGTGCCCACTGCTAGTGAGACTACACCCTTGCCTCGCCTGCATCAAAGGATGCGTTGCTACAGGGGGAGCACTAGAGGTCAACCCCTGCACGCTCCCTCCAGCCCCTCAATCGAGTCATCTTCCGGCCAGTCCAATGATTATTACGCAGGTCGCTATCCAAATAATAGGAGTGGGCGGGGTCAAGTTGTAGGATCTGGCCACCGTATGGATTCCCCTACTCCTCGTTTCCCCACCGCTAGTTCACCTTCTCCCACAACGCGCACTGCACAATTTTCCTTTAATTTCTCTCTCAACCGCCCACGAATCACAGCTTCAGTCACTGTGGTTTTCTGCGAGGAGGCCTAAACGGAGGAAGAATGCACCTGTCCGAAGGGTCTGAGCTCGGAAAAAGCCGGCCAGCATTCGGGCCTTCAGGAGGGGAGCCGTGGCATGAATGTGGAGGTAGCACCTAGTGATCCTGGACCTTCCGAAGGATGGTGCTGAATCGTCGAGGAGCCGGAGGAGTAGTTTGGTTAATTTGTTTTTCTTGCTTCGCGGCCCACTTAATTGGGCTGCTTTTAGATTATTTTACTGTGCTGGACCTTTGTAATATTTTTGAATTCTGTAAATTAAACGTTCAAGATTGGTTTCCCCGTATGAGGGCAGTCTTCTTCATTTTTTTATTTTTTGATGACAAATTTTCCACGAGTTTGGGCAATGATTTTGACTTCAGTGTAATTTTATTGCCACTATTAATAGATTAACTTTACTTAGAAAAAAAATGTTTCCCTGTTTCTATTTTAAACATGTTTTTTGAAATACAGAGCCATGTTTATATGGTCTACGTATTATACTCTTTCTCTGTATATCTACAGGAACCTTTTTGCTATGAACAGGGTGGATGCTGTAGTGGGCTACTAATGGAAACAAGCAAGCCTGAACCTTACATCTCGGATGCAACAGATGGTTACCAATTTTGGAATCAAGCGAGCCTGATCTTACAAGCGAGCCTGGGTTTCTGCAGATGGTTTTTATTTCCGGGAACAAGCGAGCCAGAACATACAATCGACCTTGGGTTTATACATATTTTTGCTCTATCATGGATGCTTTTTGTGTGAGGTGTATATCAATAGTACATGTCTCTGCACATTTCCTGTATCCGCTTTATGATACTATTTTATGTGTTGACAGGTTATCACTCTGCCTTCAAAACTAGCGATGTTGGTTTATTGATATGGTCTGATGGTATTTTTATATTTTGGACATATCACACTCATCACATGATTAGCGTTTTTCTCTGTTCAAGGATTTTGGGTACTTTAATTTGTATTTGGAACAATGGATTTCGGTACTCTATCTGTTGCTTTACTATTCTACATACTGCTATTTCACTTTCTTATAGATGCCTCGGGCATATTTGGATGCTTTCTCAGATTGTCGATAATCTCCATGTGGACCGTTATTAGGTTTTATATCATGTCCCTGTATGTGACATGGGGTATTTTTCTATCATTGTCTGGGGTGGGACTTCCACTTTTCTGGATGGATATTTGGGTTCCAATCTTCAGATGTGAAAATGTAATGACTTCATGGACTGCTTTACTTCATATAATATATTCAAAACAACGTTTTTTCTCTTGTGAAAAAAAAATGATTAATGTTTATCACTCTGCCTTCAAAACTAGCGATGCCGGTCTATGTTGCTGGTTTATTGATATGGTCTGATGGTATTTTTATATTTTGGACATATCACACTCCTCACATGATTAGCGTTTTTCTCTGTTCAAGGATTTTGGGTACTTTAATTTGTATTTGGAACAATGGACGTTAGTACTCTATCTATTGCTTTACTATTCTACATACTGCTATTTCACTTTCTTATAGATGCCTCGGGCATATTTGGATGCTTTCTCAGATTTGTCGATAATCTCCATGTGGACCGTTACTGGGTTTTATATCATGTCCCTGTATGTGACATGGGTTATTTTTCTATCATTGTCTGGGGTGGGACTTCCACTTTTCTGGATGGATATTTGGGTTCCAATCTTCAGATGTGAAAATGTAATGACTTCATGGACTATTTTACTTCATATAATATATTCAAAATAGCATTTTTTCTCTTCTGAAAAAAAAATTATTAATGTTTATCATTCTGCCTTCAAAACTAGCGATGCTGGTCTATGTTGCTGGTTTATTGATATGGTCTGATGGTCTTTTTATATTTTGGACATATCACACTCCTCACATGATTAGCGTTTTTCTCTGCTCAAGGATTTTGGGTACTTTAATTTGTATTTGGAACAATGGACGTCGGTACTCTATCTGTTGCTTTACTATTCTACATACTGCTATTTCACTTTCTTATAGATGCCTCGGGCATATTTGGATACTTTCTCAGATTGTCGATAATCTCCATGTGGACCGTTACTGGGTTTTATATCATGTCCCTGTATGTGACATGGGGTATTTTTCTATCATTGTCTGGGGTGGGACTTCCACTTTTATGGATGGATATTTGGGTTCCAATCTTCAGATGTGAAAATGTAATGACTTCATGGACTGTTTTACTTCATATAATATATTCAAAACATCGTTTTTCCTCCTTTAAAGTTTCATTTTTTTTTTAAATTGAACTTGCCGTCGCTATACCGATGCCTTGTAAGCGTCGGAATTGTGACAGATTAGAAATGTCAGAAGAGCGACAGTATGAAAACTTCGGACAAGCAACGTTCAAAACGTCAGACCACATTTCGTCAGAATTACGAAAGTTTACAAACGTCGGAAGAGCGACGTTCAAAAAACGGGAACTCATTTTGTCAATAGCGACAATTTACAAACGCCGGAAGAGCCACCGGCCCAAACGCCGAACTAATAAGGCCGGGAATTGCTACCATTTACAAACGTGCCAAAAGAGCGACGCTCGCAAAACGCTCTGACCACGTCAGTCAAGTGCAACAGCTTTACAACATCTAAGCTTGATCGCCTGGGAAATCAGCCAAGAGAGACGCTTGTTTGGAAGCGACGGAAAAAGTGTCGATAGTGCGACACTTTTTAAGTGCGTTGAAACTGCGACGGTATGGCAAACCATGTTTTTCCCGCCCTCAAACTGTCGCTCTTACGACGAATATGTGTTGGAATAGCGACGAATTGGCCATCGGAAATTCCGCCAAATTTTCTAGTGTCTTAATACTACTTGAGCATCACAGGCATGGAAGATGGCACATGAGCTTGCCATCCCCGAGGATTGGAGGCTGACCTGGAATTGGTTTCTCAAAGCGCTCAGACCTACAGATATTCAATTAACCAATCGGGATGAAGAAATCTTATGGGCCATTGCTCCCAGTGGACGATATACACCTAAGGATAGGTACACCTCATTGTATGAATTATTGGAGCCACAACTGAAACTATGGTGGTGGAAACACCTATGGAAACTCAAAGCACCCCCCAAAACTAGACTTTTCATGTGGTTCATTCTCTCCAATTGTACTCCCACAGAGGAAAACCTCACCAATCGGGATATTCATGGACCATCCAGATGCAATTTATGTCACATGCAATCCAAGGATGTGAATCATCTGTTCCATGAATGCCCTGCAAGTAAGCACTTATGGCACATCACGACATCATCCTCGGACTATACACTTCCTTGGCATGGCACGTCGGTCACTATGGCTTGGAACAACTGGTGGCAGGCTTCTATCAGACCAAAGGACTACAACATTCCCCTCCTCATTTCTTGGGGGACATGGCTTGCCCGAAATCAGGCCATATTCTTGAGTAAGAATGCGGACTGGGACAACATAAGCAGGAACATCTCTACAATCTTCCAACTCATCCCCAATGATGAGCCATCACCTCATAACATAATTATTCTCCCTGAAATTATCGACAAATCCATCCCTTGGGCTTACTTTGATGGCTCATCTAATGTGACAGGATGTGGAGGAGATGTTGTACTACACATCACATATTCACACTGCTTTCATCTTAAGATGGGCCTTGGTCCTGGTACTAATAATTATGCTAAACTAAATAGTCTTAGACTTCTCCTCTTATTTTCCCGTGAGAAAAGATGCAACAGATTACAGATCTTTGGGGATTCACAAATCATTATGAATTGGTTTAACCATGCAGCACAATTTCATGCTCACATTATTAGATCATTACTGGATGAAGTCTTAACATTAAAATTGTATTTTGATTTTATATCTGTTACTCATATTTACAGGCAGAGGAATCAAATGGCTAACCAATTATCCAAAGAAGCCACACAGTTAAATTGGGGTAGAGGGCACATTTTTGAACAGGATGGTCAGCTCGAGTACCAATATTATCATCGTCCTTTTATTTAGGACTCGGTGGAACCAGGGGCAGTCTAGACATTGACTGCACAATTTTGGTTTTTTGGTTTTTTGCGGTTGGTTACTACAAACTATTATTATTGTACATACTTATGTATTTATTTTATTTTACTACTCTTACTAGACATCGATGATGGCATATATTTGACTCTACTGAATATATCTGGTTACTACTCTATATTTGCATAGATGAATATGTTGATGATGCAGCATGCAATTTTTCTTACTTTAATGAAAAATTACCACTTTTTTCCTTGGAAAAAAAGAATAAAAGTTTCAAGATCAAAATATAAAAAAATTATATAAGGGGCATAAAATTTAATTAAAGAAACAAAACTAGCATGAAAAGATTTAACAAATCAATAAACACAATAATAAAATAATAAAATTTAATTAAAGAAACAAAACTAAAATGAAAGGATTTAAACAAATCAATAAACACGATAACAAAACCAAATAGTGGTGAAATATTGATAGGGTATGTACGTGATGAATAGTCAAAGGTAAGAAATATTTCAAAAGGTCGTTCCCAATATCAAGACCAATTTATATATACATTCGTTTCTAACGGTAAGTTTCGTTGGGTGAAACCAACAAGACCAAGGTTCAAATCCCATTGAGTGTATGGCCTGCTATGATCTTGGCTCAAGGAGTCAACTCTCCCTCTTCCGTGGGGTTTCGGCTCTTGCTAAATCATAAGATTCGGTATATCTGGCTTGCAGGTTGGTGGATATACTCTTGGTGTTATAAGGCAGCCACGAGGATTGATCCTAGGACCTCCCTTAGATTAGTCTAAAGAATTACCGATTCACCATGGTCATATATATATATATATATAATTAAAAGGAAGGCCCTGCAATATATATGCGGGAAAGAAATTTATAAAACAATGAAACTGAAATTGTACAGTGAATCATTTGACATATATATAGTGAGAAAAAATTGATATATGTGAAATATAAATAAAGGTAAAACCAAAACATTGTGAAATTATTGACAAAGAGTTTGGACTAGTGAAAGGAGTGTTCTTTCATTACTTCATACTTTCACTACAAATATTTGCATGAGATGGTATAAACATATGAAGGAAAGTGGACAAAGTCACGTTTAAATGGATAAATGACCTAAATGAGAACCATACCCCTGCATAATCATCACTGTATTAGTAATAGATAATGATAAAAAATCAAGGAAATCATGTAAGAAATAAATGCGATACCTGGATTAGTAATAGATAATGATAAAGAATCATGGAAATCATGTAAGAAATAAATATGATACCCTCACTGTGACTCAATCCATGGAACTCTTCCTTCACATCCTTGGGTTTTCCTGAGAGGAAAACTGCAATCCAACAACTACATCAGTCTACAAAGATCAATGCAAGAAAGAGAATCATGAATCAAAGAGAAAATAATCACAACATCGTCCAAAATCTCACTCACTATTCGAGAAACATCTCGGTATCCAGAATGGGAATACTTTTTCTATGTAGGATGCCTACTTTTATAGATCTCCCATAGCCTGGCGGATGGCATGGATCTTCCTTGAGAAGTATCTTGGGTCATCAGATGTTATCTTGGATAGTTATAAATCCATCTACTGAATTCATTGATGTCAAAATGTTGTAACCTCTCCCATACCGGGTTCACCCACGATGGATCCACCACATATTGGAGTAGTTGTAACATGTAGCACAAATTTTAACAATTATTTTGGCATTTCATTCACTATATAAGTCGTTTTAAAAAATAAATGAAAAATATTTCCTCGTCAATTACATGAATGTATGGTGGGACTTTTTACCCAGCTAGATCATATTTCTAACGATTGGCCGATGCAACAAAAATGGTAGGAATTTTGACAATCATATATCCACATCATCCTCTTAATAAAAATTGCTACTGCACCCATAGAAAATCCTTTAACTTGACTACAATATTTTCCATCCTTCTAAGAAACCTTTCTTTGGGGACAAGATCTATTCTTGGATCGAGTTCTATGTTTTGTACCATCACAGTGATGACAACGTTGCATAAATCATGTTAGAAATACTTGAAAGAAAAAACTTACTACCAAGGTACTGACTAGCTTCACAGATATTGTTGTGCATATGTATGGTCGACTCATAATGTCAAATTCAATATGACCTAGCATATTTAGTTTAGTCTTGTTCCAAACATTATATATGTGTGTAAAATTTTTATTATTTTTTCCTTTTGTTTTAAAATAAACATTGCATATACCTCATATGTTTAGAACCACTATAATATATTGTATATATATGGTAGTCACTTCTTAATTCACCGATGATGACAACATCCTTGGGCTATCTCAAGGCCTTGACTTGGATACTTGTAGATGTGTGGAGATTTCTCTTTATCACTTTTTTATGGTCCCTGAATCCAAATTCGAATATAGCCATGTATATAAGACCATGATTATGAGTATACACTGGGATTGGTAATACACATTACATTTCATGAAAGAGTGTTAGAGTTGAGGGCCTATTGAAAGGAATTTTTATAAAAAATACTCGTACTTTCATAAAAGACCTTGAATAATTTATTTTACTTCAACTAAGGAAGACTAGTTAAAGACCATTTTATTGTGCTGTAGTCGAGAGGGGATATTGTTTTTTTCTAATCCACAAGGAATATCAGTAAGGGGTGTTATTCAAGCATAAAAGAGAAACACTCATAGAAATTCAAGTGGTTTCTATTGCAATGGTTGGGAGGAAAAATTATTGGATGTGGTGAGGTAAGAGAACTAGTCGAGTCCACATTATTCAAACATTGACAAAAATTATGATCAATAGTAGTAAAATTGACACTTAATTTTATAGGCTATATATTCATTAAGGTCTCATGGTATATTTTATCAAGGGTATGTTGTTAATGGTACTTTGAATTAGTAGTCCACCTTCCTTTCCTCTATTGAATTGATGAGCTCCTAATAGGTCCTGCGCGAGTAATGTTATCCTTAAGTTAAATAACACACAAATTAATATTATGTATGATGCATTCAATTCCTATCTAAATTTTTTATATCATCAAGGTAAATTATCAGAACCATGTCTTTTTGGAAAAAAAATTGATCTGTTGTTAATAGGATAAAACAACATTTTCATTGTAGGAATGACTAAAATATGACTTGAGCTACAAGGTAGTGATCATAAGGAATTGAAAATTTCAGTAAAAAAATTAAAAAGGAATTTAATTCACCATACATAGTATTAACTTGCATGTTATTTAACTTAAGGATAACATTACTTGCTTAAGAACTACTAGAATATCATTAATTCAATAGAGGAAAGGAACGTGGACTACTAATTCAAAGTACCATTAACAACATGCCCTTCATAAAATATATAATGAGACCTTAATGAATATGTAGCCTAATAAGAGTAAGTGTCCATTTTACTACTCTTGAAGACAAGTTTCTCAGTGTTTGACTAATATAGGATCAATTAGTTCTCTTGTCTCACCGCATCCAAAAAATTTCGTCCAACTGTCGCAATAGACACCACTTTCATTTCTATTCCTATCTCTATTTTATGCTTGAATAAAACCACTTACTAATCATCATAGTGGATTAAAAAACAAAAGGCTATCCCCTCTCGACTACAATGCAATAAGAAGGTCTTCAATAGGCCATCGACCCTAACCACTCTTTTATGAAATTTAAGTGTATTATCAAGACCAATGTATACTCATAATAATGGGCTTATATACATGACTATATTCGAATTTATATTTGGAGACCACTAGAAAGTGATAAAGCACAATATCCACAAATATACAAGTATCCAAGTCAAGGCCTCAAGACCGCCCAAGGATCCTATCATCATTGGTGAATTAATAAGTGACTACAATATATATATAATATATTACAGTGGCTCTCAGCATATGAGGGATGTGCAATGTTTATTTAAAATAATAATAATAATAATAGAAATTTTAGACACACACACACACACACAAATATATATAACGTTCAGAACAAGACTAAACTCAAGATGTTATGTCATAATGAATTATAAAGTATGAGTCGAGGATACATATGCACAACAATATCTGTGAAATCAGTGACAACCTTGGTAGTGGATTTTCACTTTCAAGGATTTATATCATGATTTATGTGACATTGTGACCACTACAGCATCACAAAACATAGAACCCAATCAAAGAACAGATTATGTCCCCATTGAAAGGCTACTTAGAAGGATGAAAGATGTTGAAATGAAATTAAAGGATTTTCTCATGGTTGTTGTAGCCATTTTTATTGAGAGGCTATTGTGGATTATTATATGGCTATCAAAATACCCAACAGTTGTGATGCATTGACCCATCATTGGAAACTTGCTCTATTTGAGTAAAATGTCCCTCCATACATTCATGTAATTAGAAAGGAAATATTTTTCTTTCATTTTGTCAATCGACTTATATAATGAATGGAATACCATAATAATTATCAAAATTTGTGCTACATGTCATGACTTCTCAAATGTGTTATGGAGCCATCATGGGTGAACCCAGTATGAGAGAGGTTAAAACATTTTTATATCAATGAATTCAATAGATGGATCACCTTTTCTCCTAGAATAAGAAATGTAAACAAAGAAAACTATGGACTGAATAACTTCCATGTGTAGACACTTACATCATGCATGATGTGGAACCCCATTTATATTCACATTTTGATAGTTGGTGCAATGAGATTCCATAGAGATTATAAAAAATGGATATATTGTGAAAAATATCCATGATAGACATCTATGCGAGAAATTTGTTGGAGTTTGAATTTTGTGCTTTGTTTGAACTGCAAGATCAAACCAGAGTTAGCTTCACAATTACAACTGTACATGATGTATGCCCCTATATTATTTTATATATCAATGTTGCATATTATGTTTAGTATGGAGACCTTGGTGCCTATTAGTAATGGGCTAGAGTGAATTATGGGTTTGGTTTGTATGCATCTTTTCACACTTGTAGTCTGGTTTGCACTCCTACACTTGTTGGTTGGCACATTATGCATGACTGCTATAGGTCAATTTGGGCATCATCCCCCATGACCTGTTCAAACTGGACATCATCCCTAAGACTAATGAAATAGGGTCTATGATCCCCTTATATTTCAGTTGCTATATGCCCTAAGAGAAGAATAATTCATTCATGGCTTCTATTGTGAGATTTCCAAGGTTTGAAGTGTATGTTATATCAATTATTGACTCACCAATGCAACCTCTTAAGGGAATAACTGCATTGCAGTGCCAAATCCTCCATTCAAGGGTGCATTGTAGTGCACTTCCCAACATTCAAGAGTGTGTTGGTCACCTAGGAGCAGAATTCTCATTGTTCTGGGAATCTCCACATGGACAATGCCTTCTAGAAGAGTCCATATGTGTCAAAATTTGAATCCAAGTGTCCATCAAACACCTCTGAACTTGGGAACATGTCTTGCCTATTATTATAAATTCATTCATTGAGAAACTACCATCAGCTTCCCTATAAATTGAGCACTCATTCTAGTGCTAGGGAAGGAAGAAATTTGGTAAAATTATGTTTTTGGATTCTCATTTGAGAGAGTGAAAGTATTGATATGTTGCTGGTATGATGTTGAATGTGATGAGGCTAGAATGAAGTTGAATCTGGTTGACAACAAATCGATCCATTGGTTGTAACCTTCCCCTTATACTCTTTAATAAAGATTGTTGTTCCTTTTCCCATACATATGTCTCTATTTCTTATGTAATGTATTCTTCAATGATGTATGTATTTCATATCTAATCGATTTTATTGAGTAATATAAGTAGATATATGTATATTGCATGTTGTTTGCTTCTCTTTTTTTGTGTTTGCAGGAATTGATCTGGAAATTCGAGTTGATTTGAGAGCGACAACGATAATGAAAAAAGGAGAAGGAGAAGTGATTGAATCACAAGTAGGCTCCTTTACCATTTTGTATATTTTCTTGTTTTAGAGAAATTGACAGTAATTCTTTCCTCTGTTGTTCTAAGTGACTAGCACCACACTTAGGGAATTTTGTTTATCCGTAGATCACAATTCTGCATAACAAATTGGCGACTCTGCTTGGGAGTATCCTATCATTCCTGGTATTTTTCCTCTTTTTATCCTTATTAGTAGTATCTAATTTCAGTTATTAGAAATTTGAATGAAAAAATTGCATTAGAAGTGTGTTTTTTTGCTTGTTTTTTCAATCCCTGCTGCGCCCAATGCACTGTTGTTCAATACACAGTGCACTGTCTCCCACTCAGGCGTGCTCTACAATGCATTGCATCCCCTTAGAGACTGTGTTGACCCCTTAGCCAACAAAATTCCATCTAAATTTGTCATTTCTATCATTCTCAGCCATTTGTTTGTTGTATTCTTAGATGTTTGATACCTCTTAGAGACCAGTAAACTTTCCTGATTCTTCCTCCTTTGAAAAGTAAATGTGTTCAATGTCTCTTTAGTGTTTTTCTTTATCATTGGCAAATAAAATTCAAAGTATTTTATTTCTACATTAGATCAATTTTTTTTTGAAAATGAAATTGTTGTTTCATTCCTTGTTTCATGTAGGAAAAATTGTAGTTCCATTCTTCATTTTTACCGAAAAGAGAAATTGTTGTTTCATTCCTCGTTTCTCAAAGAAGAAAACACTTGTTTTATTGATTTATGCATACAGTTTCCTTTCTTGCATTCACATTAAGGGAGCTGAAAAGAAAAACATGCATGTGCATATTATGAATTGTGTGTGTTGCATAGTAACAAGTTAGGAAATTTGCATTTTAGTTTGTGCTCTTTGTTGTTTTCTCAAAAACTAATTGCTCTTTCCCTTAGTAGCTATGATTTTCATTGAAAAATCTAAATTGAAAAGTTTTCTTATCATTTAGTTTTCATTTTTAGGAATTTCCATCACATCACATGGTGAACCTCAAAGACAAAATTTTAAACAAGATCAACATAAAATTTACATCAATTTACCTAAGAAAGCATTGGAACATTAACGATAACATTTAGAAGGTCTAGGCTAGAGACATTTTCTATCATCGTTAGACATAGCAGTTGTCGCTAACTTGTCTGTGATACATTCCAAGTGTGATACCTCACTCCATGTACGTAAGTATATCGAAGCTCGTGCACGTACCTTCGGGTATATAGGGCGGTGTTCTAGTATGAAAAGTATAAGGGGGTGTTCTCACTATGTGGTTTCGCATTATACATCGCTAATACGGACTTGGGCATCCACGTACCTTCAGGTATATTTGGGGGGAAAACTTTAGGTTGCTATCCATCTATAGGTAACTGAGTCAGACGCATTGTAACTTGTGATACACTTAACACAACATTCAGGGAGATTGTCTGCTTGTACTTCTTGGTTTGCCAAGAGGTATTCTACAATTCACAATTACTTGGTAAACCTTTTTCCTAGAAATGCCATTTTGTTTTGTTTATTTGTTTTTGGTCATAAAATAAATTACTCATGGTGGAATAAGAACATCCCTTTCCCCGTTGTTCACGTAGAATATCACTTAAACCACCTTTACCACCAGAATCCATTTCTGGTCGGCGAAGGCAACATCGTTCTAGAGAAACTAGTACTATCAGTACCTCTGGTGCACCATCATCCTCACATATACCAGAGTTGTCACGAGTTGTTTCTACAAATCTTGGTTCAGCTACTGTTGTCAATACAGAGTCCTCACAACTACCTATGGTCACGATCCATCCAATTAGTGAGACCATACCTCCTGAACCCGACGTTGTTCAGATGAACATTGATCTAGATCCCATCATTCTTTTACCAAAATATCTAGGTCCCGAAGTCGAACAACTGGAAGTTGATCCTGTGTCATTCACTCCACAATATATTGTAGCCACTGAGTCTCCCATATCACGCATAAAACCACCTGAAATATACTCCAGGCCTGACGACGAAATCCTTCCACCTACTTTGATTTCGATTGAATAAATTCCACAAGAAGAAACACCTTCAAATCCAACCCATTTTGGATCATAGCTTTATCTTTACGATACTTTTCCTCAATCACCTCACATTGCTTTCTTTGATCATGTGTCTATTCGAGTTCCCATAGATCCTATAGGGTATACATTGGGTCGTATAACCATGTTTGAGACAACATCTTTGGTTGTACCATCTATTCAAATTGTGAAAGCACCTACTCTTTATACCTCGTCAATGTTCACAACTTCACCAGAGTCACATCTATATGGTGGCCCTTCCGTCCCACTTGGTTACCAATATTTTTCTGAAACCTTCTCTAGTGCATCCTCAAACCCATGGACTTCACCAATGTCATCATTTGGTATTCTATCTGGTACATATCTAATGAGTATTGAACATCTTGATCCTTTATACACATCATCAGGGCAATATCAAGCTGGTCCATCTAGGTATATTCCATCTAGTACAATTTCAACTGGACTTCTAACATTTTGAGAATAATATTTTCCATATTATTATACTCCTCATGATTGGGGGGGACCTATGGTCACCCATTTTTATAGTACTTCGTCGTTATTTGGTCATCCTAATATTGGAATGTCTATTTGTCAGTGGCAGCCCACTCTACCCATCCAACCACAAACAGTTGTGCAATCATATCAACCGGTTCAACCTGTTTCACCCACATCTACTCCACTTGTTAATACATCCTTACCCCTGATACAGACTCAAACTTTTGTACCTCAACCATCTTAGGTGGGTCCTTCAACCCAATACCCTTAATTATTGACCCCTCAAACTCCAACTCCTTCAGCTGGTTTACAACAACCTCTTGTATCCGAAATTATTTATTCACAAGTTGAATTACCATATTATGGGATGTCATAGCCACAACCGGGTTATACCTATTCCCAACCAAATCCAATCTATTCAAGTTTGGGTTATAATCTTGGTGGACAGACACCTTGGCAGCCACAAAGGAAATTGCAACAACCATCATCTCAACAAGTAGCGTACCCAGGTTTTGGTCAACATAATCCTCAAGCATTTGCTTATCAAAACAACCCCTATTTGGGTTATCAACAACAAATTCCTTATGATGGTGCTCAAAGGCCTGTTTCCCAAGAAATTCCATCATACCTTGGCTATGCTAAACCCAACTTAAATTGACAATTTCCCTTTGTTTCAAATTTAGAATTACTTGATTTAAACCAGCTTACAAACTATCCAATCAGATATGCTCCTTGGTGGTCGGTGATACCTCATAAATTACCCTCTGACTTTCCAAAATTCAATGGAAACCCTGGAGAATACCCGTCAACGCATGTTATAACTTAGCATCTATGGCACTCATCAAACTCCTTAAATGATGACTCTGTTAGACTATGTCTTTTCCAGCGCACGCTCACTGGTCCGACTGCACATTGAGCATAGTTCTTTTACTATGTCAACCTCATTAAGAAATGAAACAGATTCATGAGGATGGTTCTTTTAATGTGTCAACCTCATTAAAAAATGAAACAGGTGTTGAGCATATTTGTTTTCTTGTGTCAAGCTCATTAAAAAATGAAGCAAATCCTCTCCTAAATAAGACAAGTCTTTCATTTGATCTTGCAAATGAACCTTCATTCCATCCAGCTATTAGTAACCAGTAGTCTACTTAGGTGAATGAAATGAAGCTTGGGGGGCATGTGCTCTTACAGGGGGCATTCAACATGTGCTCTGGTAGGGGGCATTCAAAGCTTATCTCGAGTCCATTATAGTTATTATTTCCAAGACTCGTTAAACTCATGAAAATACCGAGCTTCTTTCGCTATCTTTCATGCTCGTAAAACACATGAAAATGTCGAGTTCTTTCCATATTTTCCTGCTCATAAATTAAATTGAAAGTCGGTCAAAGAAAACTTTTATCCCTATTTTTCGAGCCTTGATAAAAATGAAAATGACTTGAAGCTCACTTTTATCTCTTTTTTGAGCTTCGATAACAGCGAAAAAGGAACCCCTGGATTCTTCTTTTAGCTCTTTTCAAACTCCAATAATGTGAAAATATTGTCGAACACTTGTCTTTTCGAGCTCGTAAAAGTAAATGAAACGACATCTATTCAGTATAAGTTTAACCCTTTTCCGGACTACGATAGATTATTTACAAAAAGGAAAAACCTTAGTCAAACATGGCTAGGAGGTTCTCTCAGATATCATTTTACACTTTTTCGGATCTGAGTGACAAAATTACGAAAAAATATTGATGGAGTTTTCTTTTGTCCTCTTTTTCAAACTCTCTAAACATGAAAAAGAACTAGGTTTTCACTGTCATTAGGCTCGTTAAAACATAAAATAGTGACAGGCTTGTCTATCATGGCAAGAATCAAGCTTCATTTATTGCTAGACTCATTAAATTATTAAATAGTGATAAATTCGCCCAAAGGGTTGAATTATAGATCAAGCATATGTTATCCTCCTCAAAATTGTTAAAAAATAAAGAGATATTAGTCGACAAATGACTGGGGAAAACTTGGGAAAGCGAATATAAAACTTTATGGTAGAAAGTTGCTCTTGAACATGACACTTTCACTCCATCATCATGACTTTTGGGTTGGGTAATCTTCTTGACGGTTCATTCATACCTATGGTTCATCATACCTTCACTTCAGTTTTGGGTCAATGTTGCCAACTCATCTCATTGTTGCCAATATGCTCAATAGAAGTCATTGAGTGAATACTCATCTTTCTACAATACTCATAAACTTTCATTTTCATGACAGTCATCCCTGAACATTGCAATATCAAGTCACATTTTGTCTCTGAAATCAGTAACTCCCGTTTTGCGATAAAGTGGCTTCCTGTCGACATCATCTCATCGTCCAGGAAGTTCACTTAGAAACATCTTCTTCCAGTAGCCTGAGGCTTGTTACTTCATCAACAAGTTTCTTGCTTATGGACCTTTGATTAAAATATTTTGTTTGGCGTTCGACATAAAATCATCTATTCACACCTTACAAACTGTACTGCAGTACTTTGAGAGCCATTGACATCAATGGTGGTTCTCTCATGTTTGTTAATAGCTCACATCATTGACTGGTAATCAAACGATGTCTTACCATGTTCGACTACAAATCATATATTTGCATTGCTAGACTTGTACTCAAATGATCGAGTGAACGAGATAAGAATACTTCAAATCTATTTTCATCCATCTAGGCTGCGATTTCAAGATTTTTGTACACATAATATGTACGATGACTTTACATACATATCGTCATCCGAACATGGGCCTACATTTGTAAGCATGTCTGTATTGGGAAACATTCCAATATCGACGATTTTTTGAACTATGTACATGTTATTAGATAGTTTATGTGTTGAGCATGGGAATGCCTCACTCAAAAATTCGTGATCAAGATGAAAATATCATGATGTAATGTATTGTAATATTGATGGAGGTCACCGCTCCACTTCAGTTTCAGCTAATCACATCGTAAAGCATCTCATACAAATACTATTATTATTTTGACTTCATGCTTTAGGGGGAAGCTGTTATATGTCAATTTGGGCATCATCCCCCATGACCTGGTAAAGTTGGACATCATCCCTAGGACCAATGAAATAGGTTTATCATCCCCTTATATTTCAGTTGCTATATGCCCTAAGAGAAGAAAAATTCATTCATGGCTTCTATTGTGATATTTCCAAGGTTTTAATTATATTTTATATCACTTATTGACTCACCAACGCAACCTCTAAAGGGAATAACTATGTTGCAGTGCCAAATTCTCCATTCAAGGGTGCACTGTAGTGCACTTCTTGACATTCAAGAGTGTGTTGGTCACGTGGGAGCGGAATTCTCATTGTTCCGGGAATATCCATATGGCCAATGCCTTCTAGAAGAGTCCATATGTGTCAAACTTTGAATCCAAGTGTCCATATAACACCTTTGAACTTGGGAACATGTCTTTCCTATTGTTAGAAAGTCATTCATTAAGAAACTACCATCATTTTCCCTATAAATTGAGCACTCATTCTAGTGTTAGGGAAGGAAGAAATTTGGTAAAGTTATGTTGTTGGATTCTCATTTGAGAGAGTGAAAATACTGATATGATACTGGTATGATGTTGGATGTGATGAGGCTAGAATGAAGCTGGAACTGGTTGACAAAAAAATCGATCCATTGGTTGTAACCTCCACCTTCTACTCTTTAATAAATATTGTTGTTCATTTTCCCATACATATGTCTCTATTTCTTGTGCAATGTATTCTTAAATGATGTATGTATTTCATATCTAATCGATTTGATTGAGTAAGATAAGTAGATATATGTATATTGCATGTTGTTTGTTGTTCTCTATATATGTTTGCAGGATTCGATATGGCGATTCGAGTTGGATTGAGAGCGACGACAACAACGATAGAAGGAGAGCTAGAGAAGCGATTGAATCACAAGTAGGCTCCTTTACCATTCTATATATCTTCTTGTTTTAGAGAAAGTGATATTAATTCTTTCCTCTATTATTCTAAGTGACTAGCACCACACTTACGTAATTTGGTTTATCCATAGATCACAATTCCGCATAACAATGACGACGAATAGTTTTTCTAGTTTCTTTTTAAGACTTCCCCAAAAAATCACATGCTTATTGATTGACATAACATGCACCCTTTCTTCATTGACTCTCTCAGAGTGACAAACCTTGAATGAATAATATGTGATACATTTCCTTATGAATAATTTCATCCAGTATGAGGTTTACTGTAACAACCCCTCTTAACTAACCAGAGGTGGTTACTAGGTTGCCCCATTCTTGATGGATGGTTACGAGAATGAGGTAATATTTTTTTTATATATCATACCGAATTCAAATTCAAATTCAAACCTGGCCTTGGTAACTACAATTTGTAGTACTATTCATTAGTAGCAAGGACACATCAAATGAACCTAGGATAACGTAAAATTTCCTCAAAAATTTAACTAAATTTGGGTGATGACGAAAAAACAGTTGGAAATAGGGGTCGATTTGCACCAAGTCATTTAAGCTCTTTATATTACTTTACTAATTTTCATGAGAAAGGAAATTATTCAAACAAGCTCATGTTACTCCTGATTCAAACATTTCTCTTGGGAGGAAAAATTCACTAGAATGAAAACATAACCTATAGGGAGACTGTTTTATCAACTAAAAGAAATCCTAACTCCATTTTTTACTTGAGAGCTCATAATTTCAATTGGGATTATGCTTTGAATAGGAAAAATCATGGTTCTCCTCAGAAAATTCATGTTATGGATTTGCACCCTTAGAGATAAGATCCATTATGATTCATGAAGGTTATGTAAGTATCGATCTCATTGGTTGGGGAATATTTTTCATTATTCAAGTATGTAAACAAATTCATTGGAGTGATATGTGCACTGAATCTTCATGGAACACTGCCATGCGCAAGAGGATAACCATTCTTTAAATATTGTTGGACCATATGTTGTTTTGTTTAGGGGAAATGGTAATGCTGGAATTGTTAAAGAATTTTTCTTGAGAATATATGATGTCATGAAAAATAAATAGATTATTCCTAAATTTCAAGGGATGCCTCATTAAAAAATTCAACTTGTGCAACCACTTTGATGGAGCCTAATTTATTATTATACATGGTGGTTGCCATAGGGTATTACAGTTAAGTTGTACTTGCATTTTATAGGTTCATTGGTTCTCTGTTTTTCTATCATATCAATTTTTTGTTTGAAATGGAGTGTTTTGGAGAAGAAAAATAAATACATCAACATTAGACAATGACTTGGGGAGAGCACAGTCCCTTTTGAATTCACTACATGATACACAAATATGCACTTCCTATGATGAAACCCTACATATGTAAAATTCCTAACATATTATCACAATGGTAGGCTCTTTCTAAACCCAAATATGGACTACATGATCAAAATTTCACACAATTATTAACACATAAATCAAAACAATAAACTATGAAGCTCTAAATTTGCGTAAAAGTGTTCTCACAAGCTAGAAACACCTGCAATTACACAACACACTTCTATTACTCAACTGAAAAAATGCATGTCAACGAGGATTCTACCTTCGAAAGATAGCACATGCATGTAGCTCACCCACAACTATCTATATAGTTGATGCAATCTTGACTAGTGTCCCCTTTTCACCACTACAATCAATGTTGAACAAAAACCTATGCACTAAAATGGAGAATATTTGTTCATCAGTGTTCTGCAATTTTTGAAGGAGAATATCTTTGGTGCAAACCAGTAAAGATAAAAATCCTTAATGTTGCATAAGGTTCTCCACATGGCTAGCCTATGGCATTGTTGTTCTTTGATAAAATAACTATTTATACAGGATCTAAAAATTAGATACTAAGTTTTGATGGATCATACGCATAAGTAACTATGTCCCTTTAGGATATCCTACGAATCAGAGTGTTTCCATATATAAGTTTTGTACAAGGGAAAAAATAGAATATACCATCAATAAATTGATTAAAAAGTCATAGATAATGCTAACAAAGTTCATGTTGTGTTTGAATGAATGGCCACACAATTTTGGATGATGACCATATTTGGTATTTTTTTTTGTCAAGTTGTTTGTGATCCTCCAGGCTTGGCCTATGGATTGAGAAACCACAACCTAGGGGCATCTAATCCTTCAAAATCACTCGAGGATCACACCCGGCCTATGCCACACCAACCTGAAGCTGACTATATTTTTTAGCATGTCTCTCCCCCTAGCACATGGCACAACCACCCCCCGTGAGGTTTGATCCTGGGTCACCTTGCTAACGAGGCCCATCCTCAACCAGTTGTGCTAGTAGGAATTGAAGAATAGATTTGGTAAATTTGTAATGTAATATTAGTTGAACTTTTTAATGCATGGAAATATCCACACCCTTTTTAATGAAACCTGCAAATGGTTGATGGCATTTAAATGCATTGGTAATTGAATGAGATATGTAGACTCAGGGAAACTTCTATCTTGGAAATGGATCATATGCTTCTCTATATGTGCCATGGTCTTCTTGATTTGATTGTTTTTCATTTTAATGTGCTTCATGTAACATTCCCACTTACTAAAACATATGCATTTCATAGTAGAGTTGGTGGAAATAAAGTATGTTCTCTGCTCCTCATCGAAATTGGAAAATAGAGTATAACAACTTCCAAAAGAATTTATATAATATTTACTTGATCTACTCCACATTTGGTTCTCCATAATTTTCAAAACTTGTTTCCTTTTTTAGTGGATAAAAATGCCTCAAAGTGTGTGATAGGCTCTATCCCTAAGCAGGGAGGATTAGGTGATTAAATAAATGAACAAAGTATTCAGAATCCAACCAAGTTACCCACAACCAAACTTGTTTTTGTATTCAGTTGTGAAAGTATAGATAAATCTGATAACATTCTATGCAACTTACCTTAGTATAGTTAGAGGTGGGATGTATCCAAAGGTAATTCCCTAAATAAATAATGCAATAACCTCTACTTCTCAAACTATGAAAAACTTGATATAGGTATATTTCTCACTTCCCAATGTAATAAAGTATCTGAAATTCCATTGTTACTATCTCTTATATATATAGAAATGTGTATTACGTAACCATAACTCACATTACTAATTGAAATTGTAGGTGGAATAATGACATGAACACCAATCGTATTTTTACTTTTATAAAAAGACACAATTAGATGTTTTGGATAATGACTATCGATCTGCCCAATAAAAACACCATCTTGTCAATCTAAAAATACTTTCAATAGATACTAGAAAAGAATTGTTACTTAGCCTACTATCATAGTTACAAGTACTACCCAATAGCAATCAAATTTTTCACAGAGAGACTCACAACAAGCATCAATGCCTCTCACACTAGCTAGACAATGAAATCCATAAATTTACTTAACATAGATTAATTAAAAACAGAGATATGGGTTGTTTTCATGGATACATTATTTCTTCCCATTTACATGATACTACTCAAAACGTAAAGTCTTTGTATATTTATCCACTGGTCATGGAAACTGGGATGTTTTGTGGTTCCCTTGGAAAGTTTCTTTGATTTCCTTGATCAATGAAGCTTGTTCTGCGACTGGAAAAAGTGTGGGATCTTCTAGGGTTGTACCCCCATGTTATACTAAGACAAAAAGAGTTCAAAGTAGAAACAAATTAAACTTATAAATTGTTCCCACCAAGGTGGTGATTTTCAACTCATGAGAATCGAATTTGTTAAGAGATGTAAGACCAAAACAATTTCCACGGGAGTGGTGATATTAGCACCATGAAATAAATTTTCTAGGAGATAGAAAAATCAAAAGATTATTTCTTCATGAGTTGCTAGAAACTTCCCCTAAAGATGATTAGAAATGATAAGTGGAAAAATATAATCATTGACTAGAGTGTGACTAGAAAACAATTAATCATTGAGGAAATTGACAGAGTGTCCTTATAGGTCACCATGCTCTTTAAGTCTAGATATGTTATCGTTCGCAATTACAGATAATTGATTGACATTAAAACAAGTCCAAAATGTAGACATGAGATTTAATACTCACAGTAATGGCATTAGATACTTGTCTCAATATGAACTACGCAACTGAGCTAGAGACTGCAACTCTCCACCCAACCTTAGATTGGGTTGCACTGGTATTTCTTGCATCCAAATCAACCCGGAGCCATATTTTAGAGCATGAATGAGAGACTTTCTTATGGATTTCTTATTTTCAAGACAACAATGCAATAACACTTGTTTTTACTAAAAATTCACTATGGTGACAACCTTACATTACAACCAGGTTCCTTTGTCCAACCTCTTTGACAAAACATAAATACACCTTGTTCTACTTTAGTGCTCATCAAATTTGTTAATAGGGTTTCTTTCTTATTTCTAGTCAAATTGGTTTGCATAATATTCAGAAGAATGCAAAAGACACCCCCTAGATACTGACATATAAATATTACCTAGATATCACTAACGTATACAAGGTTTTGAGGACACATGAGGAGTTCCTTTATCATGATTAAACTTGAGCTTTGTAACAAAAATATCCTTCATAGATTATTCCTACTGGCTCGTAGTTCTCATCCACACATTATCTGCATCTTTTCCTTTACTTGGTTTTTTTAGTCTTATTGATATCTCAAAACACATTACATTTGAAGATCACAAACACCTTTTTATTTCTACAATAATAGGACCACACATTATAGTATTTGAACAAGGGCTTCACTCAATGAGCCTATGAAATGTCACGTGCGTTCATGGCATGCTAAATAATACCCCTAATTTGACTACATATTTGAAAATACCACTAAAAATCACATTATTTAACCCCTTACCAATATTAACCCAATACACCTTCCCAATTTTAAAAACCCCTACTTCCACTAGATATTGTAGGTGTCCATTTTTTTATTAACATTTTATATACCCCTTTATATTTTTTGATTGACTTTGAGCTCCATTTTTTATACCTGCCAATATACAAACCATTTCCCCTGTAATATATACTCAATTTACTATGTCATTTTTTTCTCAAAATATATCTCTCGGTATGAACCCACATGGTATAGTATTGCTCCCCCAATGAAGCCCCCATGAGTCTTTGTTGCATCCAATGATAGAAAAACAAGTGTCATTGTGTTAGTACAAGTTGGTGCTCATGTTGGTTGTATTGATTTATTTGGGAGATTTCTCAATAATTTCTTTCATCTCCTTCTCCAGCCTTTGAAAATGAGCATCAATGAATTGATAAACCTTGGTTCTATGAGTGGACATTATGCTTATGGATTTATTTGTCACAATTCTCCTATATGCACAAAACATGATAAAAGATGGGATGCATCTAAAATGAAAATATTGTGAGAGACTCTTATTGATTTTATCTCTAAATGGAAGATCCATCCATGGCATACCTTCATAGTAGTCTTCCAAAAGTATCTTGATCTTGATCCATAGAAATGAGAATGATCTCAAAATCTTCTCCTCTTTCTTTGATTTCGTTGTAAACTTGTATAAGCTCTAGAGTGAAAATTTGGTAAGGAGAATTCTAATGGGAAAATAAATAAGACCAATTGTCTTACCCATAGGCTCAAATACCAGAACCTAGGCACCTCCATGCTTGACAACAAATTTGTGCGCATAAGAAACCAAGAGTGACTACAAAGTTCATGCTTCTCATTTCACATTTTCTTCAACTTAAATCTCATCCATTCGATCTGTTGTAAATGGATTAGCTTGGATCCCATAGTCACGTATATGGATCACTGCACCAGTCGGTACTAGGTTCCCATCTGGACCCAAAATGATCAATGCAAGGATACTAGAAATTCGAAATAGTGATACAATTTCTTCCTAGTGTTATCTACAAATGCAAAGATATCCATGGTATGCCTACATATTACACTTCAAAGTATTTCTTCTCTTTTTCACATGAGAGAAATGAAATCTCCAAGCCTCTCCTCTTTGAAAGCTCCTTCTAAATATCTACAGGATGTGGAGTGAATTTTATACAAGTACCACTTCAATCGCTAAGAAAATATAGACCCCCCTTCTTCCTTGTAAGCTTAAAAACATCTATTCAATAGTCCCCAAGGTTTTTTTTTTGGTAGTGATAGTCATCCCAATTTCCCAGCTTGGCTAGGATTTCTTCATCCTGTGAAAACCTTACAGATTCCCTCAGTCTCAGTGATTTATCTGTGGGTTTCACTTTTTTATCCTTAGTTTGTTTGTGTTTTCCTACTAGAATCTTGTAGGCCAATCCTCTTGGTACCACTTAATCCTCTACCCCTAATATTTTTTCATCTCGTCCTTTGTGTATAGGTTTCAGCCTCCATGGTCACCACCAAACAAGTCGACATCCCAAGTAGTCTTCCCCCTCCACCTCAACTCTGGAATCTACTTCCCCAACTCATACCTGTAATTTATTTAATTTATAACAAAATGAAAAAGGGTAATCAGGAATATCACAATTACCATATGCCATAAATATTTCCATGTACATAAATAAACAGCTAATAATAATAAAATATAAGAAAAAATAATTGTTTTTATTCCTTGCTTTCTACATCTTTCATTTTTTTTTCTTTCGTATCAACATGAATTTTGAATATTTTATTTTTCTTTGCTTCTATTGGGGTTTTTTTTACTATTTTCCATTTTGCATCTTTCATTTCATGCTTTAGCCATTAGTTATCTTTGCAATATTTCACTCCACTCACTTTACTGTCATGAATTGAAGGAACCCTAGTCAAGTTTACATGTAACAATGGATTAGAAGGAACATGTTTATGCATTATTTTTCACTAACGCACTAGTGTTTTGATGAGAATAGGAGATGTGAGAAAACTTTAAATTCCTTCCATGCTCCTCTTTGAAAATCCTTCCTGGTCTAAATTCATTTCCTTTATGTGGAGGTCTTGCCTAAAGGAAATCCTCACCATGCTATTAGATATTTTTCCTCCCCATTCTTTATTTATTTTGAGTGGACCTACTTGCCCTTGTGCGGACCCCTGAAGACTTGTATTTTGCCACACTAATGACCTCTTCTTCTCATACCTTATATTTCATAATTTTTCCCTGGTCCAAATTTATGAAGAAATAAAATGAAATAAAGATTAAAAAAAACACATAGATACAATGAAAAAAAACTTTAATTAATAAATAAAAATTGTTGAAAATTGTGTACATCCAGAAAATAAACAAACTAACTCGGGCAATGGTAGCTTATCTATGAGAAGAGATGTGAGAGTTACATGCCTTTTGAATTGTGTTACAATGAGGCTTGGAGGCATTTTTATCATCAATAAATAATGTAAAAACCTAAACATCCAAAATACTAAGCCTAAGAGATGAAGCACCAAAAGCTTTTAGGCCCCACTGGGGTTGGTAGGAATGTCAAATTTCTAGGGTTGTAACTTTGGAATACAGTCTCCATTTGGTGGGAATGATAACTCATTAGAAATATATATTCGAGGAAAAAAAAATTCAACTACAAATAAGAGGATTTATTGCCTCTCGTTTGCTTGTTTCTCAATAAAGCATCGTTTAGGGCCTCAAAATGGCCTCGTTAGATTATTGTACTTTATGTCGATGATTTGATACTGACAGGTGATGAGAAACTCATAAAGTATTGCAAAGAAGATCTTGAAAGAGAATTTGAGATGAATTACATGGCACTCTTGCACTATTTCCTTGGATTGAAAATATGGAAAAGAGATGGGGAGTTATTTGTATCTCAGGGAAAGTATGCCAAGGATATTCTAAGAAAGTTCCACATGGAGGACAACAAACCCATGGAGACTCCTATAGCAAGAAACTAGAGGAAGGAGGATGTTACTTCAGGTGAAGTAGCAGATGTTACTGTTTACATGCAGTGTGCGGTTTCACTCATGTATTTGGTGAACACATGACTCGACATATGTTACGCAGCTAACCAACTGAGCCAAGCTATATTTAAGCCTACCAATATATTTTGTAAGGCAGGGAAGCATGTGTTGATATATATTAGAGGCACTACAGAGTATGGATTATGGTACAAACAAATAGAGGGAGTGAGGATTGAAGGCTTCATCGATGCAGATTGGCCAGAGAGTCCATTTGAAAGTAAGAGAACATCAGGGGACATCTTCAACATAGGATCAACAAAAATTTCCTGGTACAACAAGAAACAGAGATCAATTTCACTTAGTTAAGCAGAAGCAAATTACATGGTGTTTAGTCATGCAACATGTGAGGCCATCTCAATGAGGAAGATACTTGTTGGTTTTTTTGGTCATCCGATGGATCCGAAGGTGATACATTGTAATAACCAGAGTTGCATCAAAATCTTAGTTAACATAGTATTCCATGACAGGTCCAACCATATTTATATATGGTATCAACATCTCATAGATTGTGTTCAGAGACAGATTATGTCATTAGAGTACATTCCCACTGAGGAGAAAGATGTAGACATCTTGACGAAGGCGTTGGAAAGAAGAAAATTTGAATTCAACAGAGATAGGATCGAGGCAATAGATAATCCTTTTCCTGTTGAGAGGGAGTGTTGAAATGGCACCCAAAGGGGGCTTCTAATTTCATTTTCCCTTAATTAAATTGGAAGAGAAATTGTAATTTCATCTCATGACAACTTGTATTAGTTAAATAAGTTGGAAAGACTGAGTTAGATTAAGAAATTTGAGTTGAGGGTCAGAGAGGAGGCATGTAGAGTTCTCTCATGATTTAAGGGGGTCCAGTTACAGTTATTTTTGAGTTTTAATTAGTTAACTCAATAAATTGAATTAAAATCGATTTAACTACTTCTAACTGAGAGATGAGCTAGTGAGAGGTCCAGTGAATTAAATATGATTTAATTCACTAGTAGTGATCAATCAGTTAACTGATGATTCACTATAAATAGTTGTTTCATGTCAGTTCTAAGGAAGGCCCAATTGAGGCTGAGGTTAAAGGGATGATAACTATCAGTTGTATAATTAGAAAATTGTACAGGTAAATTATAGAGTCATATGGAGGCCTATGATGCATTGTGCAATCAATTCCAAGGAATTTCCTATTTAATAGGGTAAAAATATGATTTAATTCACTAGTAGTGATCAATCAGTTAACTGATGATTCACTATAAATAGTTGTTTCATGTCAGTTCTAAGGAAGGCCCAATTGAGGCTGAGGTTAAAGGGATGATAACTATCAGTTGTATAATTAGAAAATTGTACAGGTAAATTATAGAGTCATATGGAGGCCTATGATGCATTGTGCAATCAATTCCAAGGAATTTCCTATTTAATAGGGTAAAAATTCCTATAGGAATGCATGAGCAAGGTAGGCTGAGTAGAGGTTGGGAATCCATTAATTATTTGATTGATTTTTCCTAGATCAGAGTGAGACAGTTGGCAGAGTACAGAAGTATCTCGGTGAAAGAAAAAAAAAAATTTCATGGTCTTGACATTATACAATATGCAGATAGCAGGGTTTTAGGGAGTGTGATTTCCCCATATACATCTTGTGTTGTGAAATTGATTATTTATTTTTCTTACTTGTTATATGATTGTGCGATCATGTTTTGTTTCCGAAAATTGTATAATGATTCAGTATTTGTTTTAGTACATTACAATATTATTTTGAATCTCGTTGTTATATTTTCTACATCAAATTTTTTCTTTGGATAGATCTGGGTGCACTTTGGGATACCTAGGAGCATCAGTTCAAAAAGGGACATGAGATTTATCAGCATATTTTGGACTACATTGTGGGAAGAGATGGAAATGAGGTTGAAGAGGTCTACAACATTCCATCCTCGGACAAATGGGAAAACAAAAGTAGTCAACGGGAATTTGGTGCAAATTTTGAGGGATTACAATCAAAAGCATCTGAAGAACTGGGATGAAATATGGTATACATACAACACTCTTATAATATAGCAATCCAAACTTCTACTTTAAGTCCCCATTTCAAACTTGTTTTGGATATTTTTCACCTTGATCATCTGTGTATATTGTATATGAAGACACAGAGGAGTAAGGGAGGATCTTATAGGAGATGCATTAAGGGATGAAAAAATTGTTGAGAATATCAAGCGGATCCATATATAGGTACGGGAGGCACGAATTTATAGGAAAAATACAAGGCCATGCATGATCAACATAGAAAAAAGAAGTCGTTCAAGGTGGGACATAGAGCATAGCTACAATTGAATAAGGAGAGGCTACAAGGTCTTGGTAAGAAAATCAAATCGTTGTGGTATGGTCCCTTCGAGATACAGGAAAAAGTGGGTGAAATTCATATCAACTCAGCCTACCACCATACATGTGGATTCACTTAGTTGTGAAGGTACATGATAGAAAATAGAGCACACATAGATAATTTTTTCATTGTAGTATCCCATGAGCCATGTTCCATAATTCTTTTACTTGTAGCCATTTTCTATTTAGAGAAAGAGAGAAGAGTGGCCACACCTTCCGGCAGGGTTTTGTCCTGAAAGGGTTTCCTAGGTTATGTCTTTGTCAAATCATGGTTTGTGACTTTTTATTTTGTTGTTATCTATTTTATGCAAAATTTTCATGCATACACAATTAACGATAATCTATAGATCCATAAATCTAAAGAGAAATAAAACTGTAATAATGTAGATTTTTTATTTTTTACTATATTTTTATCAGTTCTGTTGTGACAAACTATCAGTGGAATATCCATGGAATTTTACAGATCAAACCTTCTTGGTGGGTTCCATTTTCATGTTTATGATATTTATTGCAAGGAATAAATTTTCAGTATTTTTAACTAATAGTGAAGTAGTGATGAGAGTAGTTTCTCTTCTTGCAACCGTTGTGTTCAATAATTTGGCCATCATTTCCCATGGATTTCTGATTGTGTTAGAAAGAAGAATGATTGGGAATTATTCATATCTATATACTTTAAAAAAATTGCAATATTTATATTCAAATATTTTTAAGTGATATACATCTTCGCAATAGCGACAAATATGTTCATCTTCAAACATGTAGTATCTTTTTGTCCATTAAACAGATTTAAATGAAGATCACAAGGAAGAGTTACAGACTATCCCACTAATAATAGTTAAAACATTCAATTTGCACTTATATGGGATTTCCACAAATTTTGTTGATTTTGTAGTACTTTAGAAAATAAAGGGGAATGCATGAATTAGAGTTTACAATAGGGAATGAGACAATAGATTTAAAGGAGCCATTACATGGAAATTTGGTTGTCATGAGCAAGTGTTGGGTTATCATTATGGCTGTATGCACATGGTTTATTCTTCAAGTTTATAGTCCTTTTAGGAATTGATAAAGAGTGAGATCTTTTGTTGTGGTGGAAGGAGAACAAAAACAAGATTTTTGTGTTGCTACATAAGAAACAATACTTAAAAACTTGTGGTTTCCACACAAAAACCAACCACAAGAAATTCAATTGCAACTTAAGGGAGGGGCGCAGGTTGTCAACCCCGCCACCCCTACCATACACCAAATGAGGTGTGGTGAACATGAATGGGTGGGCCGCCCAATGTGGGCCAGACCCCACAACCAACCACTATATTGGTTTAAAAAAAAAAACAAAATAACGCCTTTTTTGGGAGGGGCGAGATTTAACCCCCTGACTCCTCCTCAACTATATTACTTAATTTTCCAACACCGCAACGATTCATTTTGTAAAGTCCGCCCATTAAATTTATTTAAACTCGACTTTTCACCAGTGTGCCTAGGACAAGGCAGCAAAGGTTGGAGCACGCAATTCAAGGTAGTGCAGACATGAATTTTGAGACAGATTCCTGTTTCATGCCAACGGAATCTTTTGATCCCAAGGATGTAAAATTTTCAGAATGTATTAAACTTTTTATGCATTTTAACTAGAATTTCATAGTGAGCATGATAGTGCGCCCATATTTTCCTTTTGAGCAGCGGTTTTTCAGATTCCTTGTGGAGGAGAATCTTGAGGAATCTTGAGGGAATCTTCAGATTCCGTGGAGGCCAAAATTCACCGGTGTCAAAATGAGGTCAACTTTATACTCATTCTTCTCAGAATTTCACAAGCATCTCAATGGTGAGATAATATTCCTGTTTTGAGTTGCATATCTTCAGATTCCCTGTGGAGCAGCATCTTTGAGGAACTTAAGGGGAATCTAAAAGATTCCCTAAGGCCCAGATTTTCACTTTGTCGGAATTGAGCAAATTGACAATTGATCCTACACATCTCAACAACACGAGTTCAGTGGTGCAGTCAGATTTTCCATTTGAGCCTTATGTGTTTTGGCCACTTTTCAAAGTGGAGTTGTAGGTGTCAACATTCAATGTGTGATCAGCAATCGTTTTCAGGATATTCAACACCATGAGGATTGATGGTACAACCAGATCTAACAGTTTATCATCCTTGTCTTCAGATAGCTCCAAGATGTGAAGTATATGCAGTGTGATCATGTACTTATTTGTCTCTTTTTGCTATGAGATGCATTGTATTGTATAGATCCATGTTTGATGTTTGATGTGGGATCTTGCTTTTTTATTGATGTGAGATATAATTTCTATCATGGATTTGTTTTATGTTTTATTGAGATCCCTTTGTTGCCATGTTGGCGGGATACTCATTGTCACATGTATGTTTGACTGAGATTCCCTTTTTTGCCATGCTGGCGGGATACTCATAGTCATTATGTGTAAGTTATTGTCATACTGATAGGAGTCCTTTTTTTGAATGAGAGTTCCTGTAGCGGAACATCTCATGGAGAAGTCCAGCCACTCTAACATGAGGGAATTCTCCTTGTAAGACAGAGAAAATACCATCCATGTACATCATCATTCTTTCCAGCACTTAATGCAGCAGCCTACACCATCTTGACACCGAGGCCCAAAGATGAAGTCCCTCTTGGACGAACTCCGTTATCAATATTGTATGTTGCTAATGCTTATTATGTTCCTCTTCTTTACAACATGCAGATATGTTCATTTATGTTCATTAATGATTTGATGCAATTATGACACATCAAAGAAGTAAAAGGTCTTGGTTAAAAGGGTATCAGGAATTTACCCGGATCAAGTGGTATCAGAGTGGTCTTCTCGCTGATTTGGATTGCAAGCATGAACCATTAAACATTCGTCGAGTTGAGCAATGGAGGATTTCAAATACACATATGAGACCATGCTTAGGTTTTCTGAGAAAGCGAACATGTTGTACGAAGCTTATGAGAAAAAAAGAAGTCGACAACGCTGAGTTGAAAATGCTTCTACAAGAGGATAAGGAGGACAAGCAGTGATTGTAGCTTCAATTGCAAGCCACAACAGAGGCATTGGAGGAATTGAAGCACAACAACAAAATTCTTCAAGAAAATCATGAGGCATCAAAGACACTCCTACAGGAAGAGAAGGAGGAGAAGCAATGATTGCAGCTTCATCTATAAGCCGCGAAAGACGCCTTGGAGGAAGTGAAGCACAACGAAAGCCCAAGGAAGCCTTCTTCCCCTATTTCAAAATCGATAGTTGAGGTAAACATAGTTGATTTATCTTCAGTTTCATATTCACATGATATCATTTATGTTAGAAGTATGGAGATACCCATTACAGGAATTGGCATGAGATTCCTTACCAGGATGGGGTACAAAGGAGGAGGACTTGGCATTCATGGCCAAGGCATAACTCAGCCATTGGAGGTTGTGCAAAGACCTTGATATGTAGGTTTGGGATACACTAAAGGAGGATGTTCGAAGGAAATCCAAGGAAAAAAAACGTTGTTGAACTCACCAGGGAAGAGGATTAATGGGAACACTTCACCATCATCCCATGGCAGTGCATGTTGCAGTGAAAGAGCTGAGGCAAGCTCTCATCACCATGATCACGCCAGAGTCCACCAGGGAAGGTATAACAAGTCTCATTATTCCAGAGTTCATTTATATTATAGGAATGTTGATAATCATGGACGTAAATCATGGCATCAAAAAACTTGTCACTTTTTTGGTTTACATAACCATGTCATTGCTAAGTGTTGGAAAAGAATGGCAGCACAAAGGAGGATGAGGCGTGAACATACTTCTCCACAGCAAAAAAAGAAATTTGTTAAGAAGGTCTGGAGGAAGAGAACCTTTTGTACCCATTGCAACCAAAGTGGCCATCAAAGAGCCACGTGTTTGAGGCTCCATCTAGAGCAGCACCTTAAGGACGAAGCGTCAATGCATGAACCGGTCGAAGCAGTTGGTCGACAAGAAAACATGCCACAGGGAGATGCTCCATTCACTTTGATAAGAGAGAGATGGTTTTTCTAGATGTGGTAGTGTGTCATGGACATTCTTGTAAATCACGTGTTTCATTTTTAACTGTAAAAGTGATGATGTGTTTTTCCATCGCTTGTTCAACAACAATGATATTTTTGGCCTTGTTTTGTAAATCATATGATGCATTTCTTTCATGTAAAAGTGATGATGTGTTTGCCATAACTTCGAAATGCGACAATGGTGTTTTGGCCTTGATTTGTAAATAATGTGACAAATTTCTTTCACGTAAAAATGATGATGCGTTTGTCATCACTTCGAAATGCGACAATGATGTTTTGGCCTTGTAATGATAGTCGGGGTGTGATTTCCATTTGATGTAAACTTGACCACCGAGTATGTAAACTCGTGGCAAGTATGGAAATTTTTGGGTCATAGTTGGTCAATTTGAGCATGTAATTTGCAGGAGATTGCACTATAGGTTTGCAGAGGATGTAGGTGTCGACTCATCGCTTAAGGCTCCGAAGAACAAAGGTGAAGGAGATGGATGGGTGACCTTTTCTAGGGCACTTGTGGTGCAGAAATTGTACACCGTAGTTGCAGATTATTGTTGGTTCTTTTGGAGGACCAAAAGCTCCTCAGTGGGGAGGAATGATCTAGGTAGCTCTAGAGACACACACAGGACAAAGAGGGCTTATGGAAGCACAAAACTCAAAGTGTTCAGATTGCTCTCGAACCAGGTTCAAATTGAATATTTCATCGTCTTGATCGCAACGATGTGAACAGTTCGTCAAACCAAGCTCGTATGCGAAAGTTAGAAGCGGTCAAAGTTCTGGGTTGACTTGATGAGGTGACAAGCTTCAGGAAGGCATAATTTCGCAATTTTCCGGCCACCAGATTCTAGCCAGCTCTGGCCAGATTCCAAGCAAAATTGTGGGGTCATTAATTTGACTCCTTCGGTCAAATTAATGGATTTTAAAAATGGCACAGTTTGTTTTAAAAAAACCAAAAATTATTTAAAATATCGGGGTGGCGGGCCACCACCCCACCCACATGTCACATAGTGTAACGAATTAATATATATGGCCCCACGCTCCCATCATCACCAAAGGTTATTATAACTGTATATAATAAAGGAGGGGCGCGGGCTGTCAACCTCGTCGCCCCTATCCACCACCATATGATGTGCGGTGAACACGGATGGGCGAGCTACCCAATGCAGGCCCGACCCCCCAACCAACCACTATGTTGGTTTAAAAAAATAAACAAAATCACTCCTCTTTTGGGAGGGGACGGATTTGACCCCCGGACCCCTCCTCAACTATATTACTTAATTTGCCAACATTCCAACGATTCATTTTGTAAATTCTGCCCGTAAAATTTATTTAAACTCAAATTTTCACTAGTGCGCCTAGGCCAAGGCAGCAAAGGTTGGAACACACAGTTCAAGACAATGCAGGCATGAATTTCGAGATAGATTCTTGTTTGATGCCAAGGGAATTTTTTGATCCCAAGGAGGTAAAATTTTCATAATGTACTAAACTTTATATGCATTTTAACCAGAATTTTGCAGGGAGTGTGATGGGGCGCCCAGATTTTCCTTTTGAGCAATAGTTTTGCAGATTTCCTGTGGAGGAGAATCTTTAGGAATCTTGAGGGAATCTTCATATTCCTTGGAGGTCGAAATTCACCAGTGTCAGAATGAGGTCAAATTTATACTCATTCTTCTCAGAATTTCACAAGGATCTCAATGTTGAGATTAGATTATTGTTTTGAGTTTCATATTTCTAGATTCCCTATGGAATAGCATCTTTGAGGAATCTAAGGGGAATCTAAAATATTCCCTAAGGCCCAGATTTTCACTTTGTTGGAATTCAACAAATTGACAGTCGATCCTACAACTCTCGGCGACACGAGTTCAGTGGTGCAGTCAGATTTTCCATCTGAGCCGTATTTTTTTCAGCCACTTTTCAAAGTGGAGTGGCAGGTGTCAGCATTCAATGTGTGAGTAGTCGTTTTTAGGATATTCGACACCATGAGGATTGATGGTACAACCAGATCCAACAATTTATCATCCTTGTCTTCAGATAACACCAGGATGTGAGGTATATGCAATGTGATCACATACTTCTCTATCCCTTTTTTCTATGAGATGCATTGTGCTATATAGATCCCTTTTTTATGTTTGATGTGGGAACTTGTTTTGTTCTTGATGTGAGATGTAATTTCTATCATAGATTTGTTTTATGTTTGATTGATATCCCTTTGTTTCCATGTTGGTGGGATACTCATTGTCACATGTATGTTTGATTGAGATTCCCTCTGTTGCCATGCTGGCGGGATACTCATAGTCATTATGTGTGAGTTATTGTCATACTGATAGGAGTCCTTTTTGTGAATGAGAGTTCCTGTAGTAGAACATCTCATGGAGAAGTCCAGCCACTCCTGCGTGAGGGAATTCTCCTTTTATGATAGAGAAAATACCATCCATGTACATCATCACTCTTTCCAACACTTAATGCAATGGCCTACACCATCTTGACACCGAGGCCCGAAGACGTAATCCTTCCTAGACGAACTTTGTTATCAATATCGTATGTTGCTAATGCTTGTTATGTTCCTCTTCTTTATAGCATGCAGATATGTTGATTTGTGTTCATTAATGCTTTGATGCAATTCTGACACATCAGCCGAAGTAAAAGGTCTTGGTTAAAAGGGTATCGAGAATTTACCTGAATCAAGTGGTATCAGAGCGGTCTTCTTGTTGATTTGGATTGCAGGCGTGAACCATTGAACATTTGTTGATTTGAGCAATGGAGGATGTCAAATACATGTACTAGACCATGCTCAGGGTGTCCGAGAAAGAGGACATGTAGTATGAAGCTTATGAGAAACAAGCAGTCGATAACGCTAATTTGAAAACACTTCTACAAGAGGAGAAGGAGGACAAGCAATGATTGTAGCTTCAATTGCAAGCCATGACAGAGGCATTGGAGGAATTGAAGTGAAAAAATGAAAGTCTTCAAGCATATCATGAGGCATCAAAGACACTCTTATAGGAAGAGAAGGAGGAGAAGCAGCGATTGCAACTTCAGCTACAAGTCGTGACAGACGCCTTGGAGGAAGTGAAGCGCAACGAAGGCCCATGGAAGCCTTCTTCACCTGTTTCAAAATCAACAGCTAAGGTAAACAGCGTTGATTTCTCTTCAGTTTCATCTTCACATGATATCATTTCTGTTTGAAGTGTGGAGATACCCATTACAAGAACAGGCATGAGACTCCTTACCAGGATGGGGTACAAAGGAGGAGGACTTGGCATTCATGGCCAAGGCATAACTCAACCATTGGAGGTTGTGCAGAGACCTCGATATGCAAGTTTGGGATACACTAAAGGAGGATGTTTGAAGAACATCCAAGGCAAACAAACATTTTTGAACTCACCAGGGAAGAGGATTGATGGAAACACTTCACCATCATCCCATGGCAGTGCATGTTGCAGTGAAAGAGCTGAGGCAAGCTCTCATCACTATGATCGCGCCAGAGACCACCAGGGAAGGTATAACAAGTATCATTATTCCAGAGTTCATTTTGATTATAATAATGTTGATAATCATGGACGTAAATCATGGCATCAAAAAACTTGTCATTTTTGTGGTTTACATAAACATGTCATTGTTGAGTGTTGGAAAAGAATGGCAACACAAAGGACGATGAGGCATGAAAATCCTTCTCCACAGCAGAAAAATAAATTGGTTAGGCAGGTCTGGAGGAAGAAAACATTTTTCACCCATTGCAACCAAAGTGGCCATCAAAGAGCCACGTGTTTGAGACTCCATCCAGAGCAGCACCTTAAGGGCGAAGCGTCAATGCATGAACTGGTCAAAGTAGTTGGTCGACAAGCAAACATGCCATAGGGAGATGATCCATTCACTTTGATAAGTGAGAGATGGTTTTTCTAGATGTGGTAGTGTGTCATGGCCATGCTTGTAAATCATGTGTTTCATTTTTAGCTATAAAAGTAATGATCTATTTTTCCATCGCTTATTCAGCAACAATGATATTTTTGGCCTTGTTTTTAAATCATATGATGAATTTCTTTCACATGAAAGTGATGATGTGTTTCTCATCACTTCGAAATGGGACAATGGTGTTTTGGCCTTGATTTTTAAATCATGTGATGCATTTATTTCATGTAAAAGTGATGACAAGTTTGTCATGATCACTTCAAAATGCAACAATGATGTTTTGGCCTTGTAATGATAGTTTGGGTGTGATTTCCATTTGATGTAAACTTGACCACCACCGAGTATGTAAACTCGTGGTAAATATGGAAATTTTTGGGTCATAGTTAGTCAATTTGAGCATGTAATTTGCAGGATATTGTAATGCAAGTTTGCAGAGGATGCAGGTGTCAGCTCACACTTAAGGCCCCAAAGAACAAAGGTGAAGGAGATGGAAGGGTGACCTTTTTCAGGGCACTTGTGGTGCAAACATTGTACACAGTAGTTGCAAATTATTGTTGGTGATTTTGGAGGATCAAAAACTCCTCAGTGGGGAGGAATGATCTAGGTGGCTCTAGAGACACACACAGGACAAAGAAGGCTTATGTAAGCTCAAAAATAAAAGTGTTCAAATTTCTCTCGAACTATGTTCAAGTTGAAGATTATGTCGTCCTTATCGCGATGGTACAAACAGTTCGTCAAATCGAGCTCGTATGCGAAAGTGAGAAGCAGCCAAAGTTCTGGGTTGACATGATGAGGTGACAGGCTTAAGGAAGAGACAAGTTCACACTTTTCCGGCCACCAGATTCCAGCCGGATTTTGGGAAAAATTGTGGGGTCATTAATTTGACTCCTTTGGTCAAATTAACAAATTTTCAAAAAAGGCATATTTTGTTTAAAAAAAAACAAAAATATTTAAAAAAAGGGGGTGGCGAGCCACCACCCCTGCCACCCCACCCACACATCACATAGTATAAAAAATTAATATATATGGGCCAGCGGCCATGGCCCCATCGTACCCCATGCTCCCATTGTCACCAATGGTTATAATAACCATATATAATAAGGGAGGCGCGCGGACTGTCAACCCCGCCGCCCCTACACACCACCATATGATGTGCGGTGAAAACGGATGGGAGGGACCCCCAATGCATGCCCGGCACCCTAAACAACCACTATGTCGGTTTTAGAAAAAAAACAAAATCACGCTTTTCTTTGGAGGGGCGGGATTTGACCCCCCGAACCCTCCTCAACTATATTACTTAATTTGCCAATAGCCCAACGATTCATTTTGTAAATTTCACCCATCAAATTTATTTAAACTTGAATTTTCACCAATCCGCCTAGGCCAAGGCAGCAGAGGTTGGAGCACATAGTTCGAGGCAGTGCAGGCACGAATTTCGAGACAAATTCTTGTTTGATGCCAAGGGAATCTTTTGATCCCAAGGAGTTAAAATTTCCAGAATGTATTAAACTTTAAATGCATTTTAACCAGAATTTCGCAAGGAGCATGATGGTGCACCTAGATTTTCCTTTTGAGCAATGGTTTTGCAGATTCCCTGTGGAGAAGAATCTTTAGGAATCTTAAGGGAATCTTCAGATTCCTTGGAGGCCGAAATTCGCCAATGTCAGAATGAGGTCAATGTTATACTCATTCTTCTTATAATTTCACAAGGATATCAATGGTGACATCAGATTCCCTATGGAGCAGCATCATTGAGGAATCTAAGGGGAATCTAAAAGATTCCCTAAGACCCAGATTTTCACTTTGTCAGAATTCAACTGCACCTCTCGGCGACACGATTTCAACGGTGCAGTCATATTTTCAATCTGAGCCTTATGTTTTTTGGCCACTTTTCAAAGTGGAATTGCATGTGTCATCATTCAATGTGTGAGCAGTCATTTTCAGGATTTTCGACGCCATGAGGATTGATGGTACAGCTAGATCCAACAGTTAATCATCCTTGTCTTCAGATAGCTCCAGGATGTGAGTATATGCAGTGTGATGGGGTACTTCTTTGTCTCTTTTTTCTATGAGATGTATTGTGTTGTATAGATCCCTGTTTGATGTTTGATGTTTGATGTGGGATCTTGTTTTTTTCTTGATGTGAGATGTAATTTCTATCATGGATTGGTTTTATGTTTGATTGAGATCCCTTTGTTTCCATGTTGGCAGGATACTCATTTTCACATGTATGCTTGACTGAGATTCCCTTTGTTGCCATGTTGACGGGATACTCATAATCATTATGTGTGAGTTATTTTGATACTAATAGGAGTCCTTTTTGTGAATGAGAGTTCCTATAGCGGAACATCTCGTGGAGAATTCCAGCCACTCCTATGTGAGGGAATTCTCCTTGTATGATAGAAAAAATACCATCCATGTACATCATCACTCTTTCCAACACTTAATGCAGCGGCCTACACCATCTTGATATCAAGGCCCAGAGACGTAGTCCCTCCTAGACAAACTTCGTTATCAATATTGTATGTTGCTAATGCTTGTTATGTTCCTCTTCTTTACAACATGCAGATATGTTCATTTATTTCCATTAATACTTTGATGCAATTCACACATCAGTTGAAATAAAAGGTCTTGGTTAAAAGGGTGGCAGAAATTTAACCAGATCAATTACAGGTACATTTAAAACTTGCAATAATGCAAATTTTTACCACTAAGGTATAAATTCGAATTTCCTCTTCAACCCTTGAAGATTTGATCAAAATTTGGGAGGATCACTCAAGTATCTTGGATGGAGAATAATCATGGAAGGCTTGTTATCAAACATTTTAAAGAGATTTATAGGGAGATTTTGAGAGATATTACTTGCTATTTATTAGCTAATGGTTGTAACCATATGAGAGATATGTGGATCTAGATTTATTATTAGTGAACTTAGTTTTTGTATAAATAAGAGTGCCCTCTCCATTCCAATGGGAGGACTCTTGGAGCATTTGTCAAAACTATGATGGAATAAACTACATTTCCTAAGATGTTATTTCTATATATAAATTGTAGTTATATTACTCTTGTTTGATTATAATTTGTGGTTTTATAATTCATGTAGTTTACAATTAGGATAGTTTATTTATGTGGTAGATTAGTATTAGCATTATATTTTATGAAAGAAAGGCCCCTCAATAGGATAATAGAGTTTTTCTTAATGTAGGATGTGAGTTTTTCTTAATGTAGGATGTCCTTTAATTTCATATTCACAAATATGAATTATTCTTATGCAGGTGTGTTGTGTTTCCTAATTCACCAACAATAGAATGATGAACTTTGGAAAGTTGGAAAGAAATAGAGTGTCATCCATAAATTGGAAGTGGTTAATGCTTTTGGAGCCACTTACTATCTTAATACACATGATATTTCCCATGATTCTTTCGGATTGAAGCTCATGACCTAGAGAATATACCATAATGATAAATAAAAGAGGAGAGAACAAACAATGTCATCGCAACCATCTATTGCTTGTGGGTTGACAATTATCTAAAGGGGAAATTCAAGGGGACCCAATGCAAATGCAACCCAATGAATAAATATAGAGTTAAAACAATTTACTTCAAAGCATTGAAAAGAAATAAATGACTAACTCAGTTAAAAGAATTTTCTATGTATAGTTTATAATCATACCTTGCACCTTCATAGTTAAGCTTAAATGGATGGCCTCTTCCACCAATGCTATGTTGTCTATCATATTTTTGTTTTTCATAAAAACCCCTTGACTATTAGTGATGAATTTGGGAAGAAACATTTTAATCATGTTGGAAATAATCTTGATCATAATTTTGTATGAAGATTTGCAAACATAGATCAAACTAAATATACAAAAAGAACAAGGGTTCACTTATTTAGGAACAAAGGCTAGAACATATGAGTTTGTACTCCCCCCAACTTATGAAAGAATTTGTAATATAAGAGCATTCACTTGAGACCACATTTAGCTAAATCCCCAAAAAAATTGTAAAAGGAAATGTTAAACCCATCTAGCCTCAGAGCTTTCTTTGTGTCCAAACTCCAAATAGCACCATTGATTTCATATTTTTCTATTGGATTTGTCAACTCCCTTTTTTTGCATTAGCTATGATTATTGGTATGCATTAAAGAATGATATTTGTAGTACTTAGAAGAGCATCATTTTTTTTAGATAATAATGAACAAACGTGTTGCTTGGAAGCCTTTTTTAATTACTCAAACTCTATAATTTTGTTCCCATCTTCCTTCAATTTTATTTTTACAATATTTTTTATCATATGTGCCTTAACCTACTTATGAAAGAAGCTAGTGTTCATGTCCCCTAATTTCAACCATAGAATTTTGGATTTTAGTTTCCGATGCTCCTCTTCCTAACGCATAACCTTAGTGAGTTGATTTTTTAAGATCGCCTCCTCTTCAAGTGGCTATGAAGTGACCTCTTTAATTTCCATCTTAGTTTGGGTTTCTTCTAGTTTTGATATTATATTTCTTTCTCAACATGTGGGGGGATGTAGCTTTCTATTCCCAAAAGTATATGAAGATTCTTAGGATCAACTTTTTCAAGCTATTCTCACACAATCAACTGCTCCTTGATGACTCAACCAAAGAGATGTAAATCTAAGAACTAAGGGGCCATAATTTAGATAATTTTAGCTATATAAGCATATAGGCTTGTGATTAGAGATAACAGAGGGAAGAATCTTTTATATGAATTTAAAATCCTAGAAAAAGAATGTCTTTGTTCACCATAAACATGTTCAAACCTGCAACAATTTTTCCTTGGCCAATTCTTTTGTTAGACCAAGTGTGTTTCCTTCTAGTGGAATTAATGTCTATTAAATCCCATTCATTGATTAAATATTTTATTTCCCCCTTAATACATCTCTTACATTATTTATGCCTCTTGTCTCTATTATTTTCCAAACCACATTAAAATATCTAGCTATAATACTATTAGTGACGAATTTTGAGTTTTTTAGAGTTAACAAGGAATTCCAACATAATCTTTTATTTACATAATTCACTAGCAAGTATAGGTTAAAGATGTTAAAAATCTTACCTAGTTGAATATGCTTAAACCTTGTAAAAATCCAATTTTGGATTTGAAAAGAGAACTCTAACCTTACTAATTGATTATTTCAAAGAGTATAAATACCCCTTCACTCTGCTTCTATTATTGTTTCTTGACTTTTATTGCTTCGAATGAGTTCATTTTAGCCTCATGGGACAAGGGAATTATACACTTTTCATATTTAATTATTTCCATAATTGCAATGGATTTACAATTGCTACCTAAACATCTACAATTCCAAGAGACTAAAATCATTACTTAGTTTTTTGTTTTCCATCCCCTCCTCTAGGAGATGCATTATTTCTTAGAGATTTTGAAAATATACTTACAGTTCCAAATATCTTCATTGATGATTGTGATCCTATCATGATTTGTTTGTTTGATTGCTCTTCCCTAAGGACCTTATTTGGTTTTCTTCAAAATGCATAAGAGTTTTTTCTTTTAACTATCCATATTCAACCTCCTCCCTAATGGGATAATGGACTTCCAAATCCTTCGCCTTCACATTAGGGAAGGCAATATTTGCATTATTATAATATTTATTTCTTCCACATGCATATGAGGATATTTTTCCACCACCAGTTGAGGAACTCCATCTCCAAGGATCTCTATTAGATTTTGGATCAAAACTTCTTGATTTAAATGAGATGAAGTCATTGGATTTTCCCAAGTTGATTGGGAAAATTCTAAGATTTGGACTATAGGAGGATTCCCAAACATTAGAGAAATTTTGAGGTCTAAAATGAGTCTCCTATGGAAAATTATAAAATAATCGTGGAAATAATAAAATAATATTAGATTACCTCATCAAATTTTGGAGTGAAAAAAGGAAAATTTTATTTTTTCAACTTATCTTCCTACAATCTTACTCAAATTTCAAGTGGGAACACTCGTTGGATGCATAATCTAATTTCACATCCAAACAGTATCCATGTTGAATACAAAAGATGAGAAATACATGAAAAAACATTATTGCAATCATGTTTTTAAGGCATTTCTCATTTTTCATGTAGTGAGCTCCATTCAAAGTATTCAACATGGGCACTCTTTGGATGCAAAACTAAATTTCGCATCCAACGAGTGCTCCCACTCGAAATTCAAATAAAATTGTATGGAGATAAGTTGAAAAAATAGTTTTTTTTTCTCATTTTACCTTTTTAATACAAAAATGGTGAATCATCACCCATATTTGACATCATCATCTTCAATTCTATTGGTTCTTATAAAGTTGATTTTGGTTGTAAATTTTTGTTGTGAGGCCCATTTTTTACCTCAAAATTTCTCTAATGATTAATCAAAGATGAACTTGAAACACCATTAACCTAAAGTTCAGGGACAAATATCCTTGATACACTATTTTCTACTCGTTTCTTCTTGACTAACTATTACCCTCATTTCCTCTAGTTACATAGGTTTTCTCTTAGCGAGAGGAGGATCCCTTTGTGAAGTTTTGCTCCCAATGCGACCTAGGGCTAGAAGCAATTGGAACTTTATTTGTTGTGATATGACATCAAGCACATAGATTGGCATTAGATATTTGTTCAACCAACCTTTTTTTGTTGTTCTTCATTCATGGAGCTTGAGATTGTTGTGGAGCATATTTTCGACAATTCCTAGTAAAATGGTCATATTCATGGAAAGACTTATATTTGAAAGAGAGTTACTCATAGCGAAGTTGTTAGATGTGCTACTAGTTTTCCAAAGAGATTAAAATTACTTCCAGTAAGCATTTCTTGAGATAGACCTAAATACAAATTCCGGCACATGAGAACATATTTTCTCTTGGTTCGACCAAATCTATTTATCTACATATCTAAAAGTTGTGAAAAAGTTTTGCACAAAACTGAACAACAATTAAGGGGTGTCATTCTTTAGATTGAAATTGTAAGTCAATATGTTCAAATATGTACTTCTAGTTCCCAAAAAGCTATGACCCACTTTGAAATATGAGGTACCGTCCTTCTTGGTGTTAAAGAGAATGCATAAAAACCTCGGACACCAAAAAAAAATATGATAAAATTCTCCTTTGATGTGGGGTTTCTAGTTTTTGTTTTTAACCCAAATAGCCATAGTTTTGAGAGAAAGCTAACCAAATCCCAATAAACTTACCAACTAAACCACAATCTACAAATGCCCAAGCTTTTCTGTTAACAAAATTCAAGGGAAATTTCACATCTAGAATTTCTTCAACTTCACAAATGTCATGAAATTTAGAGAATTTTACATAAGAAGATACCATAATAATAATATCTATGGTAACTTACGTGGAGGACACAGCATAACCTCATATAATGTAAATAGTACACGTGTCATATACCTTCTGCCTACGTAATAACGTGTAGAAACCTTGCCGATGCAGCTGTCCTCTGCACTTGCCACCTCAATTCAGCTCTCTCATTTCTCTGGTAGTTATCGCATTTTCCAGTTATTGCTATGGTTCATTTTTGCAGTGTTAAATTGGACCTGAGTAGTGGCAGACAGTAAGCTCTATTCATTCATCAAAACTATGTCAGACCTCGAAGTTTTTGGTAAGGCTGCTCCAGGAACCGGGAGCCCAAGCAAGGAGAGAGGAGATTGTAAGCTAGTGATATATTTCTTATATTTCTTGTTGTGCCAGTAGTTCTCACAAATGAGATTAATGGCTTGTGAATTAACAAGATTGATTGGGAATTGCAGGCCCGTTTACGCAGAGGGTCTTCTTAGAACTGGAAGAACTTGGCTTGCCTTATACTGCAACTTACATCCAGGAAGGACCCAACAAACCCCACTGGTATCTGTTTTTGGCTTTCAGAAAGAATTATGGCTGTGAACACTAGCCATTTCTTTGGGGGTTATGCCAATGCCATCCTTCCAAATTGCTCAGATTCCATTGCACCATTGTTTTTTATTTTTATTTTTATTCTCTTTCCAATGTTGAGATGGATCTATGCTAATCATAAGCTCTGGTCATACCTGCTATTTTGTATAGGTTTATGGTGAAAAATCCTTCTGGACTGATACCCGTTCTTAGAGTTGGGGAAACATGGATCCAAGACTCTGCTAAAATTGCAGAATATTTAGACAAGCACTATGCCGGGAATACCCTAAAAACCCCTGTGGAATTCAGGGATGTTGGGGGTAAAATCTTTCCGATATTTACAAAATGGCTCCAAAGCAAGGATCCCGGCAGCCCCTGTAGAGATGAATTTGTGGAGGAGCTCGTAGGGTTTGATCGCCATTTGCAGAACCATGTGAGCCTGGTTTCCTTTCCTTGTTCAATGCTTAGTTGTTCATTCATTATGAATATTTTATGTTTGTAATGCTTAATTGTTCTTTAATTAGAATAGTTTAATTGGACGAATAAGACCCCTACCTTGTCCCTCGCAACAGCAATTTGACTACTTTGTCTTCGAACTAGTCTACTTTGTTTTCGGAACCCTGTAACCTGCAATTTATTTATTTGATCCTCGATTCGAACCCTGTAGCCTGCATTTTATTTATTTGATTCTAGATTCGAACCCTGTAACCTGCATTTATTTGATTATGTTACTTTGTCTTTGGATTCGAACCCTGTAACCTGCAATTTATTTGATTTAACTATTTTATCTTCGGATTCGAGCCCTGTAACCTGCATTTTATTTATTTGATTCCAGATTCGAACACTGTAACCTGTAATTATTTGATTCTGTTACTTTGTCTTCGGATTCGAACCCTGTAACCTGCAATTTATTTGATTTGACTATTTTATCTTCGGATTTGTGCCCTGTAACCTGCAAGCGGGGACACATGTTCTGCTACTATTCATCATTCGGCGTCCCTACCTCCTATTGGAAGCTATCCCTTCGCAACTGTAACTTCTGGACGGTAACTTGATACCTCCAAGCTGCAAACTCATGTTTTAAACCATTTTCCCCCCTTTTGATTCAAACCTTTTCTCTCTGATAGTATACAGCGATGTAGTACTTTACATATCTTTCCCCTCCGGGTTCGAACCCATCTTTTTCCCTTTTGATTCAAACCTTTTCCTTCTGATACTATACAGATTCAAACACTTTCCGTCTGATTGTATACAGAGATTTAATACCTTGCATATCTTACCCCTCCGGATTCGAACCTGAACTTATCTCTTCCGGATTCGAACCTGTAACATCCGGATTGAAATCTATAACCTCCCAGGTGTAAACACATGTTGCTCACCATCATTTGCCCTGTGTGAGTTACAAGGCCAGTGCATTGGATTAGTGTTCATGAATGTTGAATGAAATTATATGCAGGGACCATATATAGCTGGGGAGAGGCCTACGGATTCAGATTTTGCGTTGGCACCTAAGCTTCGCCATGCCCGAGTAGCCTTAGCCCACTTCATGGACTTTCGATTTCCCCAGGAGCTCGGCGCACTGCAGAACTACATGAATGTATGTATATGTACAGAGCATCATCCTTGCTTGTGCCCTTCAATTTCTATGAGTTGCGTTAGTCTGTTATTTATGCATTTATTTCTCAATAACGTTGCAGCGGATGGAATCTCGAGAGAGCTTTGCGAAGACCAATTATCCCGATGAAATGATCATCCAAGGGTGGCGTACCAAATTTCAGTTACCAGAAAAAATCGCTAATGTTCCCAACTGAGCAAGCTTCTCAATTCATATCCGTAGACCACTCTTAGTTTTTGCAGCTGCCTGCTTAAATGTGGGCGATTTTTCTGTAAATGTATAGTCATGGATAGGTATATGAAACTGAAACTTATATATATATATGAAGTGTGTATACAGCGGAGTTTCTCCAAATCGTCGTGTCCTCGATGAGGATTCTCAATCCGAATCTGGAAAATGTTGCCCACCCGTGTTGCCGCGGGTTGTCAATAAAGTGTGTTACTGGTGAAGATAATAAAGAGCCTCACTCGTACTACTACGATGACATCTCCTTGTCTTAATGAAATTGGTGTTTCATTGATCAGAGGGCCTCCCATTACAAAGTGCAATTCAGAATTTGTGATTATTTCTACTTCCAGTTTGAATGTTTTTATAAACAGGAATGTTCTTGGATGGGAAATAAAATGATGATCATAATGAGTTCTTAAGGTTAAAAAAAATAAATGATGTCCAGTAAGATGAGTAAAATGATGATCATTAATCTATAAAAAATTATGATATAATCATTATAAAAATTAAAAATGATAATTAACGTCTACTATAATCAATATTATAAAAAAATTAAAATGATAATTAACGTCTACTGCAATCTATATTATAAAAAATGTAATCAATATTATAAAAAAATGATAATATTATAAAAAAATGATAAAATGATGATAAAAATAAAATGATGATGAACTAGTGTAGTTCGATAGTTCGAAAAAAATGATAAAAATAAACTGATAATCGAATGTTTTTCGATAGTTAATCAATATTATAAAAAAATGATAATATTATAAAAAAATGATAAAATGATGATAAAAATAAAATGATGATGAACTAGTGTAGTTCGATAGTTCGAAAAAAATGATAAAAATAAAATAATAATCAAGTGTTTTTCGATAGTTCGAAAAAAATGATAATCAATATCATAAAAAATGATAAAAATAAAATGATAATCGAGTGTAGTTCGATAGTTCGAAAAAAATGATAAAAATAAAATATTATAAAAAATGAGATAAAAATAAATGATAATCGAGTACATGCGATAGTTGAAATAAAATAATAATCAAGTGTTTTTCGATAGTTCGAAAAAAATGATAATCAATATCATAAAAAATGATAAAAATAAAATGATAATCGAGTGTAGTTCGATAGTTCGAAAAAAATGATAAAAATAAAATATTATAAAAAATGATAATCAATATTATAAAAAAATAAAATGATAATCGAGTGTTGTTCGATAGTTCGAAAAAAATGATAAAAATAAAAAATAAAATAAATGATGATGAACTTGTAGTTAGTAGTTAGATATAAATATAATGATGAAAAAGATAAATATAGTTCTCAAATGATAAAAGAATTGAAAAATAAATGATGATGGTTCACAATAGTATTAGATATAAATATAATGATGAAGTGTATAAATATAATGATAGAAGTGTTGTTCGCTGATATAAATATAATCAATATTATAAAAATGATAAAAATAAAATAAAAAATAATTAAAAATGATAAAAATATAGTTCTCTATAAAAATAAATGATGATGAACTACTATCGTAGCTGCAGAGTTCAAAATTGAGGCAAATTAATCACACCTTTGATGAAATTCCATTCATGGTTTTGAAAATTTAAAAACCCGCTTCGGAAGCACTTATAGCAGCTTCTTGAGAGAAGATTAAGTGGTGCCGCAATGCATGAGAAGCGTAGATTTTGCAAATAATGGTTTAAACGAAAGCATTTTGCGGGGGCACTATTAGATGCACATGACAGTTTGAAACGTAAGCGTATAAGCAAGTGGAATACATTGATTGGAATTGTCAATGGTATTGAGCAAACACTAAATAGTAGATACTGAAGCCTCAAACAGCAAATTGAAATTGCATAAGATTAGTAAAGAGTGACTTGCTAGTGCATATTTGTAATATTCGGCATGAGCAAGATTGGTGCTCATAACGCTCTATCCTGATCTTGAACTCCAGATCAGACTGCTCGTCTTTTAAATCAGTGCATCAAGCTGACATGCACTATATGCCATGCATCATTCTTTGTATCACATTTATCAGCCTGCTCATGAAACACCACATCTCGACTTGAAAACAGTTTATGTGTACTTGGATCAAACAATTTATATGCTTTCTGATCTGTACAATACCCAATAAAAACACACTTGATTGACTTGGCATCAAGCTTTCTTCTGTTAGCCTTAGGAATATGTGCAAAGGCAGTACAACCAAAGACTCGTAAATGACTGACATCAGGTTTGTATCCATGAAGACTCTCAAAAGGTGTTTGAAAAGCTAATTGCTTAGTAGGACATCGATTCTTCAAATAAACAGCAGTATTAATGGCTTCTGCCCAGAAACCATTAGAGATGTTCTTACCTTGAAGCATACTGCGAGCACACTCCACCAGTGTTCTATTCCATCTCTCAGCAACACCATTTTGCTGAGGGGTATGAGGTACTGTGAACTGTTGTTGGATCCCATTAGATTTACAATAGTTGTTAAATGCATTTGACTTATATTCACCCCCTTGATCAGATCTGAGTATTTTAATGTACTTACCTGTTTTTTTTTCAATCATAGTTCGGAACTCTTTAAAATACTCAAATATATCACTTTTCCTTCGAATGAAATAGACCCAGGTATACCTAGATCTATCATCAATAAAAATAACAAAGTATGAAGCACCACCAAGAGACCTAGTTTGCATAGGTCCACATACATCGGTGTGAATTAATTCAAGTATATCATATTGTCATTTCTCAGTATGACCTGGAAACTCTTCTCTATGCTGCTTACCAAGTGCACAAGCTTCACATGGTAAATGTTCACACTTCATAACAGGAAGACCTTCAACCATTGATTTCCTTTGCAACAACGATAAATCATTGTAATTTAGGTGCCCATACCTGTGATGCCATAACTCTGTTGTTGATGTCTCTTTGGATGTCAATGCAACATGGCGCTTTACTGTCACATCCAATTTATATAATCCTCCAACCCTGGTACCTGTAGAAACAACCCTGCAGTGGTCCTGAACATCACAATTTGAAACGTAAGCAT